>JAULBW010000002.1:615618-1130616 GCA_032358265.1 Vaucheria bursata | reverse complement strand
AAATTGAAGTGTTTTGCTTACAACCTGCCAACTTACAATTATGGGAAAATGCATTAAGCCAAAAAGGTTCGGTGGAAATGGAATGTTTGGTTGGAGGCATCAGTAAATGGAAAAAGGGACCAATCGAAAAAAAGATCACCTATAAAAACAGACCCATGACCATTTGGGCGCACTATATGGGTGATCTGCCCGAATGTAAGCATATTAAACTCACTTGGGAAGATGCCAACCTAAGCTTTGCGGAGATACTGGATACGGCAGGAGAAACACCACTACCACCTTATTTGAACCGCAAAGCGGAGAGCACAGACAAGGTCACGTATCAAACATACTACGCTGAGCGCGAAGGATCGGTTGCAGCGCCAACTGCAGGTTTGCACTTCACAAAAGAAGTGTTTGAGGAACTCGATCAAAAAAAGATCGCTAAACTTTTTATCACCCTACATGTGGGAGCCGGAACATTTAAGCCCATTAAAAGCGATAAGCTGGCCGATCATGAAATGCATAAGGAATGGATCTGTATCCATAAAAAACAATTAGAGCAGATCATCCATTCAGAAAAACAGATCATAGCCGTTGGAACTACCAGTTTGCGCTTTTTAGAAACCATTTATTGGTTAGGTGTATTGGCTTCAAAAAATCAAGATGTAAGTTTAAAGAACTTACACTTGAAACAATGGCAACCTTATGAATACACATCTGACTTAACCCGAGCAGAAGCGATAAAGGTATTATTGCGAAAAATGGAATTGGAGAACCTCGAAGAATTTTATTGTACTACTCAAATATTGATTGCACCAGGTTATCGTTTTAAAATGGCAGATGCATTGCTTACCAATTTTCATCAACCTGGCTCAACTTTGCTATTGCTGGTAGCTGCAGCAATTGGTGATGATTGGAAAAAAGTATATGAATATGCCTTAACTCACGATTTCCGTTTTTTAAGTTATGGCGATTGTTGTTTGTTGTGGATGAAGGGGTAATCTGCCGACTTAGCTCTTCTGTAATTAATTTTATTCTTAATTTGTAAGTATATTTATAAAAAAATGAAAGAATGGATAGATATATTCGATATTGTACTCCCGCCATTTTTCATTCTGATCATCTATGCTATAGCCCGAGTGTTCAAATACAACAAGATCCGCTACGGTGGAAATGAACATTACGACTACTTTATTCCTGCTCTGTTGTGTAAAATAATTGGTGGTATTAGTTTATGTCTTATCTACACTTTTTACTATGAAATTGGCGGGGATGTGACCAATTACTTTTTATCTGCCAGAACCTTTGTAAATGTTTTATACGATGGAAACTTTTCACTTTTCTTTGAAATGCTTGATTTTCGGACAAACAACATCCACTTAACAGGAATATTACACGAGGATTACGGACAAATACAATTCAGACACACAGATTACTACGCCCTTTTTACAACAGTTCTTTCCATACCAATTGTAATGATTGGTTGCAAGAGTTTTATTGCCTCAACAATTGTGCTGGCATCTATTTGTTTTTTTGGATTGTGGAAAATGTATGAGGTGTTTGTAATTCATTTTCCTCAACTCACCAAACAATTGGCAATTGCTATATTTTTTATTCCTTCTGTCTTCTTCTGGGGCTCGGGAATGCTCAAAGACACCTTCGCTATGTTCTCCATTGGAATCTATACTTATGGCGTATATAAATTTATGATCGAAAAAAACAGGAATATCAAATATTTACTCTCACTTATTATTCCATCGATATTACTGATCTTTATCAAACCTTATATTCTATTTGCGTTAATGCCGGGGTCTTTGATCTGGATAAACTTTAATAACATTCAGCGAATAAAAAATCCGATCATTAAAACACTCAGTGTACCGGTTCTTATCCTTGTGCTGTTATTGAGTATTGGGTTTGCATTCAGCTACCTAGATAAGTACTTAGGGGATTATAGCTTGGATAAGGTTTTAGATAAGGCAGTTAAAACTCAGAAGGACCTGGTTAGAGAACAATATGGAGCAAACTACTACGACATTGGTTCATTTGATGCAACTTTTAGTGGTATTATTGGTAAAGCACCTGCCGCCATCAACATGGCGCTTTTTCGGCCTTATATTTGGGATGCCCGAAATCCAGTGATGATCTTATCTGGACTGGAAAATTTATTCACGCTTTGTTTTACCTTATACATTATCATTCGTGTCAGATTCAGGTCGCTTATTAAATCTTTATTCAGTCACCCGTTGCTTGTTTTCTCTATCCTGTTCTCGCTATTCTTTGCTTTCTCTGTTGGACTAACAACCGCGAACTATGGTGCTTTGGTTCGACTAAAAATTCCTTTTCTGCCGTTTTACATATCTGCACTGTTTATACTTTACGAATTCAACAAATCAGAAATTGAGAACAAGAAAATTTAATCGTTAATTTGTATCATCTTCTTTCAGATTTCCAAAAAGCACAGCTTTGAAAACAAATGCCTTACCAGCTAAACTGTCTTTTAAAAGCGGAATGTTCTCTTTAAAATAACTTTTTTCGAATATCCGAAATGTATTTACTGGACTTTTGGTTAAACTCAGTAAACTCGAATCTCCACCAGGAAATCGAATTGCACTCAATATCATAGATCGAGCCTCAAATATCTCATTCTGGTTAGTTGATTTTATCCACGGGCCATGATCGGATTGTAGCACAATAGCTGCCTTTTTATTTCTTGCAGTAAGGTCGCTTAAAAACTTGAAAAGCACTTTGTTGAAATATTTCATTTGAGCAATATAACTTGCTTTTGGTTCCCAAGATCGATCATTGCTCTTTGCACTAAATATATGTTCTCCATGTTCGTTAAATACATATGGAGGATGGGGGGCTACAAAATGAATAAAAAAGAAATTGGGCCCGTTATTGATCTGGGCAATATCTCTTAATTTTTCGATCTGGCCTTTTAAACGCTGATGGTGCAAAAATCCAAACAGATCATCTAGTTTACAGATGGTGTACTTCAACAAAATACGTTCAAACTCACTTGGTGCCGATATGGGTATTACAGAGTCGATGTGATTTAATGTGCTTGTAACCGAATAGCCCGATTCGAGACTATAAGTGTGATAACCTTTTTGATGCAAATGCTCAAAAAACAGGTTATTATCCAAATTCTTTTGCGTGTTCTCAAGATCATAATTATAGTTCATGTTTAAGGTTGAATTAAGCGAGAGAAGAGTTGAATAATAATTTGCAACCGCACTATCTTCCACATAAAAACCGAGATTCTTCAGGTCATTAATAAATCCGGAGTTATCAAATCCATAGTATTTAGATAAAACATGCTGATTGGCATATCCATCCATAACCACAAAATATAGGTCAGGTAGGTTATCTAAAGCAGGAAGAGATCTTTGCGTATTCACCCTTAACTCATTGATCTGCTTCGCTGCATGTTTTTCCTTATCAAACAGAAAATAACTGAGTACGTTAATACCGATCATCAATGCTAAAAACAAATTCAAACCATAATTTAATCTTTGATGCTTTGTGAATCTTTTAATGATCCAATAAAAAACAACTACACAATAAATAGCAGAAAAAATTATCAGATAACGGTGTATGTTGCTCAGAGGCCAATACCCTTTAACATATAACTTTTCAAGCACATCATAAATAATACCATAATTGAGTAAAGGAATATTGATAAGGGTAACAAGTAAACCCGCCTTTAAACTATTTCTTAAGATCCCTAAAAAAACAAGATACTCTAGTCCTACAAATGCGAGGCCAATAGCAAGTGGCTTTAAAACAACCTGAAAAGGTAAGTGGGTTTTGTTGTTGGTGTATAAAAAAAACACAAAATAAACAACGAAAAGAAAAACGTGAAATGGATATTTCTCTATTTGTTTACGCATGAGCGATCAGCAAAAATAATTTTCTTTCTGTTCCACTTATCTGATCTTCTTTTACGATGGTGTAATATTTACCAAACTCTGCTCTAAAGTTTTCTTCTGTATACTTATCAAATATATTCTTCTTGGTAACCAACAGGCGCTGTGTTTGTAGATCACTAATTGGTACAAACTCTATTATCAATTCGTTTGTGAGCTTAGCAAACATTTCGGCAATGTAATTGAGCGGCAAGTTGTTTCCTATTGCCAGGTGATGGATCAATGCTAATGCAAGAACGGCATCAAACTTGGCACGTTCTAAAAACGCGGTTCTTTCTTTGTTTACCCAGCCAATACCCGGACTTGGGCTTATCATATCGATCACAAGCGGCAATATCGCAGTTTGCTTTTCGGTTTTTACACGACGTGTTAATTGCTCGATCACCTTCGCATCAAAATCAATGGATATGATCTTCTTTGCGAAACTTGTTGCAAGAAAAGAGAACTCACCCTCGTTGCAACCCATATCTAAAAGCAGGTCTTTTTGTTTCCCGCTTAAATAAGTTTCTACAAGCTGTTTTTTATGTTGAAACGAATCGTCTTTATACGAACAGGTGCTATAATAATTTGTCCATTCCGAGGTTTGCTTTGGCAACTCAATACTTTTGATCGTTGTTTGCAAATGCGAAATAATAGCTTCCAAACGGGCCTTTGGCAGTTTTATCTTTTTATTCTTAAACTCAAGGGTTTGAGCATATTGGTTTTCTAATTTTGCATGATAATGAACGTGCGAAAAAATCGAGAAACTAAAATAAGTAGTTCTTGGCAAACACTTTGAAATGATAGACAAAGGTATCCCATCCAAATGGATCTGAGCTAATCTGACCAGTTCCGCTTTATTATACTTGTAAAGCAACAGTGGACCTAAAAAATGGCGGCAAAACTGACCATATGCTACCCAAGGCTCATCTTGCAGATACAGTTCAAAAGAACTTGTGTCGATCAATTGTGCTTTACCATTCACGAACTGAATATTGTAAGCAGAAGCATCTTTGAGAGACATGCTCTTAGTTAATGCTCTCTTTTGAATTTCTAACGTTAAGAGAGCTGCTGACTTTAATTGAGAAAAGCTCCATTCGTATGGATAAGAAATAAACGGGATCACTTCAGGTTGTATAACCTTATATATTGAGGATTGCAGGGGTTCCAGTTTCAAAAAAGAAACATCACTCAGTTCCTTCTCGCTTATCAATGCCCCTAATGAGGTTAACTCTTCCTTCAATCCTGAATTGACCAATTGATCGTAATTCGCTTTATAACTGTTAAAGATAATACGGAAAAACTGCTCGCCCTGCTTAATAACCTTTGCATCAGCGTCACGAAATGAAGATGACTCCGGATTAATCATTTTCTGATCCTGGGTCCTTTTTTTTGAATATAGACAAGAACGCTCTTAATTTATTCTTAAAGAACAAGCCAAAAGCAACAATTCCTCCAATAACCACCTGAAGCAGTAAACTTCCGGTTCCAGGATCAATATATAATTGAAAAAATAATTCCATGAAAAACAAATATATTAATTACAAGCGAATTTTAATAATATAAATACAAACCAAAACCGTTAGTTATTTACAAGCACACTTATTGCCTTATCAAACTCTTTATGCTGTTTTTTGAACCCTCTGTAATCTATACCTACTTGCCTGCAACGCTTCACCATCATTAGTTTAGGCTCATTTAATAACTGCAATAATTCATTGTATCTTTTTATTACACTCTCTACGTTCAGATCATCCAGCACAAGTCCAACATGATCACGCTCGGCAACGATATCATCTTCCGAGATACCTTTACAAATAATGAATGGCAATCCTGTGCACAAATACTCGCCAACTTTGATGTTTGAAATAAACTTTTTTGAAGGTCCGGGTAAAACAGAGACCAAGCCAATATCGGCCGCAGATAAATAACCCGGCATTTGCTCATAAGGCACCGGCGGAATAAGTGTTACTGCCAAATTAAAACGCTGGCTCATGGAGCTCAACTCTTCCTTTATTTCTTTAGTGTATGAAGTAATAAGTAAAAATCTGAAGTTATTATCTTTTTCATAAAGCCCATTAAAGAGTGATAAGATGGTCTTAGCATCGGCATACAGATCTCCAATCTTTCCCGGATAAACGACCAATTTTTGTTCATCTTTAATTTCCAGACGTAACCTAATTTGATCGCGATCAGCAGATGAATAGTTGAAAAGGGTCTCATTTACCACACTGGCTACTTTAAAAAACGGTTTATTCACCTTCCATTCTTCTATTCGTTCTTGCATATATTTTGTGCCGCTACTAACCACTTTGCAATTTACAAGCGACCTCTTCTCCAAATAATTTAATACCTTAAACTGGCGACTTTCCTTGGTCCAAATTCGGTTATCAATGGCATATTCACTATGAGGCTCATATTGATACAGATAATATTGGATGGGTATCAAGCGTGAAATCAGGTAAACAAAGCCTCCGGCAATTGAACCCAATGAAACAACTTTTTTATAACCCTTTACCCGTAATTCACTGATCCATACAAAGGCCATCAATAGATCCCAAAGTTTAATATATAAACTATCACCCTTATGCCATTTCAAAGGATACCACTTGATGTTTCGTTTGCTAAAATCACTCGCTATCATTTCCAGATCCTTCGGGCTCATTTTAAAATCACTATCCTCAAATGTAACGACCGCAAGTTCATACGGGTGTGATTTTGAATCCGTCATCTCGCGGATATACTGAAAGATATTAGACTGCAACAGTGGGTCGCTTAAACGGTTATAGAAAAAAAATAAGATCTTAGTTGGTTTCATTTTACTCTTATTTTCCTTTTAGTTTTAGAAATAGTGGGTCACTTGAATGTCGTATTGATAACATTAAATGCTTACATGTTTTCCAAAATTTACGATGATGCACCCACCAGGATGTTGCAATGATCAGGTGTAATTTTGCAAATGCGAGGTTCTCAAATTTATGATCCGGAAATACGTTGCCTCTTTTCATTTTATCATACACGCCAATATGATCCTTTTCAAAAATTGCAATATTCTTACCCATACTATTTGGCACAACCCGATACAATGTGAGTACCTCCGGTATCCTTTCTATTTCATATTTCCTGGCAACTCTGATAAAAAGATCCTGATCGGCAGCTGTTGAAAAACTAGGGTCCCATTGCCCTACTTCATTAAATACATCTCTCCTTATCATGATGCTGCTTGGAGCTGGTATCACGCACTCATTCCATAGTAATAGATCCAAATGTCGGTTTTTACCCGACAAGCCTCGATTCCATTCTTGCAGAAGTTGTTTCTCATTATCCATCATTTGAACATCGGCATGAACCAATCCCACATTTGTATTCTGTTGCAGTACTTTCACTTTTTTCTCAATGTTACGAAGTAAAAAAACATCGTCGGCATCCAAAAAACAAAGAAAGACACCCTTTGAAAGTGATGCACCATAGTTTCTTGCACAACTCACACCTTGATTATTCTGATAATGATAGGAAACACGTTTATCACCTAGATAATCAGACACAACCTCACGCGTATTATCAGTTGAGCCATCATCAATAATGATCAATTCTGTTTGAAGATAGCTTTGATTTATAACGGATTCGATCGCATCTTTTAAGTAGCCGGCAGAATTATAAGTTGGTATTATTACAGAAACTAAATCTATTTCAGTTTTTTGGTTCATCTGCCAAGAATCGCTTTTCGTATTCGGTATATTTTAACTAATTTAGAGTGTTAAAATGACAATAAATATAGCAATAAAAGGTGGATTGGGGAATCAATTATTTCAATATGCCTTTGGGAAATATCTAAGCAACAAATATGCATGTAAGGTATTTTACGACCCATTTCCATTATTGCAGTCAGAAGAAGATCTTACTCCAAGAAAGTTGATCTTAACTGAATTATTTAACGAGTTGCAATTTACCAGCAAAAAGGCTCATGAGTTATTTCACACATCAAAGAATGATCTTGTGACACGGTCAATAAAAAAACTCAAGCGACTTGCGGGCAATCAAATATATATTCAAGAAGATCCCGCCAAAGAAATTGAGCTCAACCAAAAAAAGAACTATTATTTAGATGGCTATTGGCAAAACAAAGTTTACTCAAAATTCATCACTGATGAACTTAACGATTTGTCGAAAACATATTTAGCTAACAACAAAATAAATAGTTTAATAACCAATTATTCAGAAAGTATTGGTATACATGTGAGACGAGGTGATTACATTACCAATGCAAAGGCTAATTCATATCATGGCACGTGTGACCTGAACTACTTTACCTCTGCAATATCTCTGATAGAAAGCTCAAAACAGATTGATGCTATCTTTGTATTCTCTGATGATATCGATTGGGCGGAACAAAACATCAAACACACCAAGCCAATTCATTTTATCAAAGGAAATTCGAACACCCCGCAAACAGATCTATTTCTGATGAAAAATTGTAAGCATCTGATCCTTTCGAACAGCTCCTTCAGCGGCTGGGCATCATACTTGAACACCTATCAAGATAAAATTGTGGTAGCTCCGAAAAAATGGACAACTAGTAAACGAACAGAAGACCTCCCTATTAAAGACAATCAATGGATACTGCTATAAAAACTCCGCTGTTAAGTGCCATTATGATCGTGTATAATGGGGCGCAATTTATTGAATCTGCTATCCGATCAGTGCTAGATCAAACATATCGTGACTTTGAATTGCTTGTATTAAACGACGGCAGTAACGATAGAACTGAGGAGATCATTCTTTCATTGGCAAGCACAGATAAACGCATCCATTATCTAAAGAATGATACAAATAAAGGACTCTCCTACTCGCGTAACAAGATCATTTCAAATGCCAAGGGTAATTACATTGCCGTAACCGACTCCGATGATATCAGCATTAAAACGCGCTTCGAAAAGCAAATGAGTTTTCTTTTAGACCACAGTTCAATAGCTGTGTTAGGATCGGCCGTAACTCTAATGAACGATAAAGGAGATCTATTTGATACTTGGCCCTACCCAACAGAGCATAATGCTATTGAAGAAGGATTAAAAAACGCTTGCGTGATCGCTAATCCGGCAAGCATATTTAAAAAAGAAGTATTCACTGAGATCAATGGTTATAATGAACAGCTGACCATTTGTGAAGACTGGGATTTTTTTGCAAGAGCAGCTAAAAAATTCATTTGCCATAACCTTTCTGAATCTTTAATCCACTACAGAATTCATAATAACAATATTTCAAAGAATAAACTCGAACACACCATCATTTATTCAACATATCTGAGTGGTGGACTGCCTGGAAAATACTTGGGTTACGGACTGCTAGATATAGCCAAACTATTTCCTGAATTAAAAAACAACTTGAGCGAAAAAACCATCCAATTCTACAGTTTTTGGATCGACACCTATTCGAAATTAGGCTATCGAAAACTAAGTGAAGAACTCTATGATTTTGTGCAAGCAAATTACTTTGTGATCTTTGATGCGGCCTCTCGCCAGAAATTTAAAAAATTTTGTTTCAGGATATATCTCAAAAGAAAACATTACTTAAAAGCTATTAAAACACTTCTTAATTCATAACCGAATGCTATTAACCCTTATCATATGCACCTATAAACGTCCAGAACTATTAAACACTTGTGTTAATTGCGCCAAAGCTGTTATAGATAAATTTGATGCAGAACTAGTGATCATTAATGATGAAAAAGGCACAAACGTTCAAGTGCCTGTGCATCCAAAGATCAGGATATACAACAATCCCAAACAAGGCCTAGCCAGTGCGCGTAATCTGGGGGCACATCACGCGAAAGGCGACCTTCTGCTGTTTATTGACGATGATATTGAATTCAGTGTTGAAAATGTTTCCCAGCTAATTGTGCAATACAACCAAAAGCCAGATGCTTGTTTTAATACCAATTGGAAATACTCAGAAGAGATGATGCAAACAGTTCGCTCAACTTCATTTGGACGATTTCTTATACATTATGGTATGATCAATTATAAAGGCTGGGTACCTGACATTAACTGGCAAAGCACCCTATTTGAAGTACATAAGCTCGCTGGTTTCTTTATGCTTATTCCAAAAAAACACTTTGTTGAGATCAATGGATTTAACGAACAATTTGTAAACCAAGGCACGGAAGATGATGAAATGTGCTACCGCCTTTTGAATAAAGGAATTAAAATGTATGTAGACCCTAATAATTATGTTTTTCACAACGAACTCGACCGAATTTCTTTAGAAAGCAGATTGGCGCGCTACTATAATGGAGCAATTAATAGAAGAAAGGCGCTTGAATTAGGGCATCCCTCCTATGAAATAAAATACAGCAGATTCAAATCATTCATTCTGCAGATACTCTTGAACTTTAATTCAGGCTTAATTCACCTATCCAAATTGGTTCCTAATAGCACTAAGTTTGATGGGGTATATTTTAAACTCGCCAATGTCTTAATTGCTTTAGCTATCTACAAAGGCTACAACAGGAAATAGACCTATTTCTTATATAAAATTGTATTGATAAAAGTATCTGCGTAAATAGTGTATCCTTGCGATAATAAAAACTCAATGATCTCTGTGTTCTTTCTTTGATCAACCTTATTACCATCATAGATCGTGGTTTCTACACAAATAACTTTTGGATAGTTTGTGTTATAATTAATGGTCTTTAAGACCAGAAGATCAAGACCTTCAATATCAATACTCATAAAATCAGGAAATACTCCATCATTTACAGTATTTAGAATTTCACTCAATAGTTTTACTTCAATGAGTTTCTCGCCTAAACGCTTATGTCCCATTCTCACGTAATTGTCGCTTTCCTCCTTATTGAATGTGTTTAATGTATTGGGATGCATGAGATAAAAATTCAATTTTTGATTCTCATTGTAAACACCCATATTCAAATTCACATCCTCATTCCGGTGTATTTTAAACAACTCAAACAATGTTGGATCAGGCTCAATATTTATACCACGACAACCTCTCAAATAAAAATGAAACGTGTTACTTAAACGATATGGATGATGGGAACCTATATCAATGTAGCTTGGTTTAACTATGCCCAGACTTTGCAAACAGCTGTCAATGATCAGATCCTCGCCATGTTGCGAAAAACAATCCTGTTGATAATAGCGCCTATTAAAGTACTTATAATAAAATTTAGAGATTAAATTTTTGAAGCCTTTCAACTCTTCTCGTCCTTGATCAACAAACTTGGTGTTTACGTAAAAAAGATCGCCGGCAACTCCAACTACTGAATCTAGTGTTTTAACAAAACCTTGTGCTTTCATAAATTGCTCAATGTCCTTTTTCAATGGCTGATCCTTATACAAACTAACATTCTCAGCCTCCAACCAGATCACTTTGATCTTCTGGATCCACTTACCTGCACCTTGCAATACAAGTAATTCTGCTCCTTGAACATCCATGTGCACAATGTCTATCTGCGAAACACCTTCGTTTACACAAATATTTTGAATGGTGGACGTTTTAACGGTAACTTTATCGTCAAACTTTAACCATTTAAAAACTTCCTTTACTTTATCGGGTGCTAACAAGGAACTTGACTTGTTTCCATAGTCCCATTCAGTTGTATTCGTTTTTTCATCCGGACTCCCATTTGAAACATAAAAATCAGACTCACCGATCGCATTACTCAACGCCACATTAAACAACTTTATGTTCTGGTTTTTGTATTTGGCAATATTATTTTGACATTTTACATAATTGGCCGGAAGCGGCTCAAACGCATATACCTGTGCGTTAGGAAATAACATAGTGTAACGAATAGAATCTTCTGCCTCACAACTACCAATATCAAAAATTGTTAGTTTATCATGAACAGAAAAATACTTTAGCAACTCATCTTTATGAGGGAGATCACTTTTAATAAATTCTTCTGTGTTATAACTCATCTTAATATATTTCACATTCCATTTGATTCAAAACAAAACCGCAATCACTGCGTAAGGCCACCTCCTTATTCTCACTCTTTTCAAACGTGATAGTGAAACAATCGGTAATATGCTGTAAATTGATCTCATTGGCCGATAAGCCAAGCGATAAGGAATACCTTCCTGCCCCAAATAATATATCTCTCTCTTTAAAAACTGCCTTGTGTTTTCCTTCCTTAAGCGCCTTTGGCTTACTCCAAACGGTTCTAACATCAGCGCCTTCTTCTGAAACAATCCCAATACCGATAATAAAATTTGAAACGGGTGCATTTAAAAAGAATTCTACTTCGAAGCAAGTTTTGTCGCCAGCAAAAAATAAGTTTGTTTGTGTACCATCTTCTTTCTTGCTCAGTATGCTAATAGCATATGCTTCACATTTAGGCTTAGCAAATTTCGTCAGGTCAGAAAAAGCTTCACTTGGTCGTGTAACGTTCTTCAAGTAAAAATCAACTGCATTTGCTATTTCGTCATCTAGCGACACATTGCCACTATTCAAAATGATCCCTCTCTTACAAATAGCCCTTAACGATCCCATATTATGACTCACGAACAACACCGTTCTCCCACTATTACTCACATCCTCCATCTTGCCAATACACTTCTTCTGAAACTCTGCATCGCCCACTGCCAAGACCTCATCAATGATCAAGATCTCGTTTTCTAAAAAGGCGGCTACTGCAAAAGCTAATCGCAACTGCATGCCACTGCTGTAGTGCTTTAATGGTGTATCAATAAACCGCTCCACTCCGGCAAAATCAACAATGGCCTCAAAATTTCGTTGTATCTCACTTCGCTTCATTCCAAGAATGGATCCATTCATGTAAATATTCTCTCGTCCACTTAACTCCGGATGAAATCCGGTTCCTACCTCTAACAAACTTGCTATTCTGCCACGCCCTATTATTTTACCCGATGTGGGTGGCGTGATCTTAGATAAGATCTTTAATAACGTTGATTTGCCTGCGCCATTCTTTCCAATAATACCAACTGTATCTCCAGGCATTACATCAAAGCTCACATCCTTTAATGCCCAAAAATCTTCTTTCGTTGAGCGATCTTTAAAAAACGAACTGAGTGAATCGCGCAAACTCAAATACGACTGCTGTTCATGGTTGATCCTGAACTTCTTGCTGATATTCTGTATTTCGAGTATGGGTTTCAATGGTGTTAAGCCAGATCCGCAAAATAGCTCTCTGTTTTTCTAAAATAAAAAATTCCTACCACAACTAACAAAATCGAAACTAAGATACTTGGTAAAACATCTCCTGCACTCACTTGAATGCCATTAAAACTAGAGCGGAAAAATTCGATGGGTGCATACATCGGGTTTAACCGAAGCAACCAGTTAAAAGGACCATCTCCTGTTATATTAACCGGATAAATAACAGGTGTTGCAAACAATAGCGCTTGTATGAAAAAAGGCAGGATGTATCTGAAATCGCGATACTTTACGTTTAATGCCGAAAGAAAAACACCTAGGCCAAACGCCGCTAATATGGTTAAAAACACACTGAGTGGGATCAAATACACCGCTTGCCACACCAATGTTGTATTGTAAAAAAACATTACAGGCACAAACACTAAAAAGGCCATGAAAAAATCGATAAGAGAAACTAAAATAGCTGAAATAGGTATGATCATGCGCGGGAAATAGATCTTCTTAATGATGTTGGCATTAGTCACCATGCTATTGCCTGCATTGGATAAACCACTCGAAAAAATATTCCACAATAAAAAACCACTTAAAGCAAACACCGGATATGGAATACTTAATTCCGTTTGCGTAGCGATCATGTTTCCAAAACCCAATGTGAACAGCGCCGTCATGATAACCGGTTGAAATATGGCCCACAGCACGCCCAAAACTGTTTGTTTGTACTTTACCTTTACATCACGCCAAGTGAAAAAATAAAAAAGTTCGCGGTATTCCCATAACTCTTTTAGTCCTAAACTAAACTTGCTTTGTGGTTTTATTTCGAACTCGATCTTCTCCATTAATCTTTTAATTCACCGTATAGATCAAAATCAGTTGCTTCCGTTACTTTCACTTCTGCAAATGAACCGATCGATAAGTAAGTATCTTTATTAGCTTTGATCAATACTTCATTGTCTACATCCGGACTATCATACTCCGTTCTTCCGATCCAGTAATCACCTTCCTTGCGATCAACAAGCACTTTGTAAGTATTTCCGATCTTCTTTTGATTGCTCGCAAACGAGATCTCTTGCTGAATTTTCATCACAGCATCTGCGCGTTGCTTTTTCTCTTTTTCCGAAACATCATCCTTCAACAAATATGCATGTGTATTCTCTTCGTGTGAATAGGTAAATATGCCTAAACGATCAAATTTTGTTTCTTCTACCCATTGCAACATTTCCTCATGATCTTGCTTGGTTTCGCCTGGGTAACCAGCAATTAAGGTTGTACGCAAAGCAATATCCGGCATTTTATCTCTGATAGCATTTACCAGATCAATTGTTTTTTGTTTGGTAGTGCCTCTGCGCATACTCTTGAGCATATTATCACTAATGTGTTGCAAAGGCATATCTAAATAATTACACACATTGCTTTTGTTCTTCATCACATCCAACACTTCCATTGGAAAACCACTCGGGAAAGCATAATGTAAACGGATCCACTCAACCCCATTGATATCACTTAATTGATCCACCAAATTCGCTAATTCCCGTTTCTTGTATATGTCCAATCCGTAATACGTCAGATCTTGCGCGATCAACAATAATTCTTTTGTTCCTTTTGAAACCAACGTTTTAGCTCTGCTGATCAATTCTTCCATTGGCACCGATATATGCCCGCCACGCATTAAGGGTATGGCGCAAAAACTACATGGTCTGTCGCAACCTTCACTGATCTTAAAATAGGCATAGTGATTTGGTGTGGTCAATAAACGCTCACCAACTAATTCATGCTTATAATCTGCTTTTAATGTTTTTAGTAATCTTGGTAATTCACGTGTTCCGAAATAAGCATCTACATCCGGTATCTCTTTCTCCAGATCGCCCTTATAGCGCTCACTTAAACAGCCGGTCACATACACTTTCTCTATCGATCCATCCTTTTTCGCTTCTACGTATCTTAAAATGGTATCAATACTTTCTTGCTTGGCATTATCAACAAACCCGCAGGTATTAATGATCACAATATTATGGTCGTCGCTTTCGCTCTCATGCTCTACATCAAATTTATTAGCTTTTAGCTGGCCCATTAATACCTCACTATCCACTAAATTTTTACTGCAACCAAGCGTAACAACGTTAACTTTATTCTTCTTTATGGTTTTGGTTTTCACTAGTTCTTCTTATATTTACAAATATACAATTTTAGCCGTTATGTAAAGGCTAAGCCAGCTTAAAGTTATATGTCGCTTTACTCTAAACTAAAACCATATCACCAGTTTATTGTTCCCATTATGGTGCTCAATTTGGTAATGGTTATAGGCACTGCAGGCTATATTGTTATTGAAGATTACCGGTTACTCGATGCTTTTTACATGACCATTATTACTATCGCCACTGTTGGATACGGCGAGGTACATGTTTTGAGCGATGCCGGACGTGTTTTTACCAGTTTTTTAATTATCATCAGTTTTGGTACATTTGCTTATGCCGTTTCATCTATTACTCGCTTTGTGATAGATGGCGAGTTTAACAACTTATTTAAATTACAAAAATTGAACGCAGCAGTTGAAAAATTATCAGACCATGTGATCATTTGCGGTTATGGCCGTAATGGAAGACAGGCTGCACAAGTGCTTAAGAAACACAACAAGCGTTTTGTGGTGATTGAAAATAACGCCAAAATAACCGAGGTACTGAATCATAAGTTTCAAGACTTGGTGCTGAATGGTGATTCAACCCAAGATGAGATCTTGATCAAAGCAGGTATATTAAAGGCAAAAGCATTGATCACTACCTTGCCGGTTGATGCTGATAATATGTTCATTGTACTTACCGCTCGAAACCTCAATCCTAAATTAACCATCATTTCACGTGCAAGTGATGATGGATCTGATGTAAAAATAAAAATTGCAGGGGCTGATAATGTGATCATGCCCGATAAAGTGGGTGGAGCGCACATGGCCAGTTTGGTTATGAAGCCCGATGTGATGGAATTTTTAGATTATGTGACCGCACAAGGCGGCGATAATAATAACCTCGAAGAGATCAGCTTTTCGCACATTCCCGATCATTTAAAAAACAAAACCTTAAAAGATCTGGAGATCCGCAATAAATCAGGTGCTAATATTATTGGGTTTAAAACAGAAAAAGGTGAATACGTCATTAATCCAAGTGCTGACACCTTGATCATTCCTTCGGCCAAAATTTTTGTACTTGGTACACCAGATCAAATCAAGAAATTAAAGGAGTTGCTGACATAAAAAAATCGGGGCCATCTAAATTGCCATCTTTCCTTTCGATAAATAAATCGGCTAAACACAAACACAACGTCACAAAAAAACCCCAGTCTTTCAACTGAGGTTTTAAATTCATTGGCATTTATATTATAATCCCAACAATACTTCCTCTGGCAATTTACCGCCAAATAAAATACGATTCGGGTTCTCTAACATCTCTTTTACTTTCACCAAGAAACCAACGCTCTCACGTCCGTCAATGATACGGTGATCATAACTTAAAGCCACATACATCATTGGGCGAATAACAACCTGTCCGTTCACTGCCATCGGACGCTCAACTACGTTGTGCATACCTAAAATAGCACTTTGCGGCGGGTTAATAATTGGCGTACTCATCATACTACCAAACACACCACCGTTGGTGATCGTAAACGTTCCGCCTTCCATATCCGGAATACCTAATTTTCCGTCACGTGCTTTAATTGCCAGGTCTTTAATTCCTTTTTCAATTTCTGCTAAGCTCATTAATTCCGCATTTCTTAAAACAGGAACCATTAAACCTTTTGGTGCACTTACTGCAATTCCAATATCGCAATACTTATTGTAAACCAATTCTTCGCCATCTATCATTCCGTTCACTGCCGGAAAATGGTACAATGCCTCGCAAACTGCTTTGGTAAAGAAACTCATGAAACCTACATTGGTACCATACACTTCTTTGAACTTATCTTTGTAGCGCGCTCTGATATCATAGATCGCTGTCATATCCACCTCGTTAAAGGTAGTTAACATTGCAGTCTCGTTTTTTACACTCACTAAACGACGAGCAACTGCCTTACGCAAGCTGGTCATTTTTGCACGTTCTTGCTTACGCTCACCTTTCCAGGTGTTGCTTAATACTTGTTGTACGTTTGGTAAACCGTTTGACAAAGCAGCTAACACATCTTGCTTCGTGATGCGTCCATCTTTACCCGAACCGTTTAACTGACCCGCAGAAATATTATTCTCTGCCATTATTTTTGCCGCAGCAATACTTGGTGTACCTGTTGCGTAGGTGGTAGATTTCTCCGTTGCAGGTGTCGATTTCTCGACTGCAGGCGTAGCAACAACTTCTTTCTTAGCTTCTACCTTTGTGGTGGCTGAGCTTGTCGAAGCCGCTTTCGGCTCCGGTTTAAACGAGGTATCTACCTTTACAACAACCTGACCCACTTTTACTGTGTCGCCTTCTGCTGCTAAGATCTCGATTTTACCTGCCTCTTCTGCATTTAACGTTAAGGTTGCTTTATCTGAATCAATTTCAGCCAGCACTTCATCCTTTTCAACTACATCACCTGTTTGTTTGATCCAACGGGCAATTGTAACTTCTGTGATCGATTCACCCGGACTTGGTACTTTTAATTCTACTATGGCCATAAAAAAATATTAAAGTTTATTTATTTCTATTTGCTATTATTTAACGAGGACTTTTGAAAAAATTGCATTCATGATCGACTCCGTTTCTTTATTGTGACGTTTGCTGAAACCGGTAGCAGGGCTAGCCGCTGCATCTCTTCCTACATACTTCAAATTCAATTTACGCATGTTGTAATCTACATGACGCCATGGACCCATGTTCTCACTTTCTTCCTGAACCCAAATAAATTCTTTCGCGTTCTTATACTTATCTAAAATAGTTTGTACTTGCTTATCAGGGAAAGGATACAATTGCTCTAAACGTATAAATGCAATATCGTTTACGTTTTCTTTCGCACGTTGCTCGATCATATCATAATAGATCTTACCGCTGCAAAATGCCAAACGCTTCACATCTTTTACATTTACGCCTGTGTCATCTAAAACTTCGCTAAAAGACCCTTTTGTAAAGTCTTCTAATCTAGATACACAACTTGGGTAACGTAATAATTTTTTAGGTGTAAAGCAGATCAACGGCTTTCTGAATTCGCGCTTTAACTGGCGGCGGATCACATGAAACTGCTGTGCAGGTGTTGTAGTATTTACAATTTGCATGTTATTCTCAGCACACATCTGCAAGAAACGCTCCATGCGGGCACTTGAGTGCTCCGGACCTTGGCCTTCGTAACCATGTGGCAACAACATTACCAAACCATTCATACGACGCCATTTGTATTCTGAACTTGATAAATACTGGTCGATGATAATTTGTGCGCCATTAAAGAAATCGCCAAACTGCGCTTCCCAAATAGTTAAGGCATTTGGAGAGGCATAACAGTAACCGTATTCAAAACCTAAAACAGCATATTCGGATAAATGCGAATTGTAGATCTCTAATTTTCCTTTTGTACCCAAGTTATTTAACGGCGTATACTCTTCTTCACTGTCTTCGATCTTCACTACCGCATGGCGGTGAGAGAAAGTTCCACGCTCTACGTCTTGGCCGCTGAAACGCACATTGTGCCCTTCTTGCATTAACGAAGCATATGCTAACAATTCGCCCATGGCCCAATCGTAATTATCGTTGGTGATCATGTTCTGACGATCATTAAATAACTTATCTATCTTGTTAAAGATCTTTTTATCCTTAGGTAATTGCGTTGATTTTTTTGCAAGGTCTAAGAACAGTTTTGCATCAATTCCTGTTTTTGGTGATGCATCAAAATCTGTTGCATTAGCCATGCGAATACCTTTCCACGGACCTTCTAAGAATGAAGTGATCTTTGCTTTCTCTACCTTCTTAGCAGCATCCAAATTCAATTCTAAATTATCTTTGAATTCTTTCTCTGCTGTCTTTATCTCTTCATCCGAAAACGATTTCTCATCCACTAATTTCTTCGCGTAAATATCTTTCGGGTTTGGGTGGATCGCTATCTGCTTATATAACACCGGCTGCGTAAAACGAGGCTCATCACCTTCGTTATGTCCGTATTTACGGTAACACAGCACATCTATAAATACATCTTTCTTGAACTTCTGACGGTAGTCCATCGCCAATTGAGATACCAAGCACAATGCTTCCACATCATCACCATTCACGTGAAACACCGGCGATAGAACCACCTTAGCCACATCGGTACAATAGATAGAAGAACGTCCATCGGTAAAGTTAGTAGTAAAACCAACTTGGTTATTGATCACAAAGTGAACTGTACCGCCTGTTTTATAGGCGTCTAACTGACTCATCTGAATCACCTCATATACTACACCTTGACCAGCTAATGCAGCATCGCCATGAATTAAAATAGGTAATGCTTTTGAATTATCGCCGTTATGACGCGAATCGATCTTTGCACGCGTGATACCCTCTACAACCGGATCAACCGTTTCTAAGTGAGATGGATTTGGCGTTAATGAAATATGAATAGGCTTGCCTGAATCACTCATCAGGTCAGAGCTATAGCCCATGTGGTATTTCACGTCGCCGTTAAACAAACTGTCTTCACTTGGTCTGCCTTCAAATTCCGCAAAAATATCCTGAGCCGGTTTATTTAAAATATTAGCTAATACATTTAAACGACCACGGTGTGCCATTCCAATAACAAAATCTTCCACACCTAATTTTACACCATGCTCCATTAAGGTATTCATAGCAGGTAAAAACGATTCGCCACCTTCTAATGAAAAACGTTTCTGACCAACGAACTTGGTAGCCAAAAAGTTCTCGAAAGTAGTTGCTTGGATCAATTTATCTAAAATAACTTTTTTCTCAGCTTTTGTATAAGTAGGTACGTTCTTTGATTTCTCAATGCGTTCTTGCAACCACTTTGTTTCATCGGGGTTACGTAAAAAAGCATACTCCACACCAATACTATTGCAATAGGTGAGCTCCATGTGAGCTACTATATCCTTTAGTTTAGCCGGGCCAATACCAATTTGGTTACCTGCCTGGAAAACTGTTTCCAGATCCTTGTCTGATAATTCAAAATTTACCAGATCTAAAGTTGGTGAATAGGTACGACGTTGACGAACCGGATTTGTTTTGGTAAACAAGTGTCCGCGCGAACGGTAGCCGTTGATCAAATTAATAACCTTAAATTCCTTGGTAACGTTTTCAGGAATAACACCATTTGAACTTGAATAATCTGTTTTCGCAAATTCAAATCCTTTAAAAAAATCTTGCCAGGTTTTGTCTACCGAGTTGGGGTCTTTTTGAAACTGACTAAAAAGTTCCTCCACTGCATTCACATCGCTGGTTCCTAAGTATGAAAATTTGTCCATTTTACTGCTTTAAACAACCAACAAATTTAACAATTTTAACGGGATATGCACTATTTTTAGCGTACATTTGTTTAATGAATAAATTGATGCTTAAATCTGTCTTTTCTTTCGTTTTTATCCTCCTTTTTAGTGTGGGATCGGCTCAAAATACGCCTAGCCAAACTCAGGAAAAAGTGGATCAAATGATGATAAAAAAAGCTGATTATCATAAACTTAGTAATGGCGAAATGGATGGCTACCGCATTAAGATCCACTTTGGGATCGATCGCGAACAAGCCAAAAACGTGAGAGGAAAATTTTCGTCAAAATTCGCTGATATTTCTACTTATGAAGAATACCAACAGCCTAATTTTGTGGTTTTAGTTGGCGATTACCGCACCAAACTGGAAGCTTTTGAGGCCCTCAAAAAAATTCAAGTGGAGTTTGCCAATGCCTTTATTGTTAAAGGAAAGATCAAGCCTTAAGTTTTTATCACCTTCCTTTTTTTAAATTTACTTTCATGGAAAATCAAATAAAAGAATTTAACGATTACCGCGCTAAAATGAATGATGTTATTTTAGGCAAAGATAATTTAGTGATCAAGCGTTTATTTAATTTAGATACCCAAACTTATAGTGAGGGTGCATTGAATGTAAAAACAAAAGAAATGCTTGGCCTGGTTGCCAGCATGGTTTTGCGTTGTGATGATTGTATCAAATACCACCTTGGTAAATGCCACGAACAAGGCTGCACTACTGAAGAGATCTATGAGATATTTGCAGTTGCCAATATCGTTGGTGGCACCATCGTGATCCCCCACACCCGCCGAGGTGCAGAGTATTGGGAGGAGTTGATCAAGTAATAACTATAGATTATTTGGGCGTGTCCCTGCTATAAACTTTTCCATTTAATTAAATTTTTTAGCGCAGGGTCGCGCTTTCCACTTCAATCTTTTTGTCTGAAAAAGACAAAAAGGATTTTCGCTACAATCGCTCACGCAAAAAAAACAACTCGACTCTGTGTCTCCGTGTCTCCGTGTCTCCGTGCCTCCGTGTCTCCGTGGTTGTATATTAACCTAACAAACCTTGTGTCTTTGTTCCCGATAGCTATCGGGATTTGTGGTTTCTGCCTCTCATCCCATTTGATTGGTTCGCGCAAAAAACTTTGTGCCTCCGTGTCTCTGTGTCTCCGTGGTTGAATATTAATAAACTTCGTGCCTTTGTGTCTTTGTGGTTTCTGCCTCTTATCCCATTTGATTTATTCGGGCAAAAATAATTTGTGCCTCCGGGCCTCCGTGTCTCCGTGGTTGTATATCAACCTAATAAACTTTGTGCCTTTGTGATTATCAATTAATCCATAAAAAATCTGTTTCTGTATTTCTGATTGATCATGGCGCAATTCGTGGTTTTGCCAAATTTCTTATACCGGCGCTTAGCAATAAAATCATAAACAATGTTTCGTAAAAACGGCGGTATCACCACAAACACGATCATAGCGGGCCACAAACCTTTCATATACAAAGATAAACGCAAAGCGGCACACGATTTAATATGAACTGAATAGTTCTTTACCAGCACCATGCTGTCTACATTTTCAGGTATCTCAAAATATTCTATCAAGGCTTTACCTGTCTCACTCTTTAATGTAGCGAATGATAGTTTGGGTTCTTTTTCGCGTTGCAATAAATAATTTACACTGTTATTGCACAACACGCAATCACCATCTATCAGCAGTATGGGTTGTTTCTTTAGTATCTCGTTAATATCTGTCATGGTCGTGCGAAAACAAAATAAGGGTCAGAACTCAATTCGTATTTTTTTGGTAAGACCTGTAAACTTTGCAGGTCAATTAAATTTAAAAAGCCGTTTCGTCCGCCACACTGGCTGGTATGATGCGGAGCCGGGCCACTCGATAAAATATTTCGCGAAGCTACATACAACACTTTTTTATTCTCATCTACTCCAATACCATGCGGCTGAAAACCAACCTTAATATGAACAGGTGAAGCTGTGAGTTGTTCGTGAAACTGCGTTACCAATCCCATCGAATTTGAAAAGGTTAATGAGTCGTACGGACATGAAATAAAATACTGATGGGTGGATGGGGAGTACACAATTTCCTGAGGGTAATAGCCTGTTGGGATAACAGTAACCTGGTGTGTGGCAATATTAAATTTTCGCACCTCGTTGGTTTTTTGGCAGGTAATATAAAGGTCGGCCCCATCTTGCGACAATAAAATATCATGCATATCCAATGATGAATTATAATTAACTGCCTGTGAAGGCTGCAACGAATATTCTTTTAATTCAGTAAAACCTGTGTCTATTGAACTTATGTAATTGCCCGTTTGTGCGGTAACATACAAGCTATCATTTGCTGCATTCAAAGCAATACCATGTGGGTAATTTAAATTGGGTAAGTAGTGTAATAGTTTTCTGTTTACTAGGTCAACCGCCGCTACCCTGCCGCTTTGTGTCCACGATACGGCATATCCCTTTTTTCCATCATTCGATATGATCATGGTGTTCCAATCCAAACCATCCACACTTGCATTGGTACCTGCGGCCTTAGGCGTTAATGGTATATCGCCAATGTAACTATCATCTACACAACTGTACTTTTGCATGATGTTGTTGTTAATGAATACCACATACCAGTATTTACCATCCGGCGATACACGCACACTATGCGGTGTATCTGAGCCCGACTTGTTACCCACTTCTATATAGCGCATTGGCAATTGTGTTTCGCTATCGATCACGGTTACTACATCACAACCTTGGTTTACCACATATACTTTTTTACGCAAGGGATTATTGGCCCATTTAACTTCGCCACTGGCATTAGGCGCACCATTATTTATCCAGTTATTGATCAACACCACTTCATCGCGCGATAAAGGCGCACTATTAATGGGCATGGTGGGCTTATTCATTCCGCCCAGATCGGCATAGGTATTTATAAAATAACAGAGGTATGAAAATTTACTACTGTATGGAATTACCGATAAGCCGCTGTTACTGCCTGCAAACAGATCGTCCCACGTAGCCAAATTTAAACCGGCTGCTGCCTTGTAACTCTTTTCGTTATGGCAGCCACTGCTAGCGCATTTAGTTGTAATAAGCTTTCCAACTTGTCCGGGATAATTTCCGAAATTTACTTCGCCCACATCTTTTCGGCAAGAACCGAATAAAAAAATAACAAGCGTGAAATATAGGACCAATCGAAACATTAGCGCTTAACAAGTTTTTTATTGATGTGGTAGGTGTTGGTATTAGATGAAACAGAGATGTTGATCACATATACACCTTCCGGTAATTCGCTCACAAGCATTTGGTGAGCGTGTTTGTTTACATTTTCTTTTTTTACTGATTGGCCCACTAAATTAAAGATCTCCACCTCGTTTATGGTTGTATTTTGATCTATCAGATCAATGGTTATCCTATCTCGGGCAGGATTTGGATACACTACCACTGCATTCGCCAGATCAAAAACTTGATCTTTAACTCCTACATCTGTTGCTTTTGATGAATAAAACGAAACGCCTCCTCCAGCGCTTCCCACAAACAGATCGGGTTTTGAATCACCATTGATATCCTCAAACCAAGGTGTTGAATAGGTAGGCTCTAAAATATCATTTGCTGTTGAATCGATCAATGTACACGAGCTGGTTGATAGAGCCGGAACATCCCACAGATACACTTGGCCGGTAATGCAGCCACCTAATAATCGGGTGTTTGGCCCATCGTTATAAAAATACGGTGCTCCAAAACCATCCAATCCGTAAATAAAAAAATCGCCTTTTAAGGATACATTCGGAAAAGAGTTTGCTACCAAAGTAAATGCAGGCACGGTTGCTGTTCCAATATTTTGATAGTAATATACCTTTCCGTTTTTTGAAGAGATCATCAGATCCAGTTTCATATCTTCATTGAAATCAAACAACTGAGGGATCACATCACTCGATGGAAAATTAATAGTAAAAAAATCGAATTTAAAATTACTAAAATTACACGGATTACCTGCTCCCGCCGTATTCTCGTACCAACTTAATTTATTACCATTAGTTACCACAAACAGGTCAACATCTCCATCACTGTCAATATCACCGGGTGCCGGCACTGCGCTGATGATAGAAGCATTTAATACAGAAGACAGGTTTCCATAATCTTTGGTAGTTAAACTAAACGCCGGTTGAGCTAGCGTGCCTGTGTTTTCGTACATGTAAAAACGTGGACGACGCGCGCCATTAATGTAAACACCTCCACCGCCAACTAGCAGATCTTTTTTACCATCACTGTTGTAGTCAATTAACACCGGTCTCGACATTTGCCCAACCTCAATCATTTCGTTTTGCAAAAAATTATTTTTTACAAATTCAAAGTTTACTGTGTTAGTGGTGCTGGTGTTCTTGTATTGCCATACACTTGTGGCATTCTCACTACCAAAGGTGTTTGGGGTGGCAATTAATTCGTTTTTATTATCATTATCAATATCCACGTAAGATGTACTTGGAAAAGAATTGAACTTGATTTGAGTAGTAGATGATTTGTTTGGGTAGTTCGGGTACATTTTGGTTGTATCTGAAATAATTGCATTGGCAATGGTTCCATCGTTATGGCAATACTCTATGGTGTTACACGATATATCTCCAATGATCAGATCCTTATCCCCGTCTCCATCACTATCTAATGTCATTAAACAAGCGCCGGCATGAAGAGTGCGCTCGCCTCTGTGAACTAGGCTTTCGTATAGCGGGCGCAACGGACATTGACTCAAACTCACCAAACAACTGTTCTCACTGATCTTACCCCAGCATTGATCGGCCAATTCAAAACGCAAACTATCTGCATGCCCGAACAATTCTTTACTCAAATTTTTATGGTATTCAATAAAAACTCCGGTTGGACTAAAAGTTAATATATCCAAGTCGCCATCGTTATCCATATCACTAATGGCAGGTAAACCTACGGGGCCTGAATAAATATTTGAAACAGATGGTGGTCCCGGAGGATTGTAATTACTATATAATAAAGAGTAAGCTAAGGTAAACTGCAATCCCGCTGTTACATTTCCGATATTTTTGTAAACCTGTATACCACCGGTAACAGAACAAAACAGGTCGGCCTTATTGTCAAAGTTATAATCGTATAACAAGGCCCAATTGTATATGTGTGGGAATTTTTTTGTGAGATCGGGGCGGTGTTTGTATTTTGTTTCGCCTGGGTTCCCCGTATTCTCAAAGCATTTAAAGGCTCCTAAAGCCGAATTGTTTAACTTATCGTAAATAACAATATCCTTTTTTCCATCGTAATTCAGATCAATATTTGAAAAAGCAGCCGCGTTTATACCGCCAGCCCAAGGCATTTTTAAGCAATAGTCATTTTCTATCACCGAAATGGTATCTATACCAATTACCAGCTGGCTGTAACCACTTGTTAAAATTAACAGCAAAACACCCGCAAAAAACGCTCTCATACATCAAATTTAATGAAAATTGCCCTATTTATTACTAAATTTACTACAATAATAAGTGGTAAAACAGCTTAACTATATTTTTGTTTTTTTGTTTGTGCTTTTTTCAAGTGCAGATGTTTTTGCTACACACATTGTGGGTGGCGAATTGTATTATGATAACCTGGGAAACAATAACTATCGGGTAACACTCAAAGTATACCGCGATTGTATAAACGGACAAGCACCCTTTGACGGACAACAAAATGGAGCTGTTGCTTACTTACACGTGTTTGATAAGAATGGCACTTTAATTCAGCAAGTTGATCTGCAGCAACCCATTGTTACGCCGGTTCCGCCAAGTATTAACAATCCCTGCATTCAAACACCCAATAATGTATGTGTTGAAGAAGGCAAATACACCTACACACTCACATTACCTCCTATTGTTGGTGGCTACCATTTGGTATACCAACGTTGTTGCCGCAATAATACCATCTTGAATTTAACTGCTCCTGGTGGCCAAGGCTCAACCTACCAAGCTTTTATACCGGGTTCGGAAGTAGTAGCCGTAAACAGCTCACCACGTTACGATAATTTTCCTCCTATTTTTATTTGCAATAATTTAAAACTCAAGTTCGATCACAAAGCAACAGACCCGGATGGAGATGAACTGGTGTATTCTTTGTGCGACCCATTCAATGGAATTGATGCTTGTTGTCCAAGTATTGGTGGTGGTGTATCATCCAGTAATTTCTGTCCCAACCCACCTGCAAATTGCCCAACCGTATCCTTACCCCCACCTTACCCTACAGTTAATTTTGTGGCGCCATACAATGGCAGTTTTCCTATTGCATCAAATCCATCTCTCACTGTAAACTCAAATACCGGATTTTTAAGTGGTACGCCTAACATCAATGGCCAATGGGTTGTGAGCGTTTGTGTACAAGAATTTAGAAATGGAATTTTGTTGAGTACACACTACCGCGATTTTCAATTCAATGTAGTGAGTTGTATTGTAAACATTGTAAGTGCTGTTGCCGATCAGCCTTCTAAATGCCAAGGCGACACCATCAATTTTGTGAATAACAGCGTTGGCTCTTCTACCTATCACTGGGATTTTGGTATCAATGAAATATTTAGCGATACCTCTAATTTATTTACGCCTACTTATGTATTTCCTGACACCGGCGTTTATAATGTGACCTTGATCGCTAACCCCGGCAAACCTTGCGCGGATACTAGTTCCAAGAGCTTTTACATTTACCCCCGTTTAAATATTGATTTTGTGCCACAAGCGTTGCAGTGTTTAAAGAACAATAGTTTTGATTTTAAAGTAAGAGGGAGTTATATAAATTCGGCCACCTTTAATTGGACCTTTGGCGCATTGGCCACACCAAGTACCTCCACCGAAAAAGATCCGCAAAATGTTGTTTACAGCGATGCCGGAAAATATTTTGTGCGCGTCATTGGTAAACAATTTACCTGTATTGATTCATTCATTGATAGTGTGCGTGTGTTGCAACGACCAACGGCTAAGATCAATAATTTCCCAACGAGTTTGTGTGACCCCGCTAAAGTAGCTTTTAGTAACGGAAGCGTGAGCGAATACCCAGCGTCTTATATTTGGGAAACAAGCGACTCTACTGCATACGTAGCGTATGAACCAACACACGTATTTAGTCCGGTTGGTGTATACAGTGTTACCCTTACCTTGGTTCGAGGAGCGCCTTGCCCAGACACCAGTAAAACCAGTATACAAACATTTACAGTAAACCCTATACCGCGTGCCGACTTTATTTACAGCCCAACCTTAACGAGTATTTTTGATCCGGAATTATTTTTTGAAAATCAAGCAAGTAACGATGTAGTAAAATGGCATTACGATTTTGGCGATGGAGCCACATCGTTTTACATGAACGAAAAGCACCGCTACCAAGCTCCGGGAACATACACCGTGGGCCAAACCGTAACCAACCAATACAATTGCAGCAGCTTTATTTTAAAAGAAGTAAAGATATTACCGGAGTTTCGTTTTTGGATACCAAACACCTTTACACCGGATGGCAATGGTTTAAATGATGTTTTTATGCCATCGTCAATAGGCACACTCGAATACCAATTTCATATTTTTGATCGTTGGGGCGAAAAACTATTTTCTACTGAAGATAATTTAAAAGGATGGGATGGCACCTACAAAGGCAAGCTCTGCCAACAAGATGTGTACGTTTGGTTGATTACATTTAGAAATGAAGTAAGCATGCAAATGGAATACCACAGCGGCCATGTGCTGTTGATGAGTAATTTGGATGAGTAGGTCTTATTTTGCTCATTTGTTAAAACACCTTCCTTTTCTCGATTATTTTCTTATTTTTACTATAGCTTTTTGAGGAAGTCTTTCAAATATTATTTAGTTACTTTGATATTAAGTGCATTTGCATTTAATGGCTATGCTACGCATATTGTTGGAGGTGAACTTTATTACGATCACTTAGGCGGCAACCAATACAAAGTCACCCTAAAATTATTTCGCGATTGCTTTAACGGTCAGCCCGATTTTGGTGGCCTGGGCGATGATGAAGCTATTTTAGAAGTGAAAGGTTACAACAACGAACTCTTGTACCAATTTATTTTAGGTGTACCCGTTGTTACCTACGTTCCCGGAAACACTAACAATCCATGCATGGGTTCGCCCAGCGGCATATGCGTGCAACAAGGTGTATACACCAAAATTATTACATTGCCTCCGCGCCCAACCGGCTACTTTTTAATTTACGAAACCTGCTGCCGCAACAATACCATTTTAAATTTAGTGAATCCCGCCAGCCAAGGCTCTACGTACAAAGCGTATATACCCGGACCTGAATTGGCTCTTCAAAACAGTTCACCGCGTTTTACACAATACCCATCGTTATATGTGTGCCAAGGCCAAGCCATTAATTTTAATCATTTGGCAAACGACCCTGATGGTGATTCTTTAGTTTACTCACTTGCCAGTGCCTACAATGGTTTTAGTAACGATTCGCTGGTGCCGTATAAAAGTCCGTTTAGTGGCAACTTTCCCATTGCCGCTAACCCACCACTCAGCATTAACAGCAGCAGTGGTTTATTAAATGGCACTCCATCTATGATAGGCCAATGGGTTATTTGTGTGCGTGTGCGCGAATACCGCAATGGAAAATTACTGGATACACATTACCGAGATTTTCAATACAATGTGATCTCGTGTGTATTAACCATTAAACCGGGTGTTGCCGATCAGGTAAAAAAATGCGAAGGTTTTACTGTGAAATTTACCAACCAAAGCTACAGCAATTTTATCATGAGCTACTTGTGGAATTTTGGCGATCCAAACATAGCTACCGATACTTCCACATTAAAAGATCCTTCGTATACTTTTTCTGATACAGGAAAGCATGTGATCACACTCGTGATCAATCCGGGTTTGCCTTGCGCAGATAGTATTAAAAAAACAGTATATGTGTATCCCAAATTAGATGTACAATTTCAAAATCCTGTTGGTCCGCAATGCCTTAAAAATAACCAATTCAATTTTAGCACACTGGGCACTTATGATGGTAACGCCCAATTTACTTCTTACTTTGGAACAGCTGCTACACCAAGCATTTCGACTGCAGCCAACACAACTGTGTTTTATGCATTGCCCGGCACACATCCGGTTAAACGCTATGCGAAGCAATATGTTTGTAAAGATTCGCTGATTGATTCCATTAAAATAATTGACCGGCCTATCCCTAAGATCAACAATACCGCATTAACCATGTGCGACCCTACTACGATTGAATTGAGCAACGGAAGTTACAGTGAATATGGTTCTGCTTATTTATGGACAGTAAGCAACGGCGCCAGTTATTTTATGCCGGAACCCAAACATGTGTTTAGCCCTGCCGGAAATTATTCGGTTACACTTACCGCCATCAGAGGAGGTGTATGCCCGGATACGGTTGTATCGCCAGCCTATAACCTCACGGTGTTCCCGAGTCCGCGTGCCGATTTTTCGGTAACACCAGCCGAGACCAGTATTTTTGAACCTGAAATAAGCGTGGTGAATTACGCCAGTAGCGATGTAGTGAATTTTTTATACGACTTTAACGATGGCTTCACTTCTACTTATATGAACGAAAGACATACTTACCAAAAACCGGGTAATTTTATGTTGAGCCAAACCGTTACCAATAAATACAATTGCAGCGATGTGAAAACTAAAGAGATCATTGTTTATCCCGAATTCCGTTTTTGGGTACCCAATGTATTTACACCGGGTGAAGATGGTTTAAATGATGTGTTTAAGCCCATTGCCATAGGCGTATCTGATTTTAAGATCGACTTGTTTGATCGCCTGGGTGAAAAATTATTTACCAGCGAAGATTTGAATAACGGCTGGGACGGAAGATTCAAAGGCCAATCGTGTAAACAAGATGTGTACATTTGGAAAGCCACTTACATGAATGAAGTAAGCGGTAAAAAAGAAATGCAAACCGGGCATGTAACCTTGTTGAATCAAGAGTATTAAAGGATCTTGTTTTTCCGACTCCTCAGATTCACAAAAATCTAGAAATTTGTTTTAGTCTACTGTTCTCGACTACGCTCCTTCGGTCGCCGGAGGCTTGCCGCAGGTGAAACGAACTGACAGGATCGAAAAAACAGACTCCGTGTAAAAAAACTAACTCACACCCTTTAACAAACCTGCAATAATATCTTTGGTTTCAGTAATGGTCTTTAATTCTTTTTCTAAACCAACAGTATCCTTACTTTCCTTTTTAGCAGTTTCAATCTTCGCTTTCATATCGGTCTCTTTCTTGGTCCACGCTGTTACCATGTCTTTTAACCCTTTAACAGCGCCGTTTTTTGTAAATCGTCCACCATCACGTGCAACCACTTCAAAATCGCGTGCTGCAATAATAGCAGGCGCCGATCCTTCTAAACGCTTTGCCAACTTTATGTAATTGCCCAGGTAACCGATCAATTCAAAGCCACCAAAATGTTTGATGTTGGTTGTAAAAAACGTGATCTCATTATCCAAACCATGCTCACCATAAATGCGTGAAAGGGTATACAAAATTGTTTTACCAGCATCTACTTCAAATGGTTTCGCTTTTTGCAGAATTGTTTTCGGGTCTTTCTTTGCGAAAAATTCAAGTGCTTCGGTATCTATAGCGTATGAAGGCTCTCCCAATGCTTTTTCATTTAATGCAAGCAACTCCGGAGCCGAATCGTAATGTGTATTTAAAAACTCTAATGCATACGAACGTGTGGTGTTTTTTGTGTCCTTATTATAGATGCTCAACATCAAAGGCTTCAGATCGTTTTCCTTTTCTTTCGCAATCGAATTTAAGTTGGTGATAGCTGTTTGGCGTAGGCGGTAAAATTTATCTTTCTCTGCAGCTAACTTAATGGTGCTGTATGCCATTTCATTTTTCAGATCTTTTGATAGCTCTTTTAACGCCTCTGCTCTATCGCTATACAAAGGAGCATTGTTGTATTGAAACACATACTCCTCGGTTGATTTTTTATAGGTGACCTCAGCTAATAATTGGCGCTCGGCATCAAAGTTCACTAACGAAGGCTTACCGCTGGTTTTAAATTTAAAGGTTTGTTTGGCCTCTTTTACTACAATGTGGTGACGTGTTACTTTACCATTTTCGTAAACATCTATCTCTAAAGGCAATTCGTATAATGGTGCAATTTTAAAATCTTGTTTCTGTTCAATGGTAAATTCCACCATGTTATCAGTTGAATTAAAATTATTACTGATCTCAATTACTGGATGACCTTTAGCCATGAACCATTGGTTAAAGAACCAGTTCATGTCTTTACCCGTTACCTCTTCAAAAGCTAAACGCAGATCGTGGATCTCTGCTGATTTGAATTTTCTGTTCTCTAAATATTTTTTTAAGGAGGCGAAAAATGCATCATCGCCCACTGCTTTGCGCAACATGTGCAATATTTGTCCGCCTTTGCTATAGCTAAATCCATCAAACATGTCTTCACGATCTTCGTAGTTAAAACGGATCATGTTCACTTGCTTTTTGTTTGCCATATAACCACCGCGACTTTGCATGTGGTGTTGGTCGGCCGCATCACGGCCAAATTTATGTTCTAACCATAAGTATTCGCCATAGGTAGCAAAGCTTTCGTTCAATGGCAAATTGCTCCAGCTTTCGCAAGTAACAAGGTCGCCAAACCATTGATGAAACAATTCGTGTGCAATAATATCTTCACCTTTATTTCCATCTTGTATCTCGCGGGTGGTAGCATAAACGGCAAAATCGCCATGCAAAGTTGCACTAGTGTTTTCCATAGCACCACTCACATAATCACGCACAACAATTTGTGCATACTTAGGCCAAGCATAAGGGACACCTAATTTATTCGAATAGAATTCGATCATTTCTTTGGTATTTCCAAAAATAGCTTTTGCATGCACGGCGTATTCCGCTTCTACATAGTAACTGATCTCTTTACCGTTCCATGGCTCATCCACAACTTTAGCGAACTGTCCAACTGCCATCATAGCTAAATAAGGAGCATGTGGCTGATCCATTTTCCAATGATCGGTACGTGTACCATCGGTGTTCTTTTTCGAATCCACCAAAATACCATTTGATAAAGTGGTGAAGCGGTCTAACACCGTCATGTAAATTTCTTGTGTTGTTTTTTGATTCGGACTATCAATGGTTGGGAACCAAGCTGAACTTGATTGTGTTTCGCCTTGGGTCCATATTTGTGGCATTTTATAAGGCACTAAACTTTTTGGATTAATAAAATACAAACCTTTATCGCTGCTAATAGCATTGCTACCGCCTTCTTTTAACTCATCGGGTTTAGCTACATAAACAATTTCAATTACAAAGTTTTCGGTGTTGTTGAATGCGCGACCCAGGTTGATCTTGATCGAATCGTTTTCGTATTTATAACTGCATGTGGCTTCAACTAATTTATCGGCTGCAGCAGTTGCTTTTTTGTTTTTGTTCGGGTCTGCTTTTTTCTCAAACAACTTCAATGATTTGATATCCATGCCACGTGCATTTAAATAACACATGTTGGTAGCATAAAAATGCGGTTTCAGTTCAATTGTAGCTTTACCATTTAAACGCGAGTAGGTCCAGTCAAAATCCACTTCCAATTTAGTATGAACCAAATCGCACACCATTGGGTTTGAAGCACGATATACTTCTATTACAGGTGCTGCATTTTTTTCAACCTTTGGCGTATCGGCCACCACAATTGCCGGAGGTGGCGGAGGAGTTGGGGTTGAAGTTGCTGCAACTGTTTTTTTATTGGAATGACATGCCAACAAAATAATGGAAGCAATGGCAAATTTTGAAATAATGATCGGTTTCATTGAACTGGGTTTGAGACACAAAAATGTAATTAATTTATTGGAAACCAAAATAATAAGAGCTAAAAAGTGTGATTGGTGTAAATTAAGGATGAGTTGTGATAATATGTGGCTAGAAAATCAGAATTAGCCCCGAAGACACAAAGTCGCGAAACAAGAAACCTTAAAAAATTTGTGCCTTTGTGGCTAGAATCTATTAGATCGGTTTTTGGTTTTTAACTACGTAGCGTGACACAAAGATGCTGATCTCGTATAGCAGATACATTGGAACGGCTACCACCATTTGTGAGGTTACATCCGGACTAGGCGTAATAACCGCTGCAGCGATCAATATCACAACCACAGCGTGTTTACGGTACTTACTCATAAACTCAGGCGTTAGCAAGGTAAGCTTGGTAAGAAAGTACACCAATACCGGCATTTCGAAAATAATACCCGAAACAAGCGTCATAGTTGAAATCAGAGAAATATAATCATCAAAGGTATTATTGGTTTGCACAATACCACTGGATGATACCTGGTAACTGATAAGGAAATTATAGCTCATTGGAAACAGCAAGAAATAGCCGAAACAAATACCGATCAAAAATAAAATAGAAGCAATAACAATAAATACTTTAACCGGTCCCAGTTCTTTATCCTTTAAGGCCGGGCGAATGAACTTCCAAAGCTCCCATAAGAATACAGGGAACCCTAGGATGATGCCAACCAATAAGGAGATCCACATATGATTAAAGAATTGCTCGGATGCCCCTAAGGTTTGCAAGTGAGCCGGTTTTACAATAATGCACATCACATCACCTGCCCCCAGCTTATAACCTAAAGAACAAAGGGCGCGGTACGAAATAAAATCTTGTTGAAGAGGGCCGAAAATAACGGTATCGAAAATAAAATCGTTCAAACAAAAAGCGGCAATACCAAAAAGCATGATCACAGCTGCGCTGCGAACCAAATGCCAGCGAAGCGCTTCTAAATGCTGTAAAAACGACATTTCTTGTCCTTCTACCTTTTCTTCCTTATTTGATCCGAATAATGCCATTGAATGAGGGACAAAGGTATAATTTAACGCGGCTTTTTCAAATAATAATAAGGGATTGAAAGGTGATTTGCAGGAGATAAGCGCTATCTTTGAGGTAGAAATGAAAACCGTATACGCCATACCGGGCTTGGGAACCACCGAAATGTTGTTTTCGATGCTAAAATTAACAGACTGCAAACTGGTAGTTTTAAAATGGCCTGAAACCCAAAAGGGGATGAGCATCAAGGCTTATGCGCAAGAGTTTATCCAACAGATAGACACTTCCGAAAAATTTTACCTCATGGGCGTTTCACTTGGCGGCATGATCTGCAGTGAACTATCGCACCTGGTAAAAGCCGAAAAAGTTATTTTGATCTCTTCCTGTAAAAACAAATTAGAGTTGCCGCCTTTGATCCGATTTTTAAAATTCTTCCCGATTCATAAGATCTTACCTGAAAACACTTTACGCAAATTTGCCTTTCATTCTCGATGGCTATTGGGTTTTGAAAAAGAATACGAAGATGAATTTGTGGCCATGATCCAATCGATGCCAAAAAATTATGTAAAGCATACCATTAGCATGATCGTGAATTGGGATAAGACAACAATGCCATTGAATAGTGTTCACCTGCACGGAACAAAAGATCGTTTGTTACTTTTCAAAAATGTAAAAGCAGATCACGTGATCGAAAATGGCACACATGCCATGATCGTGTATCAAGCCAAAGAAATAAGTAAATTATTGAATGAATTGATGCGCTAAGTTTACCACTTACCGCCTGAACCGCCACCGCCAAAGCTGCCCCCACCAAAACCACCACCGTAAAATGGTCCGCCCATAAAGCCACGGCGACCATAACCACCGCCTTTGTTACCTGAGCCACTAATTAAGATCACCACAATGATCACTAAAATAATGAATGCAAGAATCGGATGTTCTTTTATGAATTGAATGAGGGTGTCTTTTCCTTTGCGTTTTACTTTTACATTATACTCCCCTTGTGATGCTTGTTGCAGAGATTGAATTGCTGCTTGCAATGCCGCATAATTTTGGCCGCTTTGCAAATAAGGCATCATGTCGTTCTCTCGAATAGATTTAGTTGCCAGGTCGGTGATAGCGCCTTCCAGGCCATTACCCACAGCAATAAACAGATCACGATCGCCTTTGCCAGCAAATGGTTTCAAAAGAATTACGATCCCATTCTTAAAATCTTTGGTACCTACTCCCCATTTGTTTCCCAGATCGAAGGAAAACTCACCGGCATCCATGCCTGCAAGATCATCCACCACCACAATACAAATTTGATTGGAAGTTTCGTGGTAAAAATTCTCTAACTCGAGCTCAATGCTTTGTTCTTCTTGAGAAGACAGAAAACGCTGTTGTGTAAAATCGTTGTATAATTTAGGCGGATTGGGCTTGTCTGGCACCTGCGCATGGAGCGCAAATACAGAGCCAAAAATAAAAAGGAATATGACTGAAATGATTCTCAAAAGGAAATGTCGTTACTAAGTTCGTTCTTATCGTTTGCAGAAATAGGAAAATGTGCCTTTAACTGTTCGCCGCACATCAAAATGCTTTTTTCGAGTCCTTCAATTACTTTATCGTTCTTGAAATTTTCGATGCAAGTGTTTTTTATCTCATCCCAAAAATTAGCAGGTACTTTGGTGTTGATCCCTTCATCGCCCCAAATAGCAAACAGTCGTTGCTTCAGGTTTACATAAAATAAAATACCATTTCTTTCTGCTGTTTCGTGCATCTTTAATTTCACAAAAAGCTGTTGAGCCTTTATGATTGGCTCAACAGAACATTTTGCGTCAATGTGTACACGGATCTCTCCGGAAGTTTTTGCCTCAGCTGTTTGAATAGCTTTAAGCAAAGCAGTTTCCTGAGAAGGTGTGAATGGTTTTCGTTTAAACCACATTATTAAAACTCAACCTTAGGAGCGTTCTCGGTTCCGGCTTGTTCTTTGAAAGGAAGACGTTTTGCAAATTCCTCTTTATCTAAGAACATACGGTTAAGAAATCCACGAACGTGTGAATTAAATTCTTTTACCGATTCGTTATAATCTTTTCGTGCAAAGTTGATACGATTTTCTGTACCCTCTAATTGTGTTTGCAGATCGCTAAAGTTTTGAGTTGAACGAATTTGAGGATAAGCCTCAAAAGCTAAGTTAATAGCTGTATTGATCTTTTTACCTGCGATCTCCATGTCTTCCGGAGTTTTAGCACTTACAATTCCAGCGCGGGCTTCAGTTACCTGAGTTAAGATACCTTTTTCGTTTGCTGCAGCACCTTTAACAGTAGCCACCAATTGAGGGATCAGATCAGCACGACGCTGATACGAAGCGCCCACATTACCCCATTTTTCATCTACATTTTCCTGTAAGCTTACAGCCTTGTTAAATGAACTGCGATACATCATAAAAATGACGAACACAAAAAATAAAATTCCACCAATAATAATTAATGATTTTTTCATCTTATAAATTTTATACAAAATTACTTAAATTAAAGATACGGCGACATGTAAGAATTGTTAAGATGATGTATTTACAAACAAACGGTTAGAATTGAGTTTTAATGGCAAGGATTAAGAAGTAATTGATCATTGAGCCAGAAGAGTCCTAGGCTACTTTAAGTCCAATCACGCAAACGTCATCTACTTGCTCCAGGTTACCTTTCCAGGATTCAAAATTTGCACCCAGTGATTCTGTTTGTGTTTCAAAGGTTTGAGAAGAGATATTTACCAAGAATTCGTGAAGTTTCTTGTACATTAATTTCTTACCCTTTGGTCCGCCAAACTGATCGGCATAACCATCGGTAAACAAATATAAGGTGTCATTCTTTTTTAACTCAATGGTATGAAGGTTAAAGTCTTCTTTACGTTCGCCATAACCAACCGGCATACGATCTCCTTTCAATTCCACTAATTGATTATCGTTCACAATAACAGGACGATTGTTTGCTGCGGCATAGGTGATCTCTTTTGTGTCTTGATTCAAACACAATAACACGCCGTCAAAACCATCTTTTTGTCCTTCTTTACTGATATTATCGATCAACTTTTGGCGCACATAATTAAACACCTCATTTGGTTTCAAGATGTTTTTCTCACCAATGGCTTCATTTAAGAATGAGATGCTCAATAAACTCATAAAGGCTCCGGGTACTCCATGACCAGTGCTATCACATACAGCTAGATAGAAAAGATTATTCTTTTTTGTTGCCCAATAAAAGTCGCCACTTACAATATCCTTAGGTTTAAAGAACACAAAATTATTTGAGATATGATCATTGATAAAATCACGGTGTGCTAATATGGTTGTTTGAATGCGTTTAGCATACATGATACTGTCCAAGATCTCCTTACGACTTTGCTCCACTAATTCTTTTTGCTGTTGCAAGATCACGTTCATTTTCTTTTGTTTCTTTAAGTTCTTAAAAGAAATGTATGAGAAAACGAATACCAGCAGTAGGATGCCGCCAATAAAGTAGAACATGATGCGCTGAGTTTGCAACGATTTTTTCGCGATCATTTGGTCTTGCTGCAATAATTTATTCTCTTTTTCTTTTGCTTCCGAGTTATATTTGGTTTGCAATTCGTATAACTGACCTCTACTGTCACCATTGTATATCGAATCTTTTAAACTAATGTACTTTTTATAATAAGCCAAAGCTTGTTCGGCATTTCCCTTTTTTTCGAAGAGCTTGAAGATCTGTAAACAAACTTCTTTTTGATTATCGATGGCTTTATCTTCTTCAGAGATCTGAAGTGTCATGAAATAATAATTCAAGGCAGAATTTAATTTATTTCGACTGAAATCAATATTACCCAAAATTTGATAGGTTAGGGATTTTCCATAACGGGAATTAAATCGTTCCATGATGGGTAATGCCTTTCTTCCATAAAACGAAGCAGAATCCAGATTACCCATGCTATTGAACAACTCAGCCATGTTAGCATAAATAAATGCCGATTGAAGATCTTTATTTGCTGCTTCAAAAACCATTCGTGAATATTGTAATTCACTGATAGCCTCGGCATACTTTTGCTGATTGGCGTATACACTGCTTATTCCCGATGCAGCATAAGCCTTGGCCAACTTACTATTTCCCTTTTCGCCAAGCTCGAACGCCATTTTATAGAACTCCAAGGCCTTTTCGTTATCTTTTAATCCGAGATAAGTATTTCCGATCGAGTTCGCAACAATAGATGATTTCTTATAATCCTTCAGTATTTCATAGATCTTAGAGGAAACCATGAATTTTTCGAGAGCAAAATTATAAGCACCTTTAGCGTTGTAATGCTCACCTAAACTTTGACTCGCCATTGCTTCGCCTCTCAAAAAGCCGATCTGTTTAGTTAATTCCAAGTTCTTTTTACCGTACTCTTCTACTTGGTTAGGGTCAACTGACTGAAAATGAATAACCAGCTCATTATATAATAAAACCTTTTGAGTATCTACCTTGCAGGAATTAATCAAGGTTAATAAAGAATCTTTTATTCGATCGTTTTGGGAATTAACGATTAAACATGAAAAAAATAAGATGAATATAAACTTATAACGCATTAAGCAACACAAATTTAGAACTTTAATCCGATAATGCAAACATCATCAATTTGTTCTAAATTACCTTTCCAGTCATCAAAATTTTTGCCCAACAGTTCAGATTGCTTCATTAAGCTGAAGCCACTGATGGAATGAATGAAAGCATTGAGTTTCTTATACATGAATTTCTTTCCTTTTGGCCCGCCAAACTGATCGGCATAACCATCGGTAAATAAATATAAACGGTCTCCCTTTTTGATCTTAATGGTATTGAGCGTAAAATGGTCTTGCTTCTCGCCATAACCCACCGGCATGCGGTCGGAGTTCAGCTCAACCACTTCCTGATCGGTCACCAAAATAGGTGCGTTGTATGCAGCCGAGTAGCTTACCTCGTTCGTGGTTTTATTGATACACAATAAGGTTCCATCAAATCCGTCTTTTTGGCCCTCTTTACTAATATTGTTGATCAGTTTCTGACGAACGTAATTGAATACTTCATTAGGCGCGGTAATGTTCTTTTCGCTGATAGCTTCATTTAAGAAAGAGATGTTCAATAAACTCATAAAGGCACCCGGCACACCGTGGCCAGTGCTATCACAAACAGCAAGATAAATTAATTCCTGACTTTCCAATTCACCTTTAGCATTTACTATCGTGGCTACTTTCTTAGTTGCCCAATAAAAATCACCACTTACAATATCCTTTGGTTTAAAATAAACGAAGCTTTCTTTGAAGGTATCATTGAACAAGTTGGTCTCTGTCATCAATGCCAATTGAATCTTCTTTGCGTACTGAATACTATCGGTAATATCTTTATTCTTCTCTTCGATGATGGCTTTTTGACGGAACACCTCTTCGGTACGTTGTTTAACCTTCTCTTCCAAATTCTCGTATAGTGCTGCGTTATCTAATGCAATGGCCACTGAATTTGCTAAGTTACGAAGGATGTTTAATTGATATTCTGAATACGCGTTCTTAGAGAAACTTTGAACGGTGATCACACCAATTTTTTTATCCTTAGAGAACAAAGGCATGTAAATAATAGAAAGTGGAATATCGCCCGAAACAGGTGCTTGCAAATTAGCGAAATACTTATTGAAATCGGCATGCAGATCATTGATCAATACCTCTTTCTCATTCTCAAAACTCCAAACAGCGAAACGCTCTTTATCATTCAGGAAATATTCGAAGAATGGCATTTTTTCTGATCGCTCAATAAATCCAGGAAACTGAAGGCTATTTGTTTTTTCATTCAGCAATCCGATACCAAACGATTCGGCGCTCATTAAATTATTAATATGCTCATAAGCCATCGAAACAATGGTTTCAACAGATAAGGACGACGTGATCACTTTGGAGATCTGTGCTACTAACTTAGTATCGTTGAAGTTCTTCTCTAATTGTTCCTTTTGTTGTGTTACTTCTTTTGTGCGTTCAATAACGCGTTGCTCCATGTTCTCGTAGAGTGAAGCGTTATCGATAGCGATAGCAACATATACGGCCAAATTCTTTAGGATCTGAAGATCGTTATCTTTATAAGCATTTCGTTTAAAGCTCTGCACCGTAATAACACCCAAAGGTTTATCATTGAGCATTAATGGCAAATACAAGATCGATTCAACGTTCTGTCCCTTTAATGGTGGAACATAATTAGAAATGTAATTCTTGATCTCGCGTAAAAAATTATTGATCATGATCTCTCGACGATTGAAAAAGCAAACATTCGTTAATCGATTCATGTCGTTTTTGTCATACGCAAAGCTTTCAAATTTTTCACCGCCCTCAATATATGCTGGGAAAACGATCTGTTCTGTTTCTTTATTGTAAACGCCAATACCAAATCCGGTAGCATCCATCAAATTATTTACGTTAGAGTATACTTTTTCAATGATCTCCGGAATAGATAAGGTTGAAGTAATGTCTTTTCCGATCTGACTCAACAAACGTGTGTTCTCGTTTGCCTTTTCAATCTCTTCTTTTTGTTTCACCACTTCTTGAGTACGCTCATTCACTTTCTCCTCCAGGTTTTGATACAAAGAAGCGTTATCTAATGCAATACCTACAGAAACAGCTAAGTTCTTTAAAATATTAAAATGGTATTCGGTATACACATTCTTTTCATAACTCTGAACGGTGATAACACCAATAGCACGGTCTTTTGAATATACCGGTAAATATAAAATAGAAGTTGAGTCTTTTCCGGAAACAGGCGCCTGTATACCGGCAATGTAATTCACGTATTCTACTGTATAATCGTTAATAATAATATCCTTTTCGCCAGAAAAACATTGAGCTGCTAACCTGTTTTGATCATCTGCACGGTAAGAGAAATCCTCCATGATCTGATTATTCTCTACAAATCCTTTAAACTCGAGCATCTCATTTTTAGGGTCATAGATACCGATGCCAAAACATGTAGCATCCATCAACTTATTCACGTTTTGATACACCTTTTCGATGATGGTCTCAACGGATAAAGACGAACTGATGTCCTCCGCTATCTGGCCTAACAAACGTGTGTTCTCATAGGCGATCCGAATTTCCTCTGTACGCTTTTCCACACGGTCTTCCATGCTTTGATACAAGTTTGCGTTTTCCAAAGCGCTTGCCACATGAACAGCTAAATTTCTGAGCACATTCAAATGGTAGTCGTTATAAGCATTGGTTGTAAAACTTTGTACCGAAAGAACTCCGATCACTTTATCCTTTAAGGATAAGGGGATATAGATCAAGGACTGAGGGCTTTCGCCTTCAACCGGAGCATAATCTCCTAATGAATAGTTTTTGTACTCTTGATTCCAATCGTTAAAAATAAACTCTTCGTTATTCTTAAAACAACGTATCGCTATCCGATTCTTGTCCATTGAGTAAGAGAACGGTGGTAATTTTACACCACGTTCAATGATACACGGATGATACAGATCATTCTCCACTTCGCGGTAAACACCAATACCAAAGGCAGTGGCATCCATCAGTTTATTAATGTGGTCGTACACCTTAGTAATGATACCTTCCACCGAAAGGGTACTAGAGATCTCTTTACCGATCTCGCCTAATAAACGGGTATTCTCATACGTACGCTCAATCTCCTCTTTTTGCTTTACCACTTCCAGCGTGCGTGACTTTACTTTCTCTTCCAGATTTTCGTAAAGCGCCGCATTATCGAGTGCAATACCTATAGATACCGCTAGGTTCTTCAGGATGTTCACGTGGTATTCGGTATATGCATCCTTATCTAAACTCTGAACGGTAATAACACCAATTGGTTCATTCTTTGAGTAAAGCGGCAAATACACAACCGACATGTTGTCATTTCCTTTGATCGGTTTCCTCTCCAGTTTAATGTATTTCGAATGCTCGTTAATAAAATCATTGATGATTATCTCCTGCTTATTCTTGTAGCAAATAGAACCGAGTCTGTTTTGATCATTCACATCCACGCTAAAAAAATCAATAACCGATTGATTTTCTCTAAACCCATCAAACTCCAGATTGTTTGTTTTATCGTTATAGATACCAATGCCAAACGAATCTGATTTCATCAACTGATTGATATTCTTGTAAACAGATGATATGATGGTTTCAACAGATAAAGAAGAACTCAATTCTTTTGAGATCTCTCCGATCAATCGCGTATCGTTGTAGTTCTTTTCGATCTCCTCGGTTCGCTCACGCACACGGTCTTCCAGGTTGTTATACAAAGATGCATTATCAATGGCAATGGCTACATATACCGATAAGCTCTTTAAGATCTGTAAATGATATTCTTTATACGCATTAGCCTTAAAACTTTGTACAGTGATCACACCGATCTTTTTCTCGTTCTGAGTAATTGGAACATAGATGATCGACTCCGGATTATCTCCTTCTTTCGCCTGATAATCTTGCACTTTATTGCTTTTTACAAACTCTTCACTAAAATGATTGATCATGTAATCATTTTGTGTCGTGTAACACCAAACAGCAGGACGATCAGCGTCCTTTAAACTATAGGTATAAGGCATTAAACTTTTCTTGCGCTCAATAGTTGCCGGAAAAACGATCTCATTTGATTTTTCGCGATACACCCCGATGCCAAAACAGGTGGCATCCATTAAGGTGTTTAAGTTTGCGTATACCTTATTGATGATCTCTTGAATAGAAAATGTGGTAGAGATATCCTTTCCGATTTGACTTAAGATACGCGTATTCTCGTATGTTTTTTCGATCTCTTCTTTTTGCGCTACAACTTCGGAGGTACGTTCATTCACTTTCTCCTCCATCGTTTCATAAAGAGAGGCATTGTCAAAGGCAATAGCTGTATAGGATGCTAAGTTCTTTAAAATATCTAAGTGATAACTGGTATAAGCGTGCTTTTTGAAACTTTGCGTGGTGATAACACCCAGCACACGTTCACCGATCATGATCGGACACATTAACATTGACTCCGGCGTTTCACCTGTCAATATTTTCATGTTCTTCACATATTTCTGATATTCATTTGCATGATCATTGATAAAGATCTCTTTCTTATTCATGATACACCAAGCCGAATAATTTCCTTCGGAATTGCCTGGTAATACAAATATTTCGTTAGACCTTACACCTTTTTCTATCTCAAATTTATACTCGATCGTGTCGTTATGAGCATGATAGAGACGGATACTAAAAACCTCAGCGTCCATCAACTGTGTTACATACTTATGTAATCGTAGAAAAATATCTTCAAAATTCAATGTAGAAGTAATCTGTTGTCCGATCTCGCTCAACAACCGGTTGTTTTGATAAGCTGTATTGATCTCTTCGGTGCGCTCCTTTACCATGTCTTCCATGCCCGTATACAAACTGGCATTATCAATAGCAATAGCAACATACACGGCAAGACTGCGCAACATTTCTACATGATACTCGCTATAAGCATTCTTGTTAAAACTTTGCACAGTAATTACGCCCAATACTTTTTCCTTTAAGGTTAGTGGCAAATAAATGATGGATTCAACCACTTTACCTTGCAGAGGAGCTTGAACATACCCTACATAATTCTCGATCTCATTTTTAAAATCATTGATCAGAATGTCTTTTCGGTTGTTCAAACAAATACAGGCTAACTTATCCGGTTCATCTGCTCGGTAACCTACATTATCGTACTTTTCATCTCCCTCAATGTATAATGGAAAATCGATCCGGTTTGTTTCGCTTTTATAAACGCCAATTCCAAATCCGGCCGCATCCATCAGGTTGTTTACACTGGCATAAACATTTTGCACAATATCTTTTAATGATAAGATCGAGGTGATGTCGTTACCGATCTTACTTAATAGTTTAGTGTTTTGGTAAGTGCGTTCAACCGCATCCTTTTGTTTTACTAATTCTAGTGTTCTTAATCGCACCTTCTCTTCCATCCCCTCATATAACGAAGCGTTTTCTAAGGCGATCGCGATGTAAGAAGCCAGTGATTTTAAGATATCTAAATGGTATTCTTTGTAGGCAAATTTTTCGAAACTCTGTATGGTAATTGCACCCAATACACGTTCACCAATGGTGATTGGATAAAAGATCAAGGAGTGTGGCATTTCGCCACTTACCACACGAATTTGCTTTACATATTTTTTATACTCGTTCTGGTTGTCGTTCAAGAAGATCTCTTTTTTGTTGCGTACACACCAAACGGTATAATTGTCCACATCATCCATTGATACAATGGCCACTTCAGTATCTTTAACCCCAAGCTCTATACCGTATTTATACTCAATACAGTTTCTTTCCGGATGGTACAAGCGCACACCAAAGCAGGCCGCATCCATTAATTGATTTACGTAATGGTGAAGCTTGGTAAAGATCTCCTCGAAATTCAGCGTAGAAGTGATCTGCTGACCGATCTCGCTTAGTAGTTTATTGTTTTGATACGATTTCTCGATCTCTTCTTTTTGATTGATTACCTCAGCTGTGCGCTCAATGATCTTCTTCTCTTGCTGCTCATACAAACTTGCATTATCCAAAGCAATACCCGTATACGAAGCCAAATTTCGAAGGATATTTACGTGATAAGGGCTATAAGCGTTTGTGTTAAAACTTTGAACCGTAATTACCCCTACGACCTGACCTTTAACGGTTAAAGGCAGATAAATGATAGAAAGCGGTTTCTTTCCGAATGATGGCAGGGTTCTCTTAGAGAAATACTTATCCATTTCCTGCTCCAGATCATTGATGATGATCTCTTGGGAATTGGTAAAACAGATCACAGAAAGTTTCTCTTTATCAGACACATTATAAACAAGGTCGCTAAATTTTTCACCACCTTCAATAAATAATGGGAAAACGATCTGGTCAGTTTCCTTATTGTACAAACCAACACCAAATCCGGCTGCATCCATTAGGCCATTCACCTGGCCATAAACTGTTTCTACAATGCCGGCTACATTTAATTGTGAAATGATCTTCTGACCAATCTCACTCATTAATACCAAATTATTCGAATAATTCTCTAGCTCTTTAGCGCGCTCTTCGAGTATTGAACGCTCGGCCTGGGATTGCAGTACTTTATTTTGCAGTTCAAAACTCTTTGATAGTTGCGCACTTTTATGATTTCTTACATCCTCTTTTGCCTGATGGTATATTTTATGATACGCTAAGGCTTTTTCTACATCTCCTTCTTTCTCAAACAAAGTTGCCAGCTTTTCACTCGACTGATATATCCCTTCTTTAGAACCTACCTGTTCAGCAATTGCATGTGCTTGTTTTAAAAACTCGATGGCTTTTTTGTTGTCTTGTTTCTGAATGAATAGATTTCCAATATTAGTTAAGGTAGCTACCTCACCAAATTTAAAACCTAATTCGCGTCTTATAACTAAACATTGATTGAAATAATTCAATGCCTGGTCGTATTCCTTTAACGCCAGATGGGTGTTGCCAAGGCCATTAAGCGCATAGGCTTGGTCTTGCATGCTATCTAATTCCTTTGCCTGAACAAAACATTTATTGTAATACTCAAGTGCTTTGCTAAAATCATTTAAGTTCAAATAACTCTCTGCAATACTGTCTTGAACACTAATGATGCGCTCCTTGATGTTGTTGTTGATGCAATATTTCTCACTGAGCAATAATGACTCAAGGGCTTTATCATATTGTTCAATAGCACAGTATACTGCTCCTACACCATTTAGTGAACTAGCCATGCCATCTTCATTTGCTATTTCAGCATTGATATCATAACTTGTTTTATAAAACTTAATAGCGGTATCGTAATCTGAAAGAAAATAAAAATTTGTGCCAAGTATCACGTTTACTGCAGCCTCATTAACTTTGTCCTTTAGCGACTTAAATAACGAAATCGCCTCAAAACAATACTGAGCCCCTTTCTCATTTTCTGATTTCCAAATGTAACAGGCACCAATGGTTTTTTTGGCCAATGCGATACCAGCTGAGTAATTCAATTGGATCGATTTTTCCAATGCTAGATTTGCCAATTCCAAAGCCTTTACATCATCTTTACGATTAATGCTCCATGCCTCTTTATTCAGCTGATCTATTTCAGAGAGAGAATTATTTGTAATAGTTCCTTGCATTCAACTCTACAAGGTAAGAAATTTTTTGCACTTTAATTAATTCTTGGTTTTTATATACACTTGTAAATCAGTATTTTGCAAGGATATCTGGTGATTTTAACAGAATAATTACAAATGTTCGCTTAACTAAATCGAATGCCTATGATGCAAACGTCGTCTACTTGTTCTAATTCTCCTCGCCACTTATTAAAGCTTTCTGCCAACTTTTCGTTCTGCACATTTACATCAAGCTGAGAAATAGTTAACAAGAGTTCGTTGAGTTGTTTATACTTATACTTTTTCCCTTTGGGTCCGCCAAACTGATCAGCAAAACCATCGGTGTAAAGATAAATAACATCGTTTGTTTTAAAATTGATGTTGTATAAAGTAAAGATTGAATTCTTTTCTCCAACTCCCACCGGCATTCGATCATTAGGTAGCTCAGCAATCACATTATCAGATACTAATACCGGCGAATTATTTGCGGCAGCGTATGTTAACTGATTGCTTTTTGTGTCATGACAGATCAATATGCCGTCAAAACCATCTTTTTGCCCATCCCTTCCAACATGTTTGATCAGCTTCGTTCGAACATAATCAAAAACCTCGTTTGGCTTCACAATATTCTTTTCGTTAATGGCCTCATTTAAAAATGTGATGTTCAATAAACTCATAAATGCACCCGGAACCCCATGCCCTGTGCTATCGCAAACAGCCAAATAAAAATAATCGTCTTTTTTTGTTGCCCAATAAAAATCTCCGCTCACAATATCCTTTGGATTGAAATAAATAAAATGTTGCGGTATATTCTCATCAATAAAATCTTTATGTGCGATCAAGGCATTTTGAATACGCTTAGCATAATGAATGGAATCGAGTATCTCTTTTTGCTTTTCATCAACCAATTTTTTTTGTTCACTTATCAAAAGATTACTCTTTCTCTTTTCTACAAAAGCATACATGGCTACTCCAAGCATAATAGTGATCAGTATGATCCCGATGATCAGATAATTTTGCTGCTTCTTTTGCATGCTTAACTGATGTCCTTTTCTTTCTATCTCAAGGTCTTTTTTGGTCATATCATACTTCACTTCTACCTCTAACATTTTACCTTGAAGCTGCTCGCTATTGATCGAATCGTTGATACTCTTATACAGAGTATGATTGAGGTAAGCCTCTTTATAATTACCTGCCTTGAAATGTATTTTTGACAGACTCAAATAACAATCACGCTGCACATCATTCATACTCAGGTTTTTTGCCAATTGTAGTGATCGATTGGTATACATTAAAGCTGAGTCGGTTTTACCAAGCTCATTATACAATGTGCCAAGTGTATAAAACGAATTACTTTGGCCATGAATTTGTTTTATGTTCTGGTAAATATCCAGCGATTGAAAGGCCCTTCTTTTTGCTGTTATTAAATCACCTTTCTTAAACAGTATCTCTGATATAATGAGTACAGAATTTGCGTATTTTGCAGAGTCATATTTGTCTTTATTAATATCCATTGACCTATAGGCATAAACCAGAGCGCTATCATACTGCTTGATATCGAGATTGAGCAAGGAAATATTGATCAAAACATTGGCATAACCTGTTTGATTTTCTTGTGTTGCCTGGTATTGTTTTGATAAATGATAATAACGCGAGGCTTCCTTGTAGCGTTTTTGGCGAGAGAGCAAAATCCCATAAAGGTTGTAGGATACAAACAACTCATCGTTCAGTTGCTGTTCTATCAGAAATTTTTCATAAAGATGGTAATAAGTAATAGCCAGATCGTAAACGCCTTTATAAAACAAATTAGTGACGATCAATCTGTAGTTCTTTCTAATCCCATCTGTATAGTTTAATTTTTTTGACAGATCCAATGCTGTCATATAATACCCTATTAACTCATTCGATTTATTGACATCATAACTCCTTGCCAACTCCTGATATAGTCTTACCTTGTTCGTATCCTCAGGTGCTCTGCTGATCAATAAATTCAATGAATCAATCCGTCGGCTGCTTTGTGCGTGTATAGTCTTTGCTGAGATCATCATCAGCAACAAGAAATTTATGTAATATATTACTCTCACTTATTTTTATACAATCCTACTAATATCACCTGCCACCATTTCATTCTCAGAAACGAATGCCAATAACACACACATCATCTACCTGCTCTAAACTACCTTTCCACGTGGAAAATTCGTTTCGAAGAACTTCCCTTTGTGTATCTAAATTACATTTACTATTCAATTCCAACAAATCATTCAATTGTTTGTATTTATACTTTTTCCCTTTAGGCCCGCCAAACTGATCAGCAAAGCCATCCGTGTATAAATACAAGGTATCATTTGGTTTCAGTTCTATCACATTCAAGGCAAATCCGCTAGTTCTTTCACCCTGACCCACCGGCATTTTATCACAAGGTAGTTTAATGATCTCTCCGTCTGAAACAACTATTGGCGAATTATTTGCGGCAGCATAACTAATGCTTTTCGAATCCTGATCGATGCATACAAGGATCCCGTCAAATCCATCTTTTTGTCCGTCCTTACCTAAATTCTCAATTAACTTTCTTCTGGTGTAATTAAAGATCTCATCCGGCTGCAAAATGTTATTTTGATTGATGGCTTCATTCAAAAAAGTAATGTTGAGTAAGCTCATGAAAGCTCCTGGGACTCCATGTCCGGTGCTATCGCAAACGGCCAGATAAAACTTATTGCCATTTTTAGTGGCCCAATAAAAATCACCGCTCACAATATCCTTTGGCTGAAAATAAATAAAGTTATTTGGCAAATATTGTGCAATAAAGTCTTTATTGGTGATCAAGGTATTTTGAATTCGTTTCGCATAATGAATGCTATCCAATATCTCTTCTTGCTTTTGCTCAATTTTAGCCTTGCTTTGATTCAGCTCTTTTTTAAAAAGAAAAACAACTGTAAGAGTAGCAACAATTACTGTAAATAGATTAACAAGCAAGATAGATGAACAAAAACTAATGGTATTAACCGGCGGAATGTACCTCATGCCTATAATGGATAGTGTCAATATCATTAACGAAAGGGCAATGAAAAAAAACGACTCTTTTATGTTATTAAAAACCAGAAGTGCAGGGGTTGTGGTAACAATAAAACCCATGTAAAAACCAGCTTCCTTGCCTGATATCAAATTCACAAAACCAAAACAAAGTGGCGCCATTACTGAAATGTAACGTCTAGCGAAATTCAATCCCAAAAACTGATTGAAAGCCAAAGTGGCCGCAAAAACAAACAATCCCACCATAAAGGTTAGGGCATGAAAATAATTAGCGGTAAGTCCAAACCATGCGGCGTATAGAAAACAAACAGGCACACCAACTAAACTGATACCATTCACCAATTTTATTTTCTCAACCGTGTCTTTGCTATCGTTTGCGTTTACACCAATTGATATAAGTTTGAGGAATTGTGATTGCATTAGATAAATTTAAGAATATAATTGATTGCTACAATTACCGAATAACTAAAAACAAAAAAGACCATTCAAATGAATGGTCTTTTTTACTAAATAACACTTACTTATACTTCTACCGCCTCGTTCATATAAGCTTCAATTGGAGCACACGAACATACCAGATTTCTATCGCCATAAGCACTATCCACCTTTGCAACACTTGGCCAAAATTTATTGGCAACAACCCATTTTAATGGATATGCCGCTTTTTGACGTGAATATGGTTTTTTCCAATCGTCAGCCACAACTAATTTACACGTATGAGGCGCATTTTTTATCACATTGTCCACTTTATCATATTTGCCATCCATAATTTCCTGTATCTCCTTACGAATTGAAATCATAGCTTCACAAAAGCGATCTAACTCACCTTTCGATTCAGATTCAGTTGGCTCAACCATTAATGTGTTTACAACAGGAAAGGCAACAGTTGGAGCATGGAATCCATAATCCATTAAACGCTTAGCGATATCTGCTACCTCCACTCCGCTTGCCATTTTAAAATCATTACAATCTAAGATCATTTCATGTGCACAGCGTCCGTTTTTACCAGTATATAAAATTTTGTAGCTACCAGATAATACTTCTTTCATGTAGTTGGCATTTAAAATAGCAGCTTCAGTTGCTTGTTTCAAGCCTTCGCCGCCTAACATTTTAATGTAACCATAAGAGATCAACAAAATCAATGCGCTACCATATGGAGCGGCAGAAACTGCGGTAATTCCTTTATCTCCACTTGTGTTTACAATTGTATGTGAAGGTAAAAAAGGTACTAATTTTTCAACCACACCAATTGGCCCCATACCAGGACCACCGCCACCATGAGGAATAGCAAATGTTTTATGTAAGTTCAAGTGGCACACATCTGCTCCAATATTTCCTGGAGAGGTTAATCCTACTTGAGCATTCATATTCGCGCCATCCATGTAAACCAATCCACCATTATCGTGAATTAATTTAGTGATGTCGGTAATGGATTCTTCATACACACCATGAGTGGATGGATACGTTACCATTAAACACGATAAATTATCTTTATGCAATTCTGCTTTTTCTTTTAGATCAGCGAAATCAATGTTTCCTTTTTCATCACATTTAGAAATAACGATCTTCATTCCTGCCATTGCAGCTGATGCAGGATTAGTGCCATGAGCCGAAGATGGAATTAATGCCACGTTACGATGTGCATTTCCATTAGCAATATGATAGGCTCTGATAACCATTAAACCAGCGTACTCACCTTGAGCACCAGAGTTTGGCTGAAAACTCATCCGAGCAAAACCAGTAATTTCAGATAGATCTTTATTTAGTTGTTCGATCAATTCAGCATAACCTTGCGCTTGGTTCAATGGCACAAAAGGATGTATGCTTGCAAACTCCGGCCAAGTTAAAGGCAATAATTCAGAAGCTGCGTTTAATTTCATAGTACAAGAACCCAAAGAAATCATGGAATGCACCAAAGACAGATCTTTATTCTCTAAACGTTTGATGTAGCGCATCATTTCACTCTCACTATGGTAAGAATTAAATACTGGATGCGTTAAATATGAGGAAGTACGTTTTAAATTAGAAGATGAAATTAAAGTAGATCCTTTGTAAGTTACCTCTTTATTAGCACCAGCAAATACCGAAACGATATCATTCAAGTCGTTTTGTTCAAGTGTTTGATCTAAAGAAAGAGCGACATGTTTTGCATCCACTAAACGGAAATTGATTTCTTTCGCTTCAGCCGCCGCAATAACTTTAGCAGCATCACATTCCACAACTATGGTGTCAAAATATAGCTTCGTTTTTACATTTAAGCCTAATCCTTTTAAAGCCTCAGCGATGGTATTAGTTGAATTATGCACACTTTGAGCAATAGCTCTAATACCTTCTTGTCCGTGATATACAGCATACATACTAGCCATAATAGCTAATAAAGCTTGAGCTGTACAAATATTTGATGTTGCTTTATCGCGTTTAATATGTTGTTCACGCGTTTGCAAAGCCATACGCAAAGCAGGATTTCCTTCTGCATCAATAGACACACCAATGATACGTCCTGGAATTAAACGTTTGTAATCTTCTTTACATGTAAAGAAAGCCGCATGAGGTCCGCCATATCCTAATGGAACACCAAAACGTTGTGAGTTACCTACAACACAATCAGCACCCCACTCGCCTGGAGGAGTTAACAAAGCTAAAGCTAACAGATCTGTTGCAACAACTACTTGAACTTCTTTTGCATGAGCATTTTCTACAAATGTTTTATAATCATTCGCTTCTCCATTAATATCCGGATATTGAATTAAAGCACCAAAGAAAGAATCATCTAATGAAATAGTATTCGCATTTCCTATCACCAATTCAATACCATAAGGTACTGCACGTGTTCTCACAACATCAATAGTTTGAGGGAATACGGTTTCACTTACAAAAAATTTATTTCCACCGTTAGCGATCTTAGTTTTGCTACGGTTACTATAAAACATAAACAAGGCTTCAGCAGCTGCTGTTGCTTCGTCTAACAAAGATGCGTTAGCAATTGGCATGGCTGTTAGATCCATTACCATGGTTTGGAAATTCAAGATCGCTTCTAAACGTCCTTGGGAGATCTCCGCTTGGTAAGGCGTATAAGCCGTATACCAACCTGGATTTTCTAAAATATTACGTTGAATAACTGCTGGTAAAATGTTGTTGTAATACCCTAAACCAATATAAGACCGAAACACTTTGTTCTTCTTACCTAATGCTTTTAAATGTTTTGCATATTGATATTCGCTCAATGCCGGTGCAACTTTCAACGGTTCTTTTAAGCGGATATTCGAAGGCACGGTTTGATTGATCAACTCATCAACACTTGAAACACCTATTTTTTTAAGCATTTCTTTTACCTCGTTTTCACGCGGACCATTGTGGCGCGAAACAAATTTATCTGTAGTCATACTGGAAATTTTAAAATTGAGCCACAAATATAACTAATCTCAAGGGCTTTTGAAAGAGAAAAAACGGTTGAAAACCGGTTGATAAATAGGAGTTATAGTAACAAACAATTAACCAAACCGTTCACCCAGTTAATGCAAAAACCAAACAGAAGCTTGCTGGGACATTACTCCTCCACGTCTAATCTAAACTTATGCAAGAATCGGTGAAAGACCGGGCTGAATAATACCGCTACACTAGTTAAAAATGCTACACCACTGTATATCGAATAGATAGAGGCAAATATTTTAGCGGAATCACTAGGCGCTTTATCAACCGGTCCCATACCGGTTAATATCAAACTGGCATTATATAAACTATCTACCCAAGGCAATTCAAAGAATACATGGTAACCCAACATGCCTATAAATAAGGATGCAGCAATAAACACAAATGCTACAATGGCGCTTCGTAAAAACTTGCTGTAAAAATGACTTTTATGCGGTAACTGTTTTGTTTTATTTTCCACCTAATCTAAATCCTAATGTTTGTTTATTTTCTGTTTGCGCGATCTCCAAATGTTTTACATCATCAAAATTCAAAGTGGCTAATTCTTCAGGTGTGCGTTTATCTGCATCCATAACAGCCAAACGTAAATTCTGTTTCTTCACTACTTCACCTACCATTTGCCTTACACTACGAGCATTTCCAAAATGCTTGTCGCGTTTCTCATAAATTGAGGTTAAATACTGAACAATGTGTTCATGCGCTGCTGGTGAAGGCTTCAACCCTTCCAGTTTCAACAAATTTTCGGCAATGGTAAGCAATTGCTGAGGGTTGTAATCTTCAAACACAACCGTTTTATCAAAGCGTGATTTAAACCCAGGATTACTTTCAATGAACTGATGCATGTTTTGAGGATAACCGGCAACGATCACCCCAAATTTTCCACGCATATCTTCCATGCGTTTTAAAATTATCTGAATGGCCTCTTGACCAAAATCGTGCGACGATGAAGCGTTTGCCAATGCATAGGCCTCGTCTATAAACAAGATCCCACCCATGGCTTCATCAATTTTTGCTGCCGTTTTTTGAGCGGTTTGTCCCACATAGCCTGCTACCAATCCTTCACGATCCACTTCTACACAATGTCCACGCTCCAATACACCCAAAGCTTTGTATATCTTTGCCATGATTCGTGCCACGGTAGTTTTACCTGTTCCAGGATTTCCGGTGAACACAGTATGCAGCGAAAATTTATTCACCACATCTTTTCCGGTCTCATTATAAAAGCGAATGAGTTTTACCATTTCATTGATATCATCTTTTACTTTATCCATTCCTACCAATGCATTCAATTCGGCTAGAGCTACCTGTAGTTCTTTGTCGTTAATGGCAAGCTTTAATTTTTTCTTTTGTTCGGATATGAAAACGTTTCTTAGATCATCCAAGGTGATGGTAGACAATTCCTCATTAGATAAACTATTCAGATCGGCCACTTTCATTAAACGCAAGCCCATATCCATTTTTGCCTCATCTACCAGCGCATTCACAAAACGTGCATTTCCAAAACTTTCATCACGTTTACGGTAGGCTTCTGTTAATTGCTCTTTCAAATACTCATCTGCCTCTGAACTAAAGTTCACTTGTCTGTTTGTAGCCGAGTAAATAGCGATCTGGTATAATTCCTCTGGCAAGTAATCGTCGAAATGAAAATACTGTGTAAAGCGTGATTTTAATCCAGGGTTGCTTTCAATAAATGTTTTCATTTCCTTAGGATAGCCCGCTCCAATGATGGCAATGTCTCCAGGACCATCACTCATTTCCTTCAGTAACGTTTCAATCACCTCTTTACCAAAATCCTTACTGTCATCATCGTTACGTGCGAGCGAATAGGCTTCGTCGATAAACAAAATCCCGCCTCTTGCACTCTCAATTGCCTTTTTTGTTTTTGGCGCTGTTTGTCCAATATATTCGCCCACCAAGGCGGCACGATCTACCTCTACCACATGTCCTTTTGTTAGCAAGCCCATTTTCTGATAGATCTTGCCTAGCATTTTTACCACGGTAGTTTTACCGGTTCCGGGGTTACCGGTAAAGATGCTGTGTAATGATAGTTTATCGGTATCGCCAAAGCCTTTTTCGCGGCGTACTTTAGTAAAATTTAAATACGTGATGTTCTCACGAATAGATTTTTTTACGTTCTCTAAACCTATCAATCCATCGAGTTCGCTGAGCAGTTCATCCAATGTTTTCGTATCGGCATTATCGATCACATTTTGTTTTGCCTCAGTTCCTGCATTACCAACAGTAAGCGTTTGCTCAATGGTTTTGATCAATTCTAATTCGCCTTCTACCTCTTCATCTGCACAAGTAAATGTAACAGCACCAACTAAAACATCGTTAAACACAACTTCTAAGGTATACTTATCATCTATCCACGTTCCACCATCTTCCGTTCCCCATCCCCTTTCAATGTAATAACTAAAATCCTGACGATTATCGCCCATATAAGCAGAATGTAAAACAGAAGCTTTAGGCTGACCAGCATCGTCGAAATAATTCAAATAAAACTCGTACTGGTAATCTTTTGGTGTGATGTTCTTGAATTTGATCTCTGTCCAAATATATCGTGTAGTTTTTTTATTGAATGTTTTTAAATACTTACGATTACGTTGTTGCCAGCCATTCACATCCCCTTCATATAATTTGATGTGTTCAATTACAAAATAAGGATTATGATAATTGGTTACTTTACCTACTTCATTAATGTAAAATAGTTTCTCACCAACCAACACACCATCAATAAATGCTTGCCATTTATAGGTTCCTTTACTCCAATATTCACCGGCAACGGCATTACCCCAACCATCACGGAAATAAAAAATATTATCCTCTTTGCTTACCTTGATCTGATCTTCTAAACTACAATGCTCTTTTAGTCCTTTTTCATCAAATGCCTTTAAGGTTAGCTTAGCTGTCCAGTCTTCTTCGTCAAATAATTTATTATAAATCGCTAATTCACAACGTACGTAATCCACTTCCTCTTTATCAAAACTACTGCGGTAACGCTTGGCAGAATTTGCCATCCACTCATTGCTAGCAAAGGTATTTAGGCTTTTAAATTTAAATCGCTTTTCCATGTTTTAAAAATAACAGTTTAGTTCGAAAAATTGATGTGTCAGAAATTAAATGTGATTTTAATCATTATAATTTATTTAATTTAGCAACAAACAAAATTTAACATATAACTCCGCCTGTGTGTAATTCAATGAATGATAAAACGGGGTACACCTTCTAACAACTAAAACAAAAATATAAACCTATGAAAGAGCTTCAGCACATTCTTTTCATCGATATTGAAACGGTGCCGCAAACCTACCAATACAGCGAATTAGCAACCTCTACCAAACAACTTTGGGACACTAAATGGCAATACAGTAAAGACACTTCGCCCGAACAACAATACGCCAAATCGGGCATATTTGCAGAGTTTGCAAAGGTTATTAGCATTGGTTTGGGTTATTACCACGAAAATACATTTCGGGTAAAGTGCATTTCGGGTGATGATGAAAAAAAGGTGCTAGAAGAATTTGCCGAATTACTGGAAAAGCATTTCAATAAACCCGACAACCGTTTGTGTGCCCATAATGGCAAGGAGTTTGATTACCCTTTCTTGTGCCGTCGTTTTTTGATCAACGGCTTAATACTGCCTAAAATATTGCGCCTACAAGGATTAAAACCTTGGGAAGTGAAACATTTAGATACCATGGAATTATGGAAGTTTGGGGACATTAAAAATTATACCTCCTTAAATTTACTGGCACATGTATTTGGTATTCCTTCGCCAAAGGATGATATGGATGGGAGCATGGTGAGTAAGGTTTACTACGAAGAAAACAATTTAGAGAAAATAAATAAATACTGCCTGAAAGACGTGATCACTCTAGCCCGTGTATACGGTCGTTTTGTTGGTGCGCCCGAATTAAAAGAAGAAACTATTAAATATCTATGATCTGGTATAAATCTTATAAAATAGAAGACCTTCAATTGATGCAAAAGAACACGATTTCGCAGTATTTGGGTATTGAATATATTGAGATAGGCGAAAACAGCATTAGTGCTACTTTGCCTGTTGATAAAAGAACACACCAGCCATTTGGTATCTGCCATGGCGGCGCCTATGTGGTTTTGGGTGAAGAGTTAGGGAGTATGGCTTCTTTTATGGTGGTTAATCCTGAACATTTTATTGGCGTAGGTGTTGAAATAAATGCCAACCATTTAAAAGCGGTGCGATCGGGTTTAGTAAAAGGTATTTGCACGCCAATACATATAAAAGGTAAAACGCACGTGTGGGATATAAAGCTGTATGATGATGAAGGAGATCTTTGCTCTATTTGTCGCTTTACCTGCCAAATAGTGCCAAGAAAAAATATTGAATTAAAAAATGCCTAAATTCGCCTAAGCAAAAACTATGAGTCAATTACGATTAGCAATCATTGGGAATGGAAGTTGGGGAACCGCACTTGCCAAGTTGTTCTTAAATAACTGCAGCAACATCAATTGGTACATGCGCAAGCAAGAGGATGTTGACTTTTTTAATAATTACCACAACAATCCCCGTTACTTGAGTTCGGTTGAATTTGATACGTCAAAGATCTCGTTTTATACCGATGTGACCGCCTGTTTTAAAAATTCGGATATCATTATTCTAGCGGTGCCTTCTGCTTTTTTATTCGATACCATTTCTTCTCTTACCGAAAAAGATTTTGAAAACAAAGTGTTCTTTTCGGCTATTAAAGGCATTGTACCGCAACACAATTTAATTGTAGGAGAATATTTGAATCAACTGTTTAAAGTTCCTTTCTCTAACATTGGTGTCATTACCGGCCCATGCCATGCCGAAGAGGTGGCCATGGAAAAATTAAGTTACCTTACTATTGCAAGTCAGAATACTGAAAGTGCCCAAAAAATAAGCGAACTGTTGAACTGCCGATACCTTAAGTCCACCGTAAGTGATGATATTTACGGTACAGAGTATTCAGCAGTTTTAAAGAATGTGATAGCTGTTGCTGGTGGTATTTGCCACTCTTTAGGCTATGGCGATAACTACTTAGCCGTTTTGGTGAGCAATGCCATTCAAGAGATCAAACGTTTTGTGGATGCAGTGCATCCGATAGACCGGGATATTAAAGCGTCTGCTTATTTGGGTGATCTGATCGTTACCGCATATTCGCAATTTAGCCGAAACCGTATGTTTGGTACCATGCTCGGAAAAGGTTATAGTGTAAAGCAAGCACAATTAGAGATGAATATGATCGCCGAAGGGTATTATGCCGTGAAATGTGTTTACGAGATCAATAAAAAATACCAGGTAGATATGCCCATCACCAATGCCGTATACAAGATCATTTACGACAAAAAAGACCCTAAAAAGGAAATTGAGAATTTGTCAAATTTACTATCTTGACCTTGAAGAATATTGCTTTTTTTATATCCGTTATTTTTCATCCCTTGCTTATGGCCAGTTACGGCTGCTTGTTGCTGTTTTTTGGTTTACGCGATTCGGTATTTGAATTAATGACCACTAATCAAACCAAATGGCAAATTACCATTACTGTATTTGCATTCACTTTTATGTTGCCCGTTTTAAATATTTATTTGATGTATAAATTAAAACGGATACACAGTATTACCTTGAGTAACCGCAATGAACGCACCTTTCCATATATCATGACGGCTATTTTTTACTTTGGATTATTTTATCTGTTCTATGATCTAAGGATCTATCAAACCATTAAGATCTTTATTTTTTGTGCCGGTACCGCTATTCTCCTTTCTGCACTTATTAATTTAAAATTCAAGATCAGCGCTCACATGGTTGGACTTGGCGGCCTAATTGGAATGGCGTTTTCATTGAGTTTGCTTTTTAAATACGACACCCTATTCATTATTGTTGCTACAGTACTAATTAGTGGAATTGTGGCAACAGCGCGTTTGTTTTTAAACGAACACAAACCTTCAGAGATCTATAGCGGATTTTTTTTAGGTATCTTTTGCCAGTTCATATTATTCATGCCTCTACAACAACTTACTTTAAACTATTAAATTGAATTTAGTTACAGGCGCCACCGGTATAATAGGAAGTCAGGTTGTATTGCAATTGCTACAGCAAGGCAAGCCTGTTGTTGCCTGTAAACAAAAAAGAAGTGATGTAGGAAAAGTAAAGAAACTATTTGGTTACTACGGTGAACAGAACTTACCCTTATTTGAAAAAATAAAGTGGGTGGATATGGATGTGACCGATGTTTTTTCGATAGAAGATGCGTTAACCGGAATTGATAACGTGTATCATTGCGCAGGCTTTGTTTCGTTTCAAGAGGCAGATCTGGAGAAGCTTAAACACATTAACGAAACAGGCACAGCTAATTTAGTGAATGTGTGTATCGATAAAAAAGTAAAGGCCTTTTGTCATGTAAGTTCCATATCGGCGGTAAACAACAACGATTACTTAGGTAAATTAAGTGAATCTGTTTTTTGGAAAACATCGGGTAAAGAAAGCAACTACGGGATCAGTAAATACAATGCCGAACGAGAAGTTTGGCGGGGTATTGAAGAAGGCTTGCAAGCGGTGATCGTTAATCCTGGTGTAGTATTATCACCCGGATTTTGGAATCAAAGCAGTGGAAAATTATTTGAATTTTGCAGCAAGGGTAATCTTTTCTACACCGAGGGTAAAACCGGATATGTGGCAGTTGAGGATGTGGCCAAGGTGATGATCGAACTAGTGAATAAAGGCATTTATAACGAACGCTTTATCTTGATCGAAAACAATTATAGTACCCAAGATATGCTTGGCTTTATTCAAAACGCCTTCAACAAAAAAGCTCCACATATAAAAATAGGTAAAGGCTTGTTGCAAACTGCCGGAATCATAGATGGTATTGTAACATTCATTAGTCAAAAAGAGCGTCAATTAAGCAGAGAAAGCATTCGGTCAACAATTGGCAGCAAAGAATATTCGAACGAAAAGATCAAAAAGGCACTAAATTTTGAATTTTCGCCCTTAAAAGATCGGATTTCTTTCATTTGTAAGGCATATTTAACTGATCTTTCCTCTTCAGAAAACTAAATATTTTAGATAAAATTAATATTTTATCAATAAATTCTTTGTATTTATAAGTTAAATACATACCTTGGTCTATTATAAGTAGAGCGATTTATGCATATTGCAGTAGCAGGTAACATTGGTTCAGGGAAAACAACTTTAACGTCATTATTAGCCAAGCATTACAAGTGGCATGCCCACTATGAAGATGCTGATGATAATCCGTATTTGAATGACTTTTATGAGGATATGCAGCGTTGGTCGTTCAATTTGCAGGTATATTTCCTAAATAATCGCTTTAATCAGATATTAGACATTAGAAAAGGTAAACACACGGTTATTCAAGACAGGACCATTTATGAGGATGCGTACATTTTTGCGCCAAATCTTCATGCCATGGGCTTAATGACAACGAGAGATTACGATAATTATTTTTCGTTATTTAAGTTAATGGAAAGCCTAATAAAGGCACCAGATCTCATCATCTATTTACGGGCTTCGGTTCCTACTTTGGTAAAACAAATACAGAAAAGAGGTCGCGAATACGAAAACAGTATTCGATTAGATTATTTGAAACGATTGAACGAACGATACGAAGCTTGGGCAACATCTTACGAATCAGGTAAATTACTGATCGTTGATGTGGATGATATTAATTTTAGTGAGAGCAAAGAAGATCTAGGCAAGGTAATCAGATTAATTGATAGTAAACAAAACGGTTTATTTAAATAATATTGAGCGCTATTTTAAATAAAGAAGCTGAATTTTTTGACGTTCATTTTACGAACTCTATTAAGGCTATTAACGATTCAAGTGAATTAATTATAGCATATGATGGTGTGTTAAATACTGAAACCATCAGTAAACTAGAGACGGAAATAGAACAAAAGATCATTGAATTAAATGTGCCGAAAGCGGCGCTCAAGAAGATATTTTTTATCTGTGTTGAATCCCTTCAAAACATGCTGATTCATGGTCACCGCGACCTAAATGGCTCACAGCACAATTATTTCTTGGTATACAAAAGAGGTACACAGATCGTTATCGCTACAGCGAACTTGATCAGCAATAGTGCTATTGTAAAGGTTGAAACCGATCTTAAAACCATCAACTCGTTTGAAGATCCAGCTGATTTGAAATCTTATTACATCAACCATCTTGAGAAAAATGAACTCAGTGAAAAAGGTGGTGCTGGTTTAGGATTTATCACTATTGCGATGAAAAGCGGAAACAAACTTACTTATCTGTTTGATAAGATCAGTGATACCCATTCACTATTTAAATTAGAAGCAGCGGTTAATGTTGAATGATCCCGGTCATCCTAAAATGTCTGTAAAACCATCTATTCTTTTTCTTTCTTCCTGGTATCCAACAAACGAAAATCCTTCGCATGGTATATTTATTCGTGAACACGCGAAAGCACTTTCAAAATACACACAAGTAATTTCGATTTATGCGTATAGTTCCATTCAGCCCAAAACAGTATCCATTGAAGAAACAACAGATGGCGGCCTAACTGAACTATTTTTGTGCTACCCTAAAACAAAAATTTCAATTCCCATAATAAAACAATTTGTTCAATTTCTTCAGTATCGTTCGGTATACAAAAAACTATTGACTCACCTAATCCATAAGAAAGTCAATGTTTCTGCTATTCAAGTTAATGTAGCCTTCCCAGCTTCCATGATCCTGCCTCTGTTTAAAAAATACTACAAAGTAAAACATCTTGTTTCTGAACACTGGAGCGGCTATTTGCCTGAAGATGGTAATTACAAAGGAGTACTCATTCCTTACTTCACAGAAAAATGCATTGCCACTACCTCGAAGATCTTTTATGTTTCAGAAAAACAAAAAGAAAGTATGCAAGCACATGACTTAAATGGAAATTTTGAATTGCTGTATAATGTAGTAGATGTAAATTTGTTCAAGCCACTGTCTATTGACAGAAATAAGATCATTACTTTTTTGCATGTTTCATCGCTTGTTGAGCGGGAAAAAAACATCACAGGAACTTTTGAAGCACTTAAAATACTTCAGGAAAAAGGACAAGCGTTTAATGTGATCATTATCGGAGGAAACGCCGAATCGATACAAGAAACGAAAACAAAACAAGCCGGCATTGGATTAAAAAACGTTGAATATCTTGGGTATCAAACAAAAGAATCGATCTGCCATTACATGAATCAATGCCATGGGTTATTACTTTACAGTCATTTCGAAGGCATGCCGGTTGTGGCTTTAGAGGCCTTGGCTTGCGGCTTGCCGGTTTTCGCATCGGACGTTGGTCATTTACCTAGCATTATCCGCTCAGAATTTGGTGCAGTATGCGAAAAAAATAAGAGCGAACTATTTGCCGAACAATTAGAAAAAGTGTTTACCGCAGATCATTCGTTTGATGGGAATGCCATGCGCAACTTCATTATTCAACATGCCTCTGCAGAAGCAGTAGGTAAACAATTATACGCCAGCTATTCAGCTGCAAAATGAGTTTCAACCAATTTGGTGAGTTCAACAAACTCGGCAACACTCAATTGTTCCGGACGTTTATCAAACAAATACGAGCTGGATTCGATGACTGACGTCAGCATAGGTTTAATGGAATTACGGATCGTTTTGCGGCGTTGATTGAATGTGGTTTTTACCACTTTCTTAAATATCACTTCATCACAATCTAATTTCTGAACGGCATTTCGTTTGAGTTTGATCACCGCACTTTTAACTTTTGGCGGCGGGCTAAACACATTTTCGTGTACGGTAAACAAATATTCGATATCGTAAAACGCCTGTAATAAAACGCTTAAAATTCCATATGCTTTTGTGCCCGGTTTCTCTGCCATCCGCTCAGCCACTTCCTTTTGAAACATACCAACAACGAGGTCAACCTTATTTCTGTTCTCTAACACACGGAACATGATCTGACTCGAAATATTATAGGGGAAATTACCAATGATATTGAACTTTTGATCGCCTACCACTTCATTCAGATCCTTTTTCAAGAAATCACATTCCACGATCTTTTCAATGAATAACGGATATGTTTCCTTTAAATACGCGATCGAATCACGATCCACATCCAAAGCAAAAAAATTTGGCTTATCAATAAGATACTTGGTTAAAACGCCTGTTCCGGGACCTATTTCAATCAATGCGCTTGTTGAATTCTCATCCAACATTGCTTCTACAATTTTCTTGGCAATATTCTCATCAGTTAAGAAATGCTGACCGAGGTGTTTCTTTGCTCTTACCGGTTGTGCCATTATTCAACTATTTGAAGAATGGTTCGAAAAGCCGCGTATTTGTCTTTGAATTTCTCAGAATGTTCGGCTTGTAATTTTGGGGCGAATTCCTTTTGATATTTCTCAATATCACTCATTTCTAAAAACTTATATTGGGTAGAATATGTATGTCCTTCATCCTGCACATATAACACCTTCACCAGCTGGCTATCCACAAAACACCCGGTTTTCATCACATCCGGTATATGTGTTTGCTTCATCCAGGCTACCCACTCATTAGCAATATCATCGCTAAGATTAATTGTTACATTGTAAATAAACATGACATAAATTTACTACTATTTTTTCGCTTTTCGATCCATTTATCCGCTTAAAATTTGGCATATTATTTGTATTTTTAACACATCTAAAAGCCCCGTTATTACTGACAGAGAATGTGAGTAGGCTTTTAAAAAGAAATTGCTTAAAAACTAAAAATGAAAACTGATTTTGTTGAAGAATTACGTTGGCGCGGCTTACTGCATGATATTATGCCTGGTGCAGAAGAACTATTGAAAAAAGAGGTGACTACGGCTTATATTGGATTTGATCCTACGGCCGACTCTTTGCATGTTGGCAGCTTACTGCAGATCATTACACTGATGCGTTTTCAAAAAGCGGGACACAACCCCATTGCGCTGATCGGTGGTGCTACGGGCATGGTTGGTGATCCAAGCGGTAAAAGTGCCGAAAGAAATTTATTGGATGAAGCAGCTTTAAACAAAAACATTGAAGGCATAAAAAATCAGTTAGCGAAATTTTTGGACTTCAAGAATTCGAATGCTGTGCTGTTGAATAATTACGATTGGATGAAGGATTTTAGTTTCCTCAACTTCATTCGCGATGTTGGAAAATTTTTAACTGTAAACTACATGATGGCAAAAGATTCGGTTAAGAATCGCCTTGAGACCGGAATGAGTTTTACGGAGTTCAGCTACCAATTATTACAAGCTTACGACTTCTACTGGTTATACACCAATAAAAATTGCAAATTACAGTTAGGCGGAAGTGATCAATGGGGTAACATTACCAGTGGTACCGAATTGATCAGAAGAAAATGTGATGGTGAAGCTTATGCCATAACTACACAATTGATCAAAAAAGCAGATGGCTCCAAATTTGGGAAAAGTGAAGGCGGGAATATTTGGTTAGATGCAAACAAAACATCTCCATATAAATTTTACCAGTTTTGGCTAAACACAAGCGATGACGATGCTAAAAATTTCATCAAATATTTTACCTTTCTCACAAAAGAAGAGATCGACAAAATTCAGGCACAACATGATCTAGCACCTCATGAACGTCATTTGCAAAAAGCATTAGCAAACGAACTCACCATTTTGGTACATAACGAAGAAGAATTAAGAACTGCGATTTTAGCCTCTGATGTGTTGTTTAAAGGCAGTATTGAGGATCTTGCGAAGCTGGAAGAAAAAACATTCCTAGATGTATTCGACGGAGTGCCATCATTTGATGTTCCTGCGTCTGATGTTTCTGCCGGTATTGGTGTGATAGATCTGCTTGCTGAAAAAACTACCATTTTCCCAAGTAAAAGTGAAGCACGTAAGATGTTACAAGCGGGTGGTGTTAGCATGAACAAAAATAAAATTGAAGATTTTCAGATGGTAGCTAACATGGCTCATGTGATCAACCAAAAATATATTCTGATACAAAAAGGAAAGAAAAACTACTACCTGATCAAGTTAAACTAAAATGGCATTAAAGCAGTCGCAATACCTTAAGCAACAACAAAAGCTTTTACCGCAACAAATTCAGCTCATGAAATTGTTGCAACTGCCTACCCTTGCGTTGGAAGAACGCATTAAAGAAGAATTAGAACTGAACCCGGCCTTAGAAGAAGAAAATCAAAGTAGTGAAGATGAAGAATTATTCAGCAATGAAGAAGGTTCTGAATCGGATACCGAGTTTGACCTGGATGAAAATGGCGATGTGAAAGAACCGGAAACTGAGCGTATTGACGATCAGGTAACCATGGAAGATTACATGGGAGATGAAGAATTGGATTCGTACAAATACGATGTAAGTAATAAAGGCGCGGATGATGAGACGCGCGAATTTGTAGTAGTTGAAGGTCCGGATTTTCACAGCATGCTCGAACAGCAACTCGGATTAAAAGAATTAACAGAAGAAGAATACACCATTGGGATCTACATTATTGGCTGCATAGATGAAGATGGCTACTTGCGCCGTGAGCCGGAGATGATCGTTGACGACCTGGCATTCAATTATAACATCACAACCAATCAAGGAGAAATTGATAAGCTCTTGAAGATCATTCAGAGTTTTGACCCTCCTGGAGTAGGAGCCCGAACCATACAGGAGTGCTTATTGATACAACTAACCCGAAAAGCCGAACAAACAAAAGATGTGCTTCAAGCGATAGAGATCGTGAAGAACCACATGGAAGAGTTTAGCAAAAAGCATTACGAAAAGATATTGAAGCGTTTGAACATCAGTAGCGATGAGTTAAAGGATGTGATCGAGGTGATCACGCATTTAAATCCAAAGCCAGGTGATGCTGAAACAAAAGCTGGTTCGCAAAACGAAATTGTTCCCGATTTTTTGGTAAGTGTAAATGATGGGAAACCAGAATTTTCAATCAACTCACGTAATATGCCCGATCTGAAGATCAGCAAGGAGTATATTGAAATGCTGAAAGAATATTCGCGTCAAAAGAATAAAGACGGTAAAGAAGCGACCACCTTTATTAAAAGCAAGATTGAAAGTGCACAATGGTTCATTGAGGCTTTGAACCAACGCCATATTACTTTAATGGTATGTATGCAAGCCATACTCGAATTTCAGGAAGAATACTTTATTACCGGTGATGAGAGTAAATTAAAACCCATGATCTTAAAAGATATTGCTTCAAAAGTAGCCTTAGATATCTCTACCGTTTCGCGTATGGCAAATAGCAAGTATGCACAAACACCTTACGGTACTTTCTTATTAAAAACATTCTTCAGTGAAAGTATGAGTACTGAAAGTGGTGAAGAAGTAAGTTCGCGTGAAATAAAAAAAATATTACAAGATTGCATTGCAGTTGAAGATAAGCATAAACCATTGACGGATGATGCGCTTTGCGATATATTAAAAGAAAAAGGCTATACCATAGCGCGCCGTACCGTTGCTAAATACCGAGAGCAGCTGGATATACCTGTAGCACGGATGCGCAGAGAAGTTTAAAATGATCTTTGCTTCGCCCATATTCCTGATCATCTTTCTTCCCTTCGTTTTACTGGGTTACTTTATTACACCCAAACTATTTAAGAACCTGTTTCTTTTAGTTGCGAGTATTATCTTTTACAGTTGGGGTGCACCAAAATTTATTTTCGCCATCTTAATCACTACCACTATTGATTTTTACTTAGCATCGCTAATAGACCGATCGGAAAATGAGCGAAAAAGAAAACTAGCCCTATTGATCTCCATCATCATGAACGTAGGCTTTTTGTTCTATTTCAAATACTTTAATTTCTTTATTGAGAACACCAATCATCTTTTAACCACACTCGGCACAAACGAAATAAAATTCATTCATATCATCCTGCCGATCGGGATCTCTTTTTACACATTCGAAAGCATCACCTATCTGGTAGATGTTTACCGCAGGGTGCATAAGCCGCTTAAGAACTTCTGGGACTATCAGCTTTACATATTATTCTTCCCGAAATTGATCGCTGGGCCTATTACGCGCTATCACGACATAGCCGACCAGATCACCCAACGCTTTAACAAAGATGCCCTTGACAACTTCATAAAAGGGTTTATCAGGTTTAGTTTAGGTCTTGCTAAAAAAGTACTGATCGCCAATACTATTGGCAATTTGGTAGACAATGTGTTTCTTGCCGATAAATTAGGATTAACGTGCGGCTATGCCTGGATCGGGTCATTTGCCTATACCTTTCAGATCTATTTTGATTTTTCAGGATATTCGGATATGGCAATAGGCCTAGGAAAAATGTTTGGTTTCGATCTGCCTGAAAACTTTAATAACCCCTATAATTCAAAGAGCATAACTGAATTCTGGCGACGCTGGCATATAACGCTTGGTAGCTGGATGAAACATTACCTGTATATTCCATTGGGCGGTAATAAAGTGAGCTCGGCAAAAAGACTTTACTTTAATCTGTTTCTCATCTTTTTGGTATCGGGTTTTTGGCATGGCGCAAGTTGGAACTTTATTTTGTGGGGTATCTTTCACGGGTTCTTTATGGTTCTTGAGCGTTTATTCTTGTCGCGCTATCTGGAAAAAATCCCTTCCTTTCTTTCTGTGACCTACTCGTTTTTGGTGGTCAACTTTGCATGGGTACTATTTAGAAGCGACACTTTTGCAAAGGCATGTGAGTACTACAAAGTGATGTTAAGCTTTGATCTGTCATCTATCACTATTGAAAATGATTTCTTGTTTTACTTTATATTGGCATTTCTCTTCTCCTTTGTGGGTTTAACCGCGGTGGGAAAAAGAATGCAATCCTTTTTCTACGAACCCCGTCTTGGCAATATATCCAGCACTATCTTAGTTACCATTAGTTTCATTTTATTCACACTAAGTTTAGCTTCAGTTATTGGTTCAAACTTTAATCCGTTTATTTATTTCAGATTTTGACAAGGCTGTATAAAATAGTAACTGTTATTGCCATATTTGGATTTCTATTTTCAAATGTTATTCAGCATGAATTTAAACTAAGAAAAATATATCCACTCAAGGGAATTAACCCAGTGCAAGACACCATTCCCTTAAGTGCTAAGTCTTGGTTCAAAGGTTCCTTTCAATTTATTAGTGAAGAAAAAGTGAAGAACAACTTCGGCTTCTCTAATCTTTTAGTTCGATTAAACAGTCAGATCGCTTACAGTCTTTTTGATGTAGCAAGAGGCAATGGGGTGGTTATTGGTAAAGACAACTATCTCTATGAAAAAAACTACATCAGTTCATATTACGGCCTTGATTTTATTGGTGAAGATTCTATATTAAAAACTGTTCGGAAACTAAAGGTAATACAGGATTCGCTTGAAAAACACAACAAACATTTACTCGTTGTGTTTTGTCCCGGAAAGGCTTCGTTTTACCCCGATCAGATACCGGAAAAATTAAAAAAGGAAAAAACCGATCGAACAAACATGCGCACCTACATTCGTTTGGCAGAGAAAGAAAATGTCAATCATCTCAATTTGTATGATCTGTTCCTGGAGAAGAAAAAAACATCTAAACATGTGCTTTATACTAAATACGGTATTCATTGGAGTAGCTATGGCGAATACATTGCATTAATGGAAATACATAAAGTTTTAAAGAACAAATTTAAACTGCCACAACCAACCATTGATCTGGTAAGAATTGAAAGGACCTTGAAGCCAAGGGAAAGGGATATTGACATAACCGAAGGAATAAACCTATTAATTAAACCAGAAAGTGACACACTAACTTATCCGTTTCTGCGTGTAAGAAATAAACCGAAAAATAACCCAAATGCCATCGTTATCTCTGATAGTTTCTATTGGGGTATTTTTGAAAAAAATAAAGGCGTGTATGATAAAAGCTGGGCAAACTTTTTATTTGACGATAATGATTTTTGGTATTATAACCGAGAAGCCTATAATAACAAGGTAACGAGCAGCAGATTAGTAAGTGAAGTGAATCTCTTTGATGAGATCAATAAAAATGATGTTTTCATTTTCATGGCTACTGAAGCTACCATTTTTGAACTTGGTTGGGGTGCCATTGATCGGTTTTATAACGAAGTACAGCATAATAAGAAGCCATACATTGCTGTAAACCGCTATAAAGACCGGATAGCTTATTGGAAAAAGGAGATCTTAAAAGACCCGAAATGGCTGAAAGATGCCGAAATGAGGGGAAATCAAATGGGTATTAGTCTCGACTCGGCCATTACTTTAGACGCTAAATACCAAGCTGATATTGGTAGATGATCTGCTACAATTTCTTTGCTTCCTCTTCTCCTAATAATTTACTTTTTAAGATCGCCATTTCTTGAGTAAGCTTTTTAATTTGCTCGTGTTGTTTGGAATTTACAACCGACAGGTGTACCAAAAAAACAATGATGGCAAATATAGCTGCAAGGAAAACCAATGCAGGAGCGTAATACACACCCAATAACTTCGCCATTACATCTAAGCCATTGCGCCAAATGGAGAACACCAGCAAGATCACAGTGCAGATGATCCAAATGATGGAATATTCTTCACGCAATTTTCCTTTCGCGATCAGGCGAAAAATAAAGAACATAAAGGTTAAAGCACCAATGATGCTAATGACCTGGATTTTATACGGCACTACGTTTTCCATAAAATTTAATTCTAATATAAATAAATAATATCCCTAAAGTAACTTTGATCATATAATATATGCTCTTAAATGAAGAGATCGAGGACGTTCCACCTTGTCGTTCCAACATCACAACCGGCACTTCTTTGATCCTCAAGTGATTCATATGAAACAAAACAATGGCTTCCGGCTCGGGGTATTCATCCGGGTAATAATTACAAACCAGTTCTATTGCCTTGCCATTGATCGCGCGAAAACCCGATGTAGAGTCTGTTATTTTTATGCCCAATAATAGTTGATTGAGTTTCTTAAAATAATTGATCCCAAATCTTCTTAATCCAGATGATTGAAACCCCACTTTATCAATAAAACGAGAACCAATCACTACATCACTGTTACCTGAGACCAACTCCTCCAGTAGCTTTGGCAACTCCTTAACCGGATGTTGGCCATCACCATCTAGTTGCACTGCTATATCATACCCGTGAAGTTTTGCATATCTATATCCCGATTGAACTGCTCCACCTATACCTAAATTCACCGGAAGATCTAAATAGTTGCAACTATCTTTTCTTATCTCATTAACAGTATTGTCTGTTGAACAATCGTTTACCGCTAATGCTTCTATGGTTATATTCGCAATATGCAATCCTCTTATTTCGTTAAGCAAATTGTAAATAGATGCTTCTTCATTAAAGCAAGGTATTATGATCAAAACGCGTTTGTTATTGGTCTCTGTCCTCACCTGATCTTAGCTTTTCGTAATCAACCTCTTTTAAAGAACCCCAAAACTCTCCTTGCTCACGTTCATTTAATTTTGTTTTCCCAAACACCAACCAGTAGGTTTTTTTGGACATTGCATTAAAATGAATGATGTTATTGCTGTATTGGTAGGTTTGCAATAAATTTAAACTGATGCCCAATGCGACAACTATAACAGTAATGAATTTCACAAGCGTATTCAAATATTGTTTTTGCCATCCTTCAAAAACAAACGCAATGAAAGCCGCCAAGGGAATGCTCAGGTATGCAAAATGTTGCACAAACCCTCTTGCACCAAAAGACCCACCAAAAAACCAATCCCACCAGCTACTGATCATATAAATATTTAACAGTGTAATAACAACAATAACAGTTCGGATCTCCTTTAATCGATCTTTCATAAAAAAGAAGCCAATGAAAGCTAATGCGATCAAAGGCGTATAAATAAATAGACCTTTACGGTAACTAAACAACACATTAAAGATCTGCGGATCGCCCCAAAAAAAACGCTCGCCAGGATATGAGAAATACAAATACTGCCCTGTTCTTGCCTTCCAAAACAAAAATTGCGGTACCCATACAAGAAAAGCAAATAAGATCATGATCAAAATTGATTTGTAATTCTTCAACAGAAATTGAAATTTATCTTTGAGAACAAATACAGAACCAATAGGCCAAAAAATAAATATTGAAATAATGATGATATCTGTTGGTCGGATTAGTGCAATCAATCCAATCAACAGACCCATTAGAACAGATAAACCTAGGCTTTGTTTTTGATGCCAATGATAATTAACTAGCAGAAAGGCAGAAAACAAAAAGAATAAATTTGAATGCGACATCTCAGGCATGCCTACCGAATAGTAAAATAGAGTTGTTCCCAGAAATAGTATGCTTAAGGTGAGAGTAGTTACTTTTTCGGAATAATACTTTATTAAAAAATTGCGCAACAACAACAATCCTAAAATTGCATACACAATACCTCCCCAGTGAATAACCGTTGCGAATGGTTCACTAAAACCATCCAGTGGATCATTTTGATTAATGGCGATCTTATATCCTAAAGCATACAAGGGCGACCAAAGCAATGCCATTCCATAGGTGGTTTTAGGAATATGCAAACTATCATGCGGGCAAATCGGTAAATAATCATTACTGAATAAGGGCTGATTAAATTCAAACGAACCATTATTACTCACATAAGCCGGTAAATACGAATAGTAATTCGCTACATCCCATGAAAAAGTGTTTTGAGTGCCATGCCAGTAACGCCAAGCATCCATGGTAATGATAACAAAGCATGAAACGGCGATGATAAAAATGATCGATGGTTTGTATAATGATTCAATATGTTTTAAAAATTTCACTATCCGATCAATGCTTTAGTTTATAAATGACCAAACCTCTATGGGTTGTTACAATGTTGGTTGAAAGATCCTGCCCGGTAAATTTGTTGAATTTTACTGAATCGTTAACTACCACGTACTTGATCAAGGGATTGGTTAAATAGCTTTTCATATCATCGGGTGTAGCCTCATTAGAAAAACACACACCTAATTGATCCATCAGATACAAGCTACTGCAATAGGTATCATCAAACACACTTAAAAACTTATCTGTTCGGTTGATGCCCAATTTACGCAATTTAGGCTCCAGGTCCTCGTAAGCACGGTAATCTCCGGTCCAATAATATATAGCACGTGTGTTACGTTCAACATAGTTAATCTTACAATAGATCATGGATTCTTTCATATTAAAGAATAACACCACCATAAAAATAATTTGAACCGGTTTAAAATAATTATTTGAAAATCGCACTACCATTTCGCCAACCGTTAAAACAAGGAAAAAAACAAAAGGCAAAATGGTGATAATATAGTAATCGTGCCACTTGAACTGATAAAGAAATAAATAGATGTAACATAGGTATCCAATAAAGTTAAGCAACGTAATACTCAACAGAATTCGGTTAGCAAATTTGAACAACAGTAACAGGCCTGCAAAACAGCTAATGATGAGTACATAAGACTCATAAGCGTAAAAATGTTTTAACCAAAGGTTCTTAATGGTCTCAAAGATCTCTTTTACCACGTTCCAATCATCTACCATTAAAGGCCGCAGCGCAAACGATTCGTTATGGTAATGCTTACCCAGCCAACTGGCATAATAATACCAGGAGAAAACGACCAGCACACCTAACAGAATACCCTTTACAATTTTGAAATGATTAGCGAAGTAGTTGGTTTTTTCTTTTGTTTTAAAGAACTTCAATTTGTCAAGGATCAGCAAACAAAAGATCACAATAAAAACAATACCGGCTGTTGCCTTTATTAATGCGCCAAGAGAGCCTACAAAAACAAACAAAGCTAATTGCGAATTCTTTTGTGTTCTCACATAATTAAAGAAAAAATACCAGGCGGTTAGATGCAAAGCAAAGCTCGGTGCATCGGGCATAAAATTAGGTGTATAGAACAATAGCACCGGCGAAAGCGAGGCGGCTATCACTAACATCAAAGAGATAAGGTAGTTTTTAATGAAATGATTTGCCAATAAATAAAAAAAGAAAAATCCGATGGTAACAATGATAAGTGAAATAGCCCTTAAATAAACCTCATCAAAGCCAAACAATTTATACATCACCGCTGCTGTGTAATAAATGATGGGAAACTCTACGCCGGTAATACCATCCCCCTCCAACTGTCTTTGTATTCGAGGCTTAAAAAAATTCATGTCTGTTTTATAATAGTTCAGTGCAATAGACGCGCGCTGACACTGCGCTGAAATGTGAACAGAAGACGGGCGATTATGAATGTACTTGAAAACACCAATATAACTGTAATAACCCCAAAACGTTACTACAAAAAGTGCGATCTTAATAATGTTTTTCACGCGAGGAGTAAGCGCATCGAAGGCGTTGAAAAGCTTGCCTGTTAATGCATGAGTAGAATGGATTATTTGTGTGAAACGTTCCTTCATCCTACTTTTTTATCTTAATTTGAACGATGAGTGAATCCAAATCAAATTCTTCTTTGGTTGAATTTCCTAGGAAAGCAAAGGTGCTAAAAAAATGAAAAGGTTTATTCCACGATTCCGGCTTTAAATGGATCGAATCCTTGAACGGACACCATTGATTAATGTCTGTTACATAGTATTTCAATAGTTGCCCACTCCAATTGATCACATCCCCATCGCTCGACATCGCAGCCACATTGATATATGAATTACTATGAGCGTAATTTGTTCTGATCCTTCCTGAGAAAACGATCTCCAGTTCATTACTGGCGTATTCGTCTGGCAAAACATAATCACATTGCAAGCCTCTGGTGCCAAGTTTGGTTAATCGTGAATAATTAAAATGAAACGCACTGTCGGTAATGATCGTGTCCTCATGTGGATTATTTTTATCAGGCAAGGCTACACAGGTATTTATCGTTTCGTATCTGTCTTCACACGAAACTAAAAAAAACACACATAGTAAGCTTATTATTGCCTGTTTTATCATTTAGTTTACAGCTCCATTTCTTTTATCTCGCCTTCTACCACTAATTTTCCGGCAGTTGCCTTAACGATCTCTTCTACACTAACACCAGGAGCACGTTCCAGTAATCTAAACCCACCGCCCGGCATTACTTCAAGTACGGCCAATTCCGTCACGATCTTTTTTACGCATTTGATGCCTGTTAAAGGAAGGTCGCATTTAGGTAATAACTTTGATTGGCCCGCTTTATTTACATGTTGCATGGCTACAATGATATTCTTTGCACTCGCCACCAGATCCATTGCACCACCCATACCTTTTACCATTTTTCCCGGAATCTTCCAGTTGGCAATATCTCCATTCTCACTTACTTCCATTGCTCCTAAAATAGTAAGATCAACTTTTTGTCCGCGTATCATGCCAAAACTCATGGCACTATCAAAAATAGAAGAACCCGGCAATAGGGTAACTGTTTGCTTGCCTGCATTGATCAAGTCGGCATCCTCTTCTCCTTCGAACGGAAACGGACCCATACCTAATATTCCATTCTCGCTTTGCAATTCTACACTCATCCCTGCAGGGATATAGTTGGCAACAAGCGTAGGAATTCCAATACCAAGATTAACAAACATACCGTCTTTTACTTCTTTCGCAATTCGTTTTGCTATACCGTTTTTATCTAACATATTATTTGATGTTTAATTGTGATACAATTTTTTTTGCTATTGCTATTCTTCCTTTATAATTATAATGTTCGGTAGTCCAATCTTTATCTAAAAAATCATTGATGCCTGCCGATTCTAAATTATCAATTACCACGGCTCCTTTTTCTGTATACCGTTTCACTAAATAATCTCGGTTATTTTTCATTAAAAATACTAAATCCTTTCCAACCAACGAGTCGGCTTGAGCCACATTTTCAGACAAGATATTAAAGTACACTTTTACCCCTTTTTCCTTACCCCACTGTGCTATTTCGTCAAAATCCGCAATACGCGGATTGTTTTCATTAATATTGAAAGCATAACCCTTAATGTAGTGTGCGGCCAATTTGATCTTATCCATGTCCCAACTGCCGTCAGGCTTCAACCAACCCCCATTTGCCATAGCATTATCCCATTCGCGCACTGTTTTATATTTGAATTCATATGGGAATTGCAATTGAATTTCTCGCCACTCTATTTGTAATAAAGTATCCCGTTCGGCGGTACTCTTATCTTTAAAATTTTTAACCGATAATAAAAACCGATTGATCAATTTAGGTTTTGGCTCAAGTAATCGGACAGATCGTATCAAGGGCGTCTCTAATTTTGAATGGATCCAGGCACCGTCAAAAGATCGCAAATTCATAGTTACGATAATTGCCTTTGGCAAATTTTGGTCCATCTCCTTTATCCAGTATTTATAAATGCCGGCATGCACTGCCGGTGTATCGATGGTGATCAATTTTAGTTGAGGGGCAAAGTAACTAACCAATTCGGAAATGTAGAGTTGGGTTGAATCGTTACTATCTACCGTAAAATTTGACGACTCGCCAAAATACACCACATCAATGCCTTTAGGAAGATTTTGACATTGATACGCGCAAGGTGAATTTTGCTTGTAATCCAATCTGTATAAGGTAAACACATATACCATGTTTAGCGCAGCTAATAGCAACACTAAAGCAATTAATTTATATGTGACCTTCTTCAACACTAGAACTGAAAATATATAAACGGTAAATTATCCATACCCGACATGCCTAACACAAAAAACAACAATAGTGCATAAACCGCCCATCTTGCATATACCGCCTTGGTTCCAAGCCATTTATCTATGCGTTCTTTAAAAAGGATAAAATCAAAAATAAGGAGTAGTACAATAAATAAAAACGAATATCCATATTCTATATGTGCTCCATTTAAATGCACATTGTAGAATAAATAATGAATAACAGACTGAGCTTTATCAAATGATTCAGCCCGAAAAAATATCCATATAAAGGAGGCTACTAGAAATGTTTTTATGCCTAGTGCTAAATTGAGGACACTAAATCCTTCTTTGATCTTAAAATTAAAGACCTTAGAAAAACCACGCTCAGCCAAATATACCAGGCCGTGGATTAAACCCCATACTACAAAGGTCCAGTTTGCACCATGCCATAAACCGCTCACAAAGAAAATGATCAAGATATTCAAGATCCATCTCATATTTCCTACTCTGCTGCCACCCAAAGGGATGAAGACGTATTCGCGAAACCAAGTAGTTAATGATATGTGCCAGCGCTTCCAAAAATCGTTGATGCTAACTGCTAGGTAAGGTGTTCTAAAATTATCTATTAGATCTATTCCCAGCATTTTAGCCGCACCTATGGCGATGGTAGAGTAACCATAAAAATCGGCATAGATCTGAAATGAAAAGAAAATAATGGCCATGAATATGGATACCGAATCAAATGATTTAGGATCATCATATACTTGATTCACAATGGGTGCAATACTATCGGCCACAGCCATTTTAATGAACAGGCCAAATAAGATCAGGCGAAACCCATTCGAAAAATTCTCATAAAGCGGTGTGATCTTCTTCCTTAATTCATTTCCAAGAGTTGCATACTTTTCAATTGGTCCGGCTACCATTTGCGGAAAAAACAACACGTAATTCGCAAAATATCCCAAATGCTTTTCAGCCTTTTGTGTACCACGGTATACTTCAATCGTGTAACTCATAGATTGGAATGTATGAAAAGACAAGCCAATTGGAAGGATGATGTTGAGATCATAGGGCGTAAAACTTGCGCCGATCAAATGAGAAACGCTTTCCAGATTTTCATTTAAAAAATTGAAGTACTTAAAAAAAGCAAGCAATCCAATATTAGACAGTAAACTAGCGATCAAATACAACCGCTTGAGTTGACCATTCCTGGCCTTCTCTATGGCAATTCCGGAAACGTAATCGATGAGGATAATGAAAAAAAGAATCAGGATGTACTTTGGTATAAATGCCATGTAGAAATAGCAGCTTGCCAAAAATATCCAGATCCATCTGAACTTATGTGGTATCAGGTAGTATAAGCCAACAACAATTGGTAAGAAATAAAGAAAATGTAATGAGTTAAATAACATGTTCTGTTCTTATCTCTTCCTTACCGTTCTTTGCTCAATGCGTTTTTCGTATTGTTGTCCTTGAAATATGCGATGTACGTATATACCAGGTGTATGAATTTGGTCTGGGTCTAATTGACCGGCAGGCACTAACTCCTCAACCTCAGCAATGGTTATCTTACCAGCCATTGCCATCATTGGGTTAAAATTTCGCGCAGTACTTCTGTAAATTAAATTACCTGCCGTATCGCCCTTCCATGCTTTTACGATCGCAAAATCTGCATCAAATGCCATTTCCATGAGATACTCTTTTTCCTGACCGTTGAACGTAAATCGGCGGGTTTCTTTACCAATGGCTACTTCTGTGCCTACTCCTGCTGGTGTAAATATAGCTGGCATGCCATATCCGGCGGCTAAACAACGGGTAGCTAAAGTGCCTTGAGGGATCAATTCCACTTCCAGTTCTCCGCTTAACATTTGTCTTTCAAATTCATCATTCTCGCCAACATAGGAAGAGATCATTTTTTTGATCTGCTTTGTTTGTAACAGCAATCCCAATCCAAAATCATCTACCCCCGCATTATTGCTGATGGCGGTAATTCCTTTGGTTCCCATTTTGATCAATTGCGTAATGGCATTTTCGGGAATACCACATAAACCAAATCCTCCAAACATAATGGTTTGGTTGTCTTTTACATCTTTTAATGCTTCTTCGGCATTTTTTACAACTCGATTGATCATTGCTTTTTGTTTTAATGTATTAGTATTTATTGCTTTAATGTATCTATGGTCAAAGGTTCATATGTTCCGGTTGGAATAATGAATTTGTTGACCCTTAATATCGTAAAATTAGTGGTTTTAATTGTATCCTTTATCAAAAATAAGCTTCTTATTCGGGCGCTATCCAACTTATTTGCGATGATGAAATCAAACTCACGATTATAGAACCATTTGAGGTTGCTTCCCATTTCGTAGATATGCACGGTATTGTGCACCGACAGCACTTTTAACTTATTCTTTGAAAAAACCGTTGATGATTTCGCATTCCAATAATTTGAAATGCCGTTTTTGAGGTTATAGACCCTGCTCACACTATCAAGTTCACGCACTTGAATTGGGTAATAGCTAAAGTAATTTTTCATAGCCTCCGGCGAAAACTTGAGAGATATCAAAATTAATAAAAAAATTGGCAGGGCATAGAGCAAAGCGGTCTTTACCAATTTGTTTCGATCTAAGCGACTGTAGATAAACCCAACAAAAAGAGCCAAAATGATCATGGAGAAAAAGATGGCCGAGACATTATATCGGATGGTATCCCAAGCTGTATAATTACCATTTATGATTGGTGCAGCGAAAACCATAGCTGAAAAAAACACATAAAACCAGAGCAAGAATTTAAATGGCATGGCCATCGATCTTCTGCGCACCAACAAAACAACAAAGCATACTAAAGGGGCTATAAAAGCAAAGGTTATCTGAAAACTCCGGAAACCCACCAATCCAATGTAGGTTGTCATTTGCTCATAAAATACCTTAAACGAAGGAAGGATGTTTTCAAAATCATACATCCGATTCGGCTCAATGTAATTAAAAAGCAAAGTTTGTTTTACGTAATTGTAAGTATAAAACGCCAAAACACATCCTAATAGAACACTAAGGGTAGAAAAGAATGCGAATTTAGCTCCCTTGTAACGATATAAGATTAGGTTTATGCTAAGCATTGGTCCTACAAACATAATTATATATAAAATATCGCTGAACGTAAACAGGAATGAAAGCAATAGTAGAAGAAAATATTTCCAGCCGTTCTTTATTTCACTAATGAAAATGCTGGTAGAGATCAGTGTATTTAAGAAAGCTCCTGCATGATAACCGAAGGTCAACATCAGGAAAGCAAAGGATTCATGTTGAGTAAAGTAAAAGCTCTCTAAAAAAGTAAAGGAATAAAAAACAGGCACTAACCAAACATACTCTTTAAAAGATTCTGGTACTGTTTTTTTATAAATATAACTGGATAGATAAACAATAACCGAGGCTTGAACTAAGCCATAAAAAAACATAATGCTTACAAAGTCCAATCGAATGATCTCAGAAAAGAAATAGTATAAAAAAACATCAGGAAACAGACAGGGTGCGGCACTTAAATACCAATCTTTAATGTTTCCGCCTTCCCTAAATATATCGTTGAACAAACTCGGTATCCCGCAAACATCTGCATTAAATACACCATTAAATTTAAACTGATTGTATGTGGCAAAATTGCAAAGGAGACTGAAAATAAAAACACACCAACCAAGGATATTGAGTGTTAACTGTTTTCGTTTCAATACCTCATTTACCAAATTCATACAGCTGTATTTCCATTACAAGTTATCAAACTCACTCGGCTGTATTTGCTCTTCAAAATTATCAGCATCATATTTGCTGCAATCCAATTCTAAATTCGGATCCATGTTTTTTGGTCGCGGAAATTCACCATTGCTTACCTTCAATGTTTTATCGGCATATACTTTACTAAAGAATTTTCCCCAAATAGGTAAAGCCATTGTAGCACCCTGCCCTTCAGCCATAGAGTTAAAATGAATACTTCTATCCTCACCGCCAACCCAAACTCCCGCAACTAGTTCCGGTGTTAAACCTAAGAACCAACCATCGGCATTCTTTTGAGTTGTTCCCGTCTTTCCTGCAATCTGATTCGTTAACTTATACTTATATCTTAAAGATGTACCGGTACCTCCATCTACAACTCCGCGCATTAACTGGATCATGGTATAGGCTTTTTCTTCGCTAAATACCTCATCGCTGTTAGGAATAAATTCTTCGAGCACTTTTCCATTCTTATCTTCAATGCGGGTTATAAAAGTTGGTTGCACATAGGTTCCTTTATTGGCAAATGATGAAATAGCACCTACCATTTCAAACACGCTGATATCGGGTGTTCCTAAACAGATAGAAGGTACTTCCGGAATTTCCGAAGTAATACCTAAGCGCTTTACCAATGTAACAACTGCATGTGGACCATACTGCTTCATTACCCAAGCTGTGATATAATTGATGGAGTTAGCTAAAGCCTTTTTAAGTGTTAGCATTTTACCGTTTGTTTTAGCATTTGGTCCGTCTGAATTACTCGGGCACCAATCTGTTCCATCAGGCAATGCAATACATGTGCGCACGTTTGGTACTTGGTGGCACGGACTCAAACCTTCCTGTATAGCCAATGCATATACAAATGGCTTAAACGTAGAGCCAACTTGGCGTTTACTCACCTTTACGTGATCGTACTGAAAGTGTTTGTGATTGATGCCACCTACCCAAGCACGTACATAACCGGTTTGAGGCTCCATGGCCATAAAACCAGTTTGTAAAAATGACTTGTAATATTTGATACTATCATATGGAGTTAACACCGTATCAATATCGCCGCGCAAACTATATACACGCATGGGAGATGGCTTGTGAAAAGTGGCCATGATCTGCTCTTGCGATAAGCCTTGCTGCTTTAATTCGCGGTATCTGTCGCTTCGCTTAATGCTTGCGTTCATAATGCTTTTTATCTCATCCTGACTTACATTCCAAGCAAAAGGCGCATTCTTTTTTGTTTTACATTCTTTACTAAATAGTGTTTGAAGATTATGCATGTGCTCATTCACAGCCTCTTCGGCGTAACGCTGCATGCGAGAATCAACTGTGGTGTAAATTTTTAAACCGTCCTTGTAAATGTTATACGGCTTATTGGTTTCGGGGTTAATGTGTTTTTCGCACCAGGCCTTTAAAAAATTATCGCGTAGGTATTCTCTGAAATAAGGAGCAGGTCCTTCATTATGATCTTCCGGATGAAAGTTAATTCCGAGCTCTTTTGTTTTTAAGGAGTCGTATCTTTCCTTGCTTAAATATCCATACTTCACCATTTGATTCATCACCACATTTCTGCGTTGTTTAGCTCTCTCCGGAAAACGAATGGGATTGAACAAAGCGGGATTCTTTGCCATGCCGACCAACATAGCAGCTTCTTGAATTTCAAGACTATCACACGATTTATCGAAATATATTTTTGATGCGGATTTAATACCTACCGCTAAATTCAAAAAATCAAATTTATTGAGATACATGGCCATGATCTCATCTTTGGTGTAATTTTTTTCGAGACGAGTTGCGGTGATCCACTCTTTCATTTTACGCGCAACTAAAGCCGGTTTACTTAATTTTTCACCACGTGGATACATCATTTTTGCCAACTGCTGTGTGATGGTACTTCCACCACCACTGCTTCCGCCGCCAAACACACCGGTAACCGCACGCAACAGCGCCTTCACATCTACACCACTGTGTTCGTAAAAACGCGCATCTTCGGTTGCAACCAAGGCTTCAACAAGGTCTTTATCCAGATCTTCGTAACGAATGTTCTCTCGATTCTCGCTGTAAAACTTACCAAGCGTTTTTAGATCGCTGCTGTAAACAACAGTTGCCAAATTACTTTTCGGATTTTGTAACTCTTCTACACTTGGCAATTCGCCAAAAACACCCATTGAAATGAGTAAGAGCATTAAAAAAAGAAATACGAAAGGACTCCATACAGATATCCAAACCCACTTGATGTATTTTGAATTATTGGCCACAAAAGTAATTTGTGTAAAAATAGGAAAATAAAGGAAAAAAAGGCTTAAAATTTGGTAATTATACGCCTTTTGAATGATTGATCGCGTGCTAGAAATTTCTATTCTCCTTTGAAATTTGCTGGTCTTTTTTCTAAGAAAGCATTCACTCCTTCATTGTAATCATAAGTTCCCGCTGCAATGATCTGTTCTTCTTTCTCGCGCTCCAACTGTCTTTCAAGCGTATTTGTGGTGCCTTCATTCAATAATTTTTTGGTAAGAGCAATGCCTTTTGTTGGCATTTTGGCCAATGTTTGCGCTGTTGATAAGGCTGTTTCCATTAATTGTACATCGTCTACTGCTTTGTATATCATGCCCATTTGTTCGGCATCAGTTGCCATAACTTTATCGCCTAACATCATTAAAGCGCTTGCCTTGCCAAAGCCAATGAGTTTGGGTAAAAAGTAAGTTCCGCCACTATCCGGTATCAAGCCAATTTTACTAAAGGCCTGAATAAATGCAACCGATCTCCCGGCAAAAACAACATCACATGCCAAGGCAATATTTGCTCCTGCACCTGCTGCAACACCATTAACTGCGCATACTACAGGTTTTTGCAATTTTCTTAATCTTAAAATAATGGGGTTGTAATGCTCGTGCACAATTCGCTCTATACCTGGACCATTCTTATCCATCGCTTCTGCCAGATCCTGTCCAGCGCAAAATGCTTTTCCATTTCCGGTAAGCAATACGGCACGCACTGCCTTATCTTCGTTTGCCTGATCTAATGCGGCTATCAGCGCCATGGCCATTTCGCGGTTAAAACTATTGAATTTATCCGGACGATTTAGCGTAATGCTCATGACACCACTTTCTATCTTTGAATCTATAAAGCTCATTTTGTTTTAATTTTTAATGCCTAAATTTAACTAATTCTGAGTTAAACTTCCCAATAATACTTCAGTCTAATTTATATGAAAAAATATTTTTTACTGTTTTTTGCCATCGCTACCATTTTTACTGTTAAAGGTCAAACGCTTTATTTTCCGCCATTAACAGGCAATACCTGGGACACCATAGCGCCTCAATCACTCAACTGGTGCCAGTCACGTATCGATTCGTTATACAATTACCTTCAAGCTAAAGACAGTAAATCGTTCATTGTTTTAAAGAACGGTAAAATTGTTCTTGAAAAATATTTTGGCACTTATACAAAAGATTCGGTTTTCTATTGGGCATCGGCCAGTAAGGCTTTAGCTGCATTTATTACCGGAGTAGCACAACAAAAAGGATTCATTAATGTGAACAACAAAGTTTCGCAATACATTGGTACGGGTTGGACAAGCGCCCCACTGGTGAAAGAAAATTTAATTACCGTTAAGAATTTATTACAAATGAATTCGGGTCTCGATGATCTGCCGCCTGCACCGTGCGATCATATGGACACCGCAAAAACTTGTTTGATTTATTTAGCAGATGCCGGAACGCGCTGGGGGTATCATACAGGTGCATACCGAAAAGTACAAGATGTGGTAAGTGCTGCCGCCAGTCAGAATTACAACATCATCACCAATAACTGGATAGAAGCAAAAACAGGGATGTCGGGTTTTTGGTTCGATCAAATATATTATAGTAAAGCGCGCGACATGGCTCGTTTTGGTTTATTGAATCTCAATAAAGGTATTTGGGCAGCCGATACAGTTTTAAAAGACTCGGTGTTCTTTAAAGACATGGTAAACACCTCACAGTCGCTAAACCAGGCATATGGCTATTTGTGGTGGTTAAATGGAAAATCAACTTTCATGACGCCTCAGGTGCAGTTTACCTTTAACGGCACTTTAATGTCGAATGCACCAAGCGATATGTATTGCGCCTTAGGTAAGAACGATCAGAAAATATACGTCGTGCCAAGTCAAAAACTAGTGGTGATCCGCCAAGGAAACACTGCTGGTGGTTTTAATCTGGCTGCATCTGCATTTGATAATACACTTTGGGATTACATCAACAAGTTAAATTGCACAGCTACTTCGGTAGATGAATTTACAAACTCAGATCAGGTTCAGGTATTCCCAAATCCGGCAACAAGCATCTTGAATATTTCGGGCTCAATTAATATCCAGTGTGTTTCGGCAACAAATATGCTGGGAAGTAAACACCCTCTCCGTTACGAAAATAAACAAATTGATTGCTCTGAATTGAGCAAAGGATTGTACATTCTCACCATTGAATTAGCGAATAAACAGGTTTTGTACAAGAAAGTGGTGATCAATTAGAAGTCGTGACTCAATTGATTGGTTGCTTTTTGCAAGATCTCAAAGGCATTTTCAGCCATTAGGTTCTCTTTATCTAAGGTTGGATTGATCTCTACCATCTCAAAACAGCAGATCTTTTTGCTTCGCATGATGTAATAGATCAAGTTTCCGGCTTCTTTTTCAGTGATCCCGTTCGGAACCGGTGTACCTGTTCCGCTGCTTATACGGCTATCCATACTGTCTACATCAAAGCTCACATATATAAGGTCACAATGATCGAGGTAGTTCAATGCCTCAATGGCAATACGCTCAACCGCCTTTTTACGGATCTCGGGTAGGCCAAATACACGTACTTTGTTCTTTTTGATCAAATAATCTTCTTGAGGCTCGAAATCGCGTAAAGCAATGAATACTAAGTCGTTGTACTGAACCTTAGGGCAAATACCGCCTAAATTCTTCAATTTCTCCCAGTATTCAACTGTTTCATCATCCGGTTTATTTTGCTGACGGTCTTTGTTATCTTCTGCTAATACACAGGCAATAGGCATGCCGTGCATGTTACCACTTGGGGTGGTGTAAGGACTATGGATATCCGCATGTGCATCGATCCATATCACTCCAAGTCTTTTATCTGGATGCGCCATTCGAATGCCGCTTATGGTTCCTAATGCCGAACTATGATCGCCGGCTAGTACAATTGGAACCTCATCTTTAGCTAATGTTTTCTGAATTTCTTTGGCAATACGCTCATTTAAAGCATAAATTCCTTTGATACGTTTAGCATAATCGTTTACTACAGGCTCCAACAATAGCTGATTTTCTGTAGGGATCTCAACTGCCTTAAATTTCTTAAAGAATGGGCTACCAAAGTCCAATGCCGCTATTTTAATAGCGTCAATTCCCATACTTGAGCCTCTGGTACCAGCCCCTATTTCACTTTTTACCTCAACAATTCGTATTGGCTTTATCATATTCTTCATATTAATTTAACATTTTAGGACCCTTTTTAAGAAACTAAATCACTTACTTTGCGAAATAAATACCAAAGTAATCAACTTGAATCATGGCCATTGAAAACACTTATTCAAACTTAATCAATCAAACCTTTAACTTTCCACAGGAAGGCTTTGAGGTAACCGATAACGAATTATATTTCAATAACATACCCTTAATGGATATCATTAAGCAGTACGGCACACCATTAAGGATCAGCTACTTACCAAAAATCTCGTCACAGATCCAAAAAGCTAAACGCATGTTTAATGTGGCTATGGCCAAAGCAGATTATAAAGGCAAGTACGTTTACTGCTATTGCACCAAAAGCTCTCATTTTAGCTTTGTGCTGGATGAAGTTTTAAAAAACGATGTTCACATTGAAACATCATCCGCATTTGATCTACAGATCATCAAAGAACAATTTCAAAAAAAGGCCTTAAGCAAAGATACATATATTATTTGTAATGGTTATAAGCGCCAAAATTACAAACAGAACATCTGCGACCTTATTAATGAAGGGTTTAACGTGATACCTGTACTTGATCACTTAGATGAAATTGATTACTATAAAAAAAATGCAAAGGCCGATAAAGTAAATTTAGGCATACGCATCAGTACTGAAGAAGAGCCTTCGTTTACGTTTTATACATCGCGTTTAGGTATTCGCGACTCTGAGATCATGTCGCTTTACAAAGAAAAGATCCAAACCAATCCGAAATTTGATCTTAAGCTGTTGCACTTTTTTATTAATACCGGAATAAAAGATACCATTTACTATTGGACTGAATTAAACAAATGCCTGAGTATCTATAAAAACTTGAGAGAGATCTGTCCTACATTAGATTCACTTAATATCGGCGGTGGTATGCCCATTCGCACTTCATTAGGTTTTGAGTACGAATACGAATACATGGTAGAAGAAATCATTTCACAGATAAAAATATTTTGTGTTGACAACGACATTCCTGAACCGAATATTTTTACAGAGTTTGGTTCGTTTACAGTTGGCGAAAGCGGCGCAACCTTATACAGTGTCATTGATCAAAAACAACAGAATGATCGTGAGACCTGGTATATGATCGATAGTTCATTTATCACTACATTACCTGACACTTGGGGCATTAATCAACGATTTATCTTATTAGCTATAAACAACTGGGACAAACCTTACATACCGGTTAACTTAGGTGGCTTAACTTGCGATAGCATGGATTATTACAACACCGAGGCTCACACCAATCAGGTGTTCTTGCCAAAGGTTGAAAAAACACAAAAGGAACCGTTATACATTGGTTTCTTTCATACCGGTGCCTATCAAGAGGCATTAAGCGGATATGGCGGTACACAACATTGTTTGATACCTGCGCCTAAACATGTGTTAATAGACAGAGATGAAGACGGTGAAATTACCACACGCTTGTTTGCCAAAGAACAGAGTTATAAAAGTATGTTGAAGATACTGGGATATTAGAAATACGAATGTCGAAGTTGGATTGACGAATAACCATTCGCACTACTTCCTTTCTTATTTTAGCTTTTCAGTTCAATACAAAACGTAGTTCCTTTGCCTACTTCGCTTTCCTTCACGTAGATCTTACCATCGTGGTAATTTTCAATGATGCGTTTGCATAAACTTAAACCAAGTCCCCAGCCTCTTTGCTTAGTGGTATAACCCGGCTTGAAAACTTCTTTGAATTTATTTTTTGCTATTCCTTTTCCGGTATCGCTTATAATTATTTTTATTTGCTCAGGCAATTCAACTAATTCCACTCGCAGATCACCTTTGCCATCCATAGCATCCACGGCATTCTTACAAATATTCTCAATTACCCATTCAAATAATGGTCCTGATAAATTAATGAGTATGGGATGTGCCGGCAATACAACTGTGTAGTTAATGTTCTTAGACGTTCGCTTTTTTAAGTATTGTAAGGTTTTATCCAATAAGGCCACCACATCTTCTTGCACTAAGGTTGGTTGTGATCCGATCTTGGAAAAACGCTCGGTAATGGTATTCAATCGCAACACATCATTTTGCATTTCATTCACAATGTTCTCATCTACCCCAATGCTTTTTAAATGATCGTTCCATGCCATTAATGACGATAAAGGTGTTCCCAACTGATGGGCTGTTTCCTTACTCATGCCTACCCACACTTGATCCTGTTCAGCTTTGCGGGCCGTGCTAAATAAGATATACGCGATGAGTAAAAACAAACCGATCACGCCAAATTGTATATAAGGATAGTATTTGAGTTGTGTGAGTAAATTAGACTGCGCATAGTAAATATAATTCATGGTGCCTTCGCCGAGGTCGATCGGTATAGGCAAATTTTGATTTTTTAAGTCGTTTAATTTACTTTCCAGTTTTTCAGGTGTATCAATTTCGTTGGCTTCTATCTTACCATATTGTATCACCACCTTCTTGGTGCTATCGGTATAAATAACCGGCACATGCGCTGAGTTAATGGCTACCTCAGTAATAAAAGACTTGATCAAACTATCAAATACTAATTTAATGTCGTTAAAAACGCGACTATCCTTGTAAAATAAATACTGTTTGGTTTTTTTATCTACTTGTATCTCAACTGGTGGGTACAAGTTCTTCATCAGATCGAACTCACTTTGAACATAGGCTGGATCTAATTCTTTGATCGAATCAAAATTCCGTTTGGCTAATATCTTCCCTTGCTCATCAGCTAATATTACAGGCACAGTTGTATTATCCTGCAAAACATATAACAGAAAATTAAAGTTTGAAAAATCTTTGGTGAGCTGCTCGGTGGTTTTAGCGTAAAGTATGGCCTTCTTACGCTCTTCCGATTTCATTTTCTCAAATAATTGATTGGTGAACTTCACCAGATTCGCTTTCTTCTGCACTGCCTCTGCCCACAATTTCACTTTTTGCCGTTCATCTTCTGCAATTCGTTTCACCAAATTATTGGTGTACCATAATGAACCGATCACAATAACAAATGCAGCTGCAGCTAGCAACCATTTCCATTTTTGTTTTTGTGTGTAGATATTCATTTAATAAAAATCTTGCCGCCCTTCGACTCCGCTCAGGGTGACGCTTCTTGGTAATAACGTTAAATTTACCGTATTATTATCACATAAAAAACCTCCCCCTACATTACTGGAGGGGGAGGCTCATACAAGTTCATTCAATAATTCTTAGTGATGGTGGTGTCCGCCTTTGCCATGAACATGACCATGCTCCAGTTCCTCTGGAGAGGCATCTCTTACTTCCATCACTTCGCCAATAAAATGCAGATCGTGACCAGCTAAAGGGTGGTTAAAGTCCATTCTCACATGTGCTTCGGTTAATTCTAAAACGCGACCAACCAACTGGTTGCCTTCTGCGTCATGCATTTCAATATCATTCCCAATAAATACACGCTCTTCGTCAAACTTACCGTCAACAATAAACGCTTGTTTATCAATATTGATCACGTAATCTTGTTCAACAATACCATATCCGTTCTCTGCAGTTACTCTAAAATCAAATTTATCGCCTGCTTTTTTATTTAATAGATTTTTTTCGAAATCGGGTAATAATGAACTTACACCATAAATAAATGCGAAAGGGTGTTCAGCATCTGTTTGCTCTACCAATTCTTCTTCGCCACCATTTTTACTTGCGGTAAGGTGATAACTAACAACCGCTACTTTGTTTTCTGAAATTGTCATTTTATTATTTTGATTGATTAAAAAAATAAGCCATTCGTATTTAAAGCGAATGGCTTAAAACTACTTTAAATATATTAAATTAATTTAAATCAAACTTAATGCCTTGTGCCAAAGGTAAGTTCGATCCGTAATTCACTGTATTCGTTTGTCTGCGCATATAAGCTTTCCAGGCATCAGAGCCACTTTCGCGACCGCCGCCTGTTTCTTTTTCACCACCAAATGCACCGCCAATCTCAGCGCCACTGGTACCAATATTTACATTGGCAATTCCGCAATCACTGCCATTAGCGCTCATAAACAATTCTGCCTCACGCACGTTCAAGGTCATGATAGCGCTTGATAAACCTTGAGGCACGCCATTTTGCAATTCAATGGCTTCTTCAATGGTTTTGTACTTGATCAAATATAAAATTGGTGCAAAGGTTTCGTGTTGTACAATAGCCATTTCGTTTTTTGCCTCAACAATGGCAGGTTTCACATAACAGCCACTTTCGTAACCTTTACCCTCTAACACTCCACCAGGTACCACAATTTTTCCGCCTTCAGCAATAGCACGCTCAATAGCATTCATGTATGCCTTTACAGCATCCTTGTCAATTAACGGACCAACGTGATTGTTCTCATTTAACGGATCACCGATCTTTAACTGACCATATGCTTTCACCAACTTCTCTTTTAATTTATCGTAAATACTTTCGTGAATGATCAATCTGCGGGTTGTTGTGCAACGCTGCCCAGCTGTTCCAACCGCACCAAAAACGGCACCAATAATGGTCATATCTAAATCAGCCTGTGGCGAAACAATAATGGAATTATTACCACCCAATTCTAAGATAGATCTACCGAAACGCTCAGCCACTTTTGATCCAACAATTTTACCCATACGTGTTGAACCCGTTGCAGAGATCAATGGCACATGTGTGTCTTCGGTTAAATATTCGCCTACTTTATAATCACCATTAATAATACAAGATATACCTTCAGGTAAATTATTTTCTTTTGCTACTTCGTTCCAGGTATTCTGACAAGCAATGGAACACAAAGGCACTTTTTCAGATGCCTTCCAAATACAGGTGTCTCCACTTATCCAAGCCAAAGCCGTATTCCAGCTCCACACAGCTACCGGAAAATTAAATGCGCTAATAATGCCAACAACCCCAAGTGGATGCCATTGCTCCATCATACGATGATTAGCACGCTCACTTTGAATAGTTAAACCATATAACTGGCGTGATAAACCAACTGCAAAATCGCAAATGTCTATCATCTCTTGTACCTCACCTAAACCTTCTTGGTATGATTTTCCCATTTCATAGGAAACCAATTTACCCAACATGGCTTTTTTCGCGCGTAATTTATCACCAAACTGACGAACGATCTCCCCGCGTTTTGGGGCAGGAATGGAACGCCAGTGTTTAAATGCAGTAGATGCAGAATTAATGATCTTTTGGTAATCGGCCTTAGTGGCAGTTTTTACTTTTGCGATCAACTTTCCGTCAACCGGACTATATGATTCAATGATCTCGCCGCTCGCAAACCAATTTGCACCGGTACTGCAACCATCATTCACTTCTTTTATTCCTAATGCTTTTAAAACGTCTTGCATATCTAAAAATTTGATTGGTAAAGATAGTCAATATTTGCTTTTTAAGGGTGCTAATTTGAGTTTAAAATCGCAATGGTAAATTAATTACTAACAGAATTTAGAATTAGTTAACATTTGAATAACGAATTACAGCAATTCATCATTTTCTAGTAATGATGAGCCAACCGTAAGCTAAATAACAAGTAGTTGCTTTGTACAAAATTAAACTCAAATGAAGAAAATATTTATTACTCTTGCCATCTTTCTGTTTCAAAACATCTATTCACAAAACCCTGGTTTGGTTATTAGTGAATTATACATTAATCCTGCAGGTACCGATTCGTGTAAAGAATTCGTAGAACTCATTGCCACAAAAAACATCAACTTTTCACAAACACCATACACTATTATTGTAAACAATAATGGCACTGCTAACGCAAACGGCTGGATAGCCGGTGGAGCATTAAGCTACGCGTTTGAAGTAACAACAGGAAGTGTTAGCACTGGAGATGTTGTATATGTTGGCGGCAGTTGTATGGCTCCAACAAACAATCAAATTCGCGTGCTAAACGTAAAATATGTTGGTGGAGATGGCAGTATAGGAACTGCTAACGCTGCAGGTGTTTTCGGAAATGGCGGAACAAACGCGGATGGTATTGCCGTTTTTAGTAGTCCTGTTGCAGCTATCACCAGCTCATCTGTTCCAAAAGATGTGGTCTTCTGGGGCACAGGTATTGGCACTGCCTCTGTTAACGCAGGTATAGATGGATATCAACTTCCTGTAAATGATCTTTATTCAGGTGGTAAATTAAACAGTACAAGTTTTATTACTGGCGACCCAGGTCCGGATATTGTTACAGCGATAGGCCTATTTAATACAACTACAAATACATGGACAACGCCACGAACTTTTTCAATCACATTAACGTCTAGCTCAACTAGTATTACCGCATCTTCTTCCGTATCGCTCACTTCAAATTCTGCAGGGCCAATGACCTTCGCTTTTTTAAGCAACGATACCACAGCGAAAGAATCTAATTCACTTGCAACCGTTTATCTTAAACTAACCGCAAGTAGCACTTCACCATCTTCTATCTCAATCATTACTTCTGTGCTTTCAAATGCCTCTGCATCGGATTATACATTAGCAACAACTATTGTAACTGTTGCTGCCAATACCCCAACAAACACGAGCTTTCCAATAAACATTCTTATTAATAATGATGCAACTATAGAGAGTGCTGAATATGTTGTACTGCGAATGAATAATGCCGTAAATGCCTCCATTGGCGCCATCAATCAACATAATTTTTATATTGCAGATAACGATAAACCAATTCCAAGTCCGTCAAATAGCATCGCACTCAACTTACTTACAAGCTTCTCAAACAGTATAACTGGCTCAAACTCTGCTGAAATTGTGGTGCATGACCCAACAACTCAACGCTTGTACATAGCAAATAGCATTGGTGGCAAGTTGGATATTATTGATTTTATTAATCCATCTGCACCGAGTTTATTGGCATCCATTACCATCACCGCTTATGGCAATATTAATTCAGTTGCTGTTAGAAATGGTACAGTGGCATGTGCACTTGAAAATTTTTCAAACCCACAGGACTCAGGAAAAGTAGTATTCTTTGATAAAAACGGATTATTCTTAAAGCAAGTGAAGGTTGGTATGATGCCCGATATGATCACCTATAATCATGCCGGTACGCGCGTGCTTACTGCTAACGAAGGCGAACCAAATCAAAACTACTCTGTAACACCATCTAACGATCCAGACGGTTCGGTTAGCATCATTGATGTTTCAGGTGGAATAAGTGCTTTAACGCAAACAAACGTAGCGCATGTTACATTTACGGTATACAATGGACAGGAAAACACATTAAGAAGTCAGGGTATACGCATATATGGACCACACAACATGACTTCAAAAGATTTTGAACCAGAATACATCAGTGTGTCAAAAGATGACTCAAAAGCCTGGGTAACCCTGCAAGAGAATAATGCAATAGTTGAGATCAACATGGCGAATAACACCATTAATTATTTAAAGGCTTTAGGCACTAAAGATCATTCTTTACTAAACAATGGTTTAGATGCTTCGAATCAAACGCAAGGAGTGGATATAAGTAATTTTCCTATTAAAGGATTTTATTTACCAGATGCAATTGCTTCTTATACGGTTGGTGGAATTAATTACTTGATCACCGCTAATGAAGGAGATTCAAGAGCCTACACAACTTTTAGCGAAGAGAAAAGGATCAGTGCATTAACATTAGATGCTACAAAATACCCAAATGGGAGTGAATTAAAAAACAACTATCTATTAGGTAGATTAAATGCAACCGACAAAAATGGTGATATTGATAACGACGGTGATATTGATACGATCTACACATATGGTTCACGTTCATTCTCTATATGGAATGCAAACACTGGAAACCTTGTTTACGATAGCAAGGATGATATGGAACAAATAACAGCTTCTAATTCTTTCTCTGTGATGTTCAATGCTAGCAACACAAGTGCAACTAAAAAAGACAGAAGCGATGATAAAGGTCCGGAACCAGAAGGTGTTACCATTGGAACTATCGGCGCAAATATCTATGCATTTATTGCTATTGAACGTATTGGCGGTGTTATGGTTTACGATGTTACAAATCCAAATGCACCCGTATACGTAACTTATGTAAACAACCGATCTTTGCCGTCAAACGGACCAGACAGAGGCTCGGAAGGAATACTTTTCATTCCACAGTCTGAAAGCCCAAATGGTCAACACATTGTTATTGCAGCTAATGAGATAAGCAGTACTTTAAGTATTTGGGGAATTGCCGGATGTGCTTCACCTATTTCGAGTTCACTTACGGTTAATGGCAACACAACAGCTTGCTCTGGTCAGGTAAATCTTTCCGTTCCTTTTGCACCAGGCTTAACCTATCAATGGTACAATAATACAACTCCTGTAAGCGGAGCTACTAGTAATACGTATGCACCTGCAACATCCGGAAACTTTTCTGTTTCGATAACAGGTGGCGCTAATTGCTCAACGAGATCATTAAACCAAACTCTAAGTATAAATCCATCTCCAACTGTATCCATTGCAGCTTCAAATACCATCATCTGCGTTGGTGAAACAGTTACATTAACAGCATCGGGTGCTAGTGGAACATATACGTGGACAGGTGGTTCAAACGCAACAAGCATTGCTGTATCGCCAAGTGTAACAACAACCTATACATTAATCGGACAAAATACCAATAGTTGTTCAGCTAGTACAAGTTATATTCAAAACGTTTCACCATGCACCAACTTGGCATCTGTTACAACAAACGAAAGCAATTTCTCAATTTATCCGAATCCGGCTGAGAACAGTGTTTCCATTCAATTAAATTCAGAGGAAGTACTGGATGTTAAGCTCATTAACTCCATTGGTGAAACCATCTGGCATGTAGCAAACCATAACACCTCTGTTGCGATTGATCTTAGCTCTTTTGCAAAAGGCATCTATTTTGTAAGTGTTACAAGTGCAAACAAAACTGTTAACATTAAAAAGTTGATAGTTCAATAATAATTAACCTTGCCTACTTTTAATTAACCTGCGCATAATATATGTGCAGGTTTTTTTAATTATTAAATAAGTTTTACTTCATGATGAAGTAAAGACTTTAGAGAACATTTGTAAAACTATTCGAATGAAAACATTTTACAAAACCATTGTCCTATCTGACATTCACCTCGGCATAAAGGCCAGTAAAGCAAAACAGGTTGTCCACTTTCTAAAGCATCACAAGTGCGAAACACTTTTGCTGAATGGTGATATTATTGACGGATGGCAATTGCGCAAGAACGGGAAATGGAAAAAACAACACAGTAACTTCTTTAAATACGTCATCAACTTAGTAGCAAAAAGTAAATGTGATGAGATCATTTACTTACGAGGAAATCATGATGATTTCTTGGATGAGATCTTGCCTTTCACACTCGGCAATTTTAAGATCAAACGTCATCACATTCACTACGGCGTGCGCAGAAAATATTTTGTGACGCATGGTGATATTTTTGATACAGTTACTACCAAACTTAGTTGGCTAGCCAAATTGGGAGATGTTGGTTATACATTTCTATTATGGCTCAATAGACATTATAATGCCTACCGCGAAAAACGAGGTTTGCCTTACTATTCCTTATCACAAGTAGTAAAAGCCAAAGTAAAATCAGCTGTTTCTTTTATATCTGACTATGAAACAGAGTTAGCAAAAGTGGCAAAGGCACGAAAGTGCCATGGAATTATTTGCGGGCATATTCATCAGCCAGCCATCAAAATGATCGATGGAATTGAATACCTAAACTCCGGTGATTGGGTGGAAAGCTTAACTGCATTAGTGGAAGACGAAAATGGCGACTGGAAGATCATTTATTACCAAGAATGGTTAGATGCCATGAAAAAAGAACAAGAAATTAAGCGCGAAAACACCATCATAAAAGAAATTATACCGGAAGGCGTCCTCTTTAATCATTAAAAATATGGCAAAAAAATACATGTTATTTGTTCAAGGCGAAGGTCGTGGACATATGACCCAAGCAATAAGCTTATATGATCTATTGATCGAACAAGGTCATACCGTTTGCGCCGTAGTGCTTGGTTCAAGCGGCACACGAGACATTCCAAAATTTTTCTTTGAGAAGATCAAATCCAAGATCATCCAATTACCGAGTCCGAATTTTGTTGCTGACAAAAAAAATAAAAGCATCAATATCACCAAATCGGTATGGCATAATGTAAAAAAAATAAAAACGTTCAGGCAAAGTTTGCGAACAATAGACGCCTTAATGAAGGAGCATGAGCCAGATGTGATCATTAATTTTTTTGATCTTCTCATCGGCCTATACTATCGCTTTTATAAGCCAAAGGCTAAATTGATCTGTATTGCGCATCAGTATATCTATATGCATTCTGCCTTTGAGTTCCCGCAAGGACGTTGGATGGATAAACTGGCCATTAAATTCTATACCAATCTTACCGCTAAAGGATCATCAAAAAACCTAGCTCTTTCATTTTACAATATTCACACCATTCATCAAGATGTGGTAATTGTGCCGCCATTGCTGCGCAAAGAAATATTTGAACTGGAATCGAGCCAAAGCGATTATTTCTTAGTATACCTGGTTAATAATGGTTATTACGAAGAGCTATTGGCGTGGCATAAAGAAAATCCAAATGTAGAAGTACATTGCTTTACCGATCAGCCCGATCAACTCAAAGCCACTTACCCTTATCAAAGTGATAAACTCAATATTCATGCATTAAACGATCAACTGTTCTTAGAAATGATGAGTAAATCAAAAGGCTTAGCAAGTACTGCCGGCTTTGAAAGTGTGTGTGAGGCTATGTACTTAGGGAAGCCTGTATTAATGGTTCCTATTGAAGGACATTACGAGCAGTTTTGCAATTCACGAGATGCATATAAGGCTGGTGCTGGAATATTTGCAGATACCTTTGACTTGAGCCAACTTATAAATATTAGTGCTAAATTTAAGACCGAAAACAGATTTTATAAAGACTGGGTATTAAATGCAAAATACAAAATTTACAGAGAAATTAGCAACGCCTGATATGCCGCGGAAGTTACTATTTATAGTGAACCCCAATGCGGGCAAAAAAATATCAGAGAAACTGATCGATACCATTCGCAAAGAATTCCCTCAAAATATTTACTATCAGATCGTGATCTGGAAAGACAAAGATCATTTTAAAGAAGTATTGGATATCCTTCACTCACAAGATTACACAGATGCTATTGCTGTTGGTGGCGACGGAACCGTTAACCAAGTTGCCAAAAGCATTATTAATACCAATATTGCCTTGGGCATTGTGCCGGCAGGTTCAGGAAACGGACTAGCCCGAACATTAGGCTTATCCATGAAAGTAGAAGAAGTGATCAAGCAAATTGCAGAAGGTAAGCAAGTAAAGATCGATTACGGAACTGTAAACAACATTCCGTTTTTTTGCACCAGTGGTATTGGTTTTGATGCCCACATTGGTAATTTATTTGCCACTTCTAAAAAGCGGGGATTACAAAGCTATGTGAAGATCACCTTCAGGGAATTATTGAAATACCGTTCAAAAGAATACACACTTAAATTTAATGATCAGGAACTAAAGCGAAAAGCGTATTTAATAACGGTTGCTAACGCCGGGCAGTATGGCAACGATTTTTATATTGCCCCGCAAGCTAAATTATCGGATGGTAAATTTCACGTAGTTATTTTAAAGCCCTTTAATGTAATCAGCGTGTTTGGCATTCTCATTAACGTATTGCGCGGCAAGGCAAACGAATCGTCACATATAGAAACATTTGTTACGGATCAATTAACCATCACCCGATCAGAAAAAGGTCCGATACATTTTGATGGGGAGCCGGAAATGCAAGGAGAGCAAATGACGTACCAATGCTTTCATAAAGGTTTAAAAGTGATCGTGGGCGAAAATTATGAAGGATTAGATTGATGAAAGTTGTTTGATGTAGTTTAAAAAAAGCTCCATCGCCTTGCGCTTTTCATCATCCAATTTAAAATCAATCCGTTTAGTTAAATAGTCTTGTGCGGTTTCTTTTGAAATAGAGAGTGTGTGGCCCATTTCGTTAATGGCTGCAAAACAAAAATCTACACCATATTTTAATACGGCATTAAATTCACTGATAAATTTTTCATCCAACTTTTCGGTGCTCACCCATGCCGCAAACACAAAAGGCAAGCCGGTAAATTTATACCACTCCTCTGCCAGATCGTATTCATGTTTATATTTACCATTAAGATCAAAGGTTCGGTCGCCTATAACCACCGAGGCATTTTTGCCTTTAGTGTTGGTTTCAAAACCCGGACTCGCATCAACAAATGTTGGTGTGATGTTCCAAAAGAACTTACTCAACACCTTTGTGAGTGTAATTGATGATTTAGATTGATAATCGAGCGTAATGGTCTCGATTTCATTCAAAGGCACTTCGCTGTAAAGTTTCACGCTGTCAACTACTTTGTAAGCGCCAATACAATAATCGGTTACAACGTGATAATTGAGCAATTCGACCAAAAGGGCCACCGGCACCAATGCCAGATCTACTTGCTTAAATTTAAGTTTTTGAGCGCAAATACTGGGTATGTCTTCCTGCAGATCGATCTGCGACATGAGATCGCTTTTTTTTAATGCCCATTTAAAGGGCAAGGTATTCATGTAATTTACAATAGATATGCGGATCTTGTCGTTGTTCAAAACGCTGTAAAAGTAAGAAGAATGAATTACTAAATAAATTTTAATTTTGATGCGGTTGTTAGCTCGGGTGCAGTGGAGAGAGAATCCTCACCTCACTCTATCTAACAAGGTAGACATTAAAACCGATCTTATAAAATTTTAAAATGAGCGATAATAAATATAATCTTCGCGGTGTATCTGCCTCTAAAGAAGATGTTCATGCAGCGATAGCGAAGTTGGATAAAGGTTTGTTTCCAAAAGCTTTTTGTAAGATCGTACCTGATCTTTTAAGCGGCAGCGATAAACATTGTTTGGTAATGCATGCAGATGGTGCCGGCACTAAATCGTCGTTAGCTTACATGTATTGGAAACAAACAGGCGACCTCAGCGTTTGGAAAGGCATAGCGCAGGATGCGGTGATCATGAATGTGGACGACCTTATTTGTGTAGGAGCTACCGATAACATCTTACTATCTTCCACTATTGGCAGAAACAAAAATTTGATCCCCGGAGAAGTGATCTCGGCGATTATTAATGGCACAGAAGAAGTATTAAAAACACTACGCGATAACGGTATTACCATCTCTTCAACCGGTGGAGAAACCGCGGATGTTGGAGATCTGGTAAGAACCATCATCGTAGACAGCACTGTTGTTTGTAGAATGGAGCGCGAATCTGTTATTTCGAACGATGGGATAAAAGAAGGAAACGTGATCATTGGTTTATGCAGTTATGGTAAGGCCACTTATGAAACTGAATATAACGGCGGAATGGGCAGTAATGGACTAACCAGTGCACGCCATGATGTGTTTAGCAAAGAACTGGCCAAACAATTTCCGGAAAGTTACGATGCCGCGTTACCTGAAAGTGTGGTATATACAGGCGGCTTGAGTTTAACGGATAAAGTTGAAGTGACTTACCGCAATTCGAACGGAGAAACGATCACCGAAAAAATTGATGCAGGCAAATTGGTTCTATCGCCAACACGTACTTATGCGCCCGTGATCAAAAAAGTGATCTCCGAATTAGGAAAAAACATAAACGGTATTGTTCATTGCAGTGGTGGTGCACAAACTAAAGTGCTGCACTTTGTAAATGATAGTTTGCATATTGTAAAAGATAATTTGTTTGATGTGCCGCCTTTGTTTAAAACCATTCACCAGCAAAGCCATACCGATTATAAAGAAATGTATAAGGTGTTTAACATGGGGCACCGCATGGAGATCTATGCCGATGAAAGGCATGCGATCGACATCATATCCATTGCACGATCGTTTAACATTGATGCGAAGATAGTTGGACGAGTTGAAAAAGGCGAAGGCAAAACAGTGACCATTAAGAGTGAGTTTGGGACATTTGAGTACAAATAAAAAACCTCCGATCTTTCGAAAGGAGGTTTTTAAATTCATTGAGTGGGTCTTATTTCAATTCACACTCATATTCTGATTTATCAACATTGTTTGTAGTAACAGTACCACTTGTTGTTGATGATTTTGTTTCTTCCGTATAATTGTAACACTGCATTTCATTTCTGCCATCACCTTTAGAAACTTTCTCTAATGTGCGGTTTTGCTCATAAATTGTTACAGATGTATTCGAAACATTTCCTGTAGTTGAAGTGTATGTATTTGTTACATCACAGTTGCAGGTTAGGTCTTTTTTACATGAAGCTGCAATTGCAATTACAGCTACTAATAATGCTATTTTTTTCATAATTTCTTTCGTTTAGTTTAATTCACAATCAAATTTGTAGGTACTTGTGTAACCACCATTTGCTGTTTGCTTGGTTTCAACCTCGCCAGCACGGCACCACTCTTGAGCATCGCCTTTTTTGATCTTCTCAATTGTAGTTTTTGTTTCGCTTGTTGATGTGTTGCTAATGCTACCAGAAATTGTTGTATTAGTTTCTTTGCATGTGCACTCTCTGTCTTTTTTGCAAGAGACAAACACTAGCCCTAAGCAAAAAATTGATAAAATTGATATTTTTTTCATTTTAAAATTTTTTTTAAAGATACTCCAATAACTTGGATTGACAAAATTATTGTTTAACGTTTGTATAGACATAAAAAAAGCCCCCTACATTGCTGTGGGGGGCTTTTTAAAAGTTAAATTGATTACTTTAATTCGCAATCTTGACCCCAATCATTTGCTAATGTTGAAGCAACTGGAGCTGTAGCTTTAGTTGTGTAACTAGCACACATTTTAGCTGCATCACCTTTTTTCATTTCTTTTTGTGTGTAAACTGTAGTTGAAGACACAAATCCTGGAGCATCACTTGTAGTTTTGCACTCACAAGTTCTGTCTTTTCTGCATGAAGCCATTGCTAAACCAGCAACTGCAACAATTAATAACGTTTTTTTCATTTGTATAAGTTTTTTTTGTTTAATAATTATTTTAATTCGCAAGCAACGTCAGTTTTTGATCCAGCAACTGGAGCAGTAGTTTGACTTGTGTAGCTGCGGCATTGACCATCAAGAGCAGCACCTTTTTTAGCTTTCTTTACAGTGATTTCTTCAGAAGAAACAACAGCTGGACCTGAAGTAGGTGTCCAAGTTGTAGTACATGTGCAAGTTCTATCTTTCTTGCAAGATGCCATTGCTAATCCAGCAATTGCAACGATTAATAAAGTTTTTTTCATGGTTTTTATAAATTTTGTTTAAAGATATAGATAATAATAAAGTAAACAAGTTAAATTTAAGTAACGAAATCACTAATTTTGTTAATTTATTGATTATCAATTCAATAAAAGAAGTTACATGAACTAAATCATATTTAAAATACTGGTTTTATATGACTAAAACCGATTTAATTCCCTTTAAAAGCTGCTTTTCTCTTCTCTAAAAAGGCACCAACGCCTTCTTGAAAATCACCCGTGCCAAAACTTTTTCCAAATTCTTCGATCTCCACTTCGTATCCGTTTAGTTTTGTGTTGTATCCTGCATTAATAACTTTAATAGCTGTTTTAATGGCAGTAGGACTTTTCGTTTGGATCTTTGAAGTGATCTCAAAACACTTGGTCATCAGTTCTTCTTGTGTTGTAACATAATTTGCTAGGCCCCATTTGTAGGCTTCTTGTGCATTGATCATATCAGCGGTTACAATCATTTCAAAGGCTTTACCTTTTCCAACTAATTGCGCTAATCGCTGTGTTCCTCCGTAACCTGGTATCACACCTAAACTTACTTCGGGCAAACCCATTTTTGCATTATCACTTACCACACGTATGTGACAAGCCATAGCCAATTCTAATCCGCCGCCTAATGCAAAACCATTAACTGCAGCAATTACCGGCTTGCTGAAGTTCTCAATAAAATTAAAGATCTTAAAATGACCTAAAGAACTTAATTGCTTTCCTTGTTCTACCGAAAAATTAGCGAACTCGGCAATATCAGCTCCGGCCACAAATGCCTTTGTTCCGCTACCGGTTATGATCACCGAATTTATTTCTTTGATGTTCTCTGCCTCTACTAACGTTTCATGCAGATCTTCGATCGTTTGTTTATTTAATGCGTTTAATTTATCCTGACGATTAATTGTGATCACTAGAACACCATTTTTTATTTCGGATAAAACCAATTCTGAAGTCATTATCATTTTTTAAATTTTGTGAAACAAATATAGGTTTAAAACATCTCAATTACTGGAAAGTTTTAAACCATACGCGCACTGAAGTTGGTGATAATTTATTTGTCTTTATAGATCACCATATTGATGATTCCCTTGGTAGGTGTGGAGTTGTCGCTTAGCGAAATAACAAATGGTTTACGCTGACCCTCGAAGCAATTATAAACAACTGCGCCTTGATCTTCAATTGGGTTTGGCAATTTATTTGCATAATAATCCTTCAGGTCACAAAACAAATACGAACACAATTCTAAATCACTGCAATTGATCTGCACACTGATCTCCTCTAAACTATCTTTGTTTAATGTATAATCGATCGAATAAAAAGTGGCGCTATCGGCTTTGTATTCAAAATACAACCTGTTTGCTTCAGTTTCCAATGGTTGCCCATTCTCATTCTTTTTGATCTCTTCTGCCTTGCTGTTTAGATCCAAACCTCTGAATACACCTTTCTTTGAACGAACGATCTCATCCATGAGTGGGTGAAAACCTTCAAATACGCGTTCCTTCTGAACAACCTCTTCCTTCTTTTCGTGACAAGCTGCCAATGAAAAAAACAAAGTGATCAATAAGGTATGAATGATGAAACGCATGAGCCAGTTTACTATTTAGTATATCAAATGTAGTAAAATATTTTATTCTACCTCTGTATTGGTTTTAGTTTTTTCGGGGCGCATTTGCGGGAAGAACAATACTTCCTGTATAGCACTATTGTTAGTTAACAACATGGTTAAACGATCGATACCAATACCAATACCGGCTGTAGGAGGCATGCCATATTCCAATGCGCGTAAAAAATCATGGTCAATAAACATAGCTTCATCATCACCACGCTCCTGTAATTTTAATTGCTCTTCAAAACGCTCGCGCTGATCAATAGGGTCGTTTAACTCACTGTAAGCATTTGCAATCTCTTTTCCGTTGATCATCAATTCAAAACGCTCAACCAATCCGGCTTTTGAACGGTGCTTTTTTGTAAGCGGGCTCATCTCTACCGGATAATCAATGATAAATGTTGGTTGAATGTAATTGCCTTCGCATTTTTCACTAAAGATCTCGTCGATCAGTTTTCCTTTACCCATGCTATTCTCCACATGAATACCTAACTTTTTGCACACTTCACGGATCTCGTCTTCATTCATGGCCGAAATATCAAAGCCTGTATGTTCCTTTATGGAGTCGTACATGCTAATGCGCTTGAACGGTGCTTTGAAATCAATCTCTTTGTCACCCAATTTCACAACAGTAGTTTCGTATAGATCGGTTGCAACCTTCTCTAACAATTTCTCGGTGAAATCCATCATCCAATTATAGTCTTTGTAGGCCACATAAAACTCCAATACGGTAAACTCCGGATTGTGTGTTCTATCCATACCTTCATTACGAAAATCTTTTGCAAATTCATACACGCCATCAAAGCCACCTACGATCAAGCGCTTTAAAAACAACTCGTTTGCAATACGTAAATACAAAGGCATGTTCAATGCATTGTGATGAGTCATGAACGGACGAGCAGTTGCGCCCCCCGGAATGCTTTGTAAGATAGGTGTTTCAACTTCCAACAAACCCGCATTGTTTAATACACCACGAATCGATTGCATGATCTGTGTACGTTTCTTAAACGTATCACGCACATGTGGATTGATGATCAAATCTACATAACGTTGACGGTAGCGAAACTCAGGGTCACTCACCTCATCAAAGCTATTTCCTTCATCATCTGTTTTTACAATAGGTAATGGCTTTAATGCTTTTGATAATATTTTTAATGATGTTACATGTAAGGATATCTCGCCGGTTTTTGTAGTAAATACATATCCTTCTACACCAATGATATCGCCAATATCGATCAGTTTTTTCCAAACCGTATCGTATAAGGTCTTGTCATCACCCGGACAAATATCGTCACGACGTACATATATCTGTAAACGTCCACTTGAATCCTGGATCACAGCAAAACACGCTTTTCCCATGTCGCGCACGCTCATTACACGACCTGCGATCGACAGGTCTTTATAGTTCAGTTTATCGCGTTCATAATTTTCTTTAATATCCAACGCGTTAGCATTGATCTTAAATTCATCTGCCGGAAAAGCATCAATACCAAGGCTTTTCAGCTCTATAAGCTTTTCGCGTCGTTGTAGTTCTTGTTCACTTAATTCAATAGACATAGTAAAATATAAAGCGCAAAAGTAAGTTTTTTGCACGCATCGAAAGGTGTTTTGAAGAAATATTGATAACTAAAAACAATGGCCTTTTCCAGCAAAAAACTCGAAAATTGAGCTATTTGAACTGCTTTTCAAAATTTTTAACATTTTCTTGTTGTTGATTTTCAATAAGTTAAATATAATTTGTTTAACGTGCTTGCATAATCATTAAACAGGATATACATTTGTTTAATCTTTTATACATAACATTAAACAATATGACAGCTATAGAATTTAATACCCGCATCGTTAAAGAAAAAAGTTCGTTAAAGAATTTTGCTTTAAGCCTTACTCGCAACACAGAAGACGCGCATGACCTGATGCAAGATACTTATGTAAAAGCGATCAGATACCGTGAAAAATTTGATGTAAGTACAAACTTAAAGGCTTGGTTGTTCACCATCATGAAAAACACCTTCATTAATAACTATCGCCGTTCGGTTAAAACGAGAGAATTGATCAGCAAAGGTGATGATATTGCCATGAACCGTGCCTTTAAACAAAATAGCTACGACCATAGCGAAAGTCGAATGAACGCAAAAGAGATCATATCGCACATTGAAGCACTGGAAGATCAATACAAAGTACCTTTTACCCGTTACTACAATGGTTTTAAATACGAAGAGATAGCGGAAGAATTACACCTACCTTTAGGTACCATTAAAAGCAGAATTTTTATTGCGCGCAAAATTTTAATGGAAAATTTAAAGCACTTCCGAAATTAATTTTTGTGACCGAGATCAAATGAACAAGCAGAGCACAAGTGTATTTTGGTTTCGAAGAGATCTTCGCCTGGAGGATAATGCAGGATTATATCATGCGTTAAAAGAAAATGAACGGGTACTACCCATCTTTATTTTTGACACTGCTATTTTAACCCAATTAGAAGATCCTAACGACAGGCGCGTGGATTTTATTCACCAAGCCTTACAGCATCTTCAAGGGCAATTAGAAAAAATCGGATCAAGTCTACTTGTATTTCACAGCACACCAATTTCTGCCTTCGCAGAACTCTTAAATAAGTACCAAATAAATTCTGTTTACACCAATCACGATTACGAACCCTATGCCAACGAGCGTGATGCGGAAATAGCAAACTTATTAAAGCAACACAATTGTGCGTTTCATACATTTAAAGATCAATGCATTTTTGAAAAAAATGACGTAACAAAGGATGACGGAAAACCTTACACTATTTTTACGCCCTATAGCAATAAGTGGAAAAGTAAATTAAAGCCCGAACATTACCGATCTTATAAAACAGAAGAACACTTTAAAAATTTCATTCAATTAAAACCCATACCTCTTCCTACTTTAAAACAACTTGGTTTTATTAAAACCGATATGGTATTTTTACCTCCGGCGCCTGTAAAACCCACATTGTTAGAACTCTATAAAGCACAACGCGATTATCCTGCAATAGTAGGCACCAGTAGAATGAGCATGCACTTACGCTTTGGGACAGTTAGCATTCGTTCACTGGTTCAACAATGCATAACCAAAAGCGAAACCTGGCTGAACGAACTCATTTGGCGCGAATTTTACATGATGATCATGTGGCATTTTCCACATGTAGTAAACAACGCCTTTAAGCCTAAATACAATTTTATTGCCTGGCGTAACAACGAACAACAATTTGAAAAATGGTGCAAGGGCGAAACCGGTTTCCCGATAGTAGATGCTGGTATGCGGGAATTAAACAACACCGGCTTTATGCATAACCGTGTGCGCATGATCGTTAGCAGCTTTCTGATTAAAGATCTGTTGATCGATTGGCGCTGGGGTGAAGCTTACTTTGCAAAGAAACTGAACGATTTTGACCTCAGCGCAAATAATGGCGGCTGGCAATGGGCTGCCAGCAGTGGCTGTGATGCTGCTCCTTATTTTAGAATATTTAATCCAACTGAACAACAAAAACGATTTGACCCGGAGCTTACATACATCAAAAAATGGGTCCCCGAATTTGGAACATCCGCCTATCCTCTTCCAATGGTTGATCACGCAAATGCACGATTGCGAACTTTAGCCGTGTATAAAGAAGCATTAAGTGAAATAAAACAAGGCGACCTGTTCGCATAAAAAAAGCCGATTCAAAAGAATCGGCTTTTTTTATGCTGTTATTGTATGTTAATTCTTAATGAGCTTCAATGATTGTGTTCCATTCTCACCTTTAATAAATAACATGTAAACACCCTGAGGCATATCTGCCGTTTGCAATGTTGTGTTGGTGTTTAACTCAAATTGTTTTACTAACTGACCTAATGCATTGTATAATGTCACCTGTACTTTTTGTTTAGATGTAAAATTAATTTCATCCGTAAATGGATTTGGATACACACCAAATTCTAAAGCTGAACTTGTGTTCTTATCTATACCTGTGCACGATGCTACATTTTGAACAATAGTGATAGAAGAATAACAAGTGCCATTAAAACCTGTTACCGTGTATGTTGTTGTAGTGCTTGGGAAGATCAAGATGCTAGGTGATGTTGAACCTGTGCTCCATGAATAGCTTGTAGCACCCGATGCCGTTAATGATGCAGTTGCACCTGCACATAATACCGATTCGGTAGATGCAACGGTCATGTTTGGACCAGTACCTACATTGATCAAAACCATACTGGTTCCGGTGCATTGGCCGGTTTTACCAACAGCTGTGTAGGTTGTTGCAACCGTTGGTGAAACAGTTACACTTGTTGCAACCATATTACCCGGATTCCACGTATAAGTGGTAGCACCAGAAGCTGTGAGTGTTACAAATTGATTTGGGCATACAATGTTGTTGGATGCAGAGGCGTTCACTGCCACCGAAACAACAGTGATGCTTTTTGTACCTGTTGCTGAACAACCTTGTGCAGATGTACCTACAAAACTATAATTAGTTGAGGCTGCAGGAAAATATGTACAGATAGATGTTGTTGGGCATGACCATGCATAGCTACTAGCACCACTCGCAGTAAATGTTACGGATGAACCAGAACAAATTGTTGTTGTAGATGAAGCAATACTTACAACCGGTGTTGAGTATACTGTAACAGCTTGTGTATATGTATTCCCTGGTCCGTTTGTATTTGATGCAGTCATAGCCACCACATAATTACCTGTGTTAGCAAAGGTAAAGTTTGGGTTTTGAGAAGTAGGTGACGTGATTGTTACACCGGTTGATGGCGTAACACTCCAGCTCCATGAACTTGGACTATTTGTTGAATTATCATTAAAAGTTTTAGCCACACCTGTACAAACTGTACCTGTCATTGCAAACGAACTTACCGGCGGAATGGCTGCAGGAACCACATCCACTAACCAAGTACCTCTGCCATAAGTAGCCGCCACAATTTTACCCGGCATAGCTGCCGACATTTCCATATCTGATACCGGAACGTTTGGTAAACCGGCATTGTATAAGGTCCAAGTGCTTTGTGTATTATCACGGTAATAAACACCACGATCCATACCCACATAGATACGATCACTTGTGCCTGCTTCGTATAATAAACAGTTACCCGGAATATTTGGTAAGTTAGATGAGTAGTTGGTCCAGGTGGTTCCTCCAACAGATGAATAAAATACTTTGTTACCTGCAGAGAAATTACCTGCTACAATCCATACTTTATTTGGATCAGTAGGACTGATCACCACATTTGCAAAACTCAATGCTGTTGACAAGGTACCTGTAACGTTAGCCCAAGTAGTTCCACCATTTGTGGTTTTCATAATGGCGTTACTTTTCACTACATAGATCACTTGATTATTAGATGGTGCAATGGCAAATTCAACCACATTACCAGTTACAGGCAGAGTTCCAATTTGCGTCCATGTGCCTGCCAAGTTGTTGGATACAAACATGTTTTGGCGGGCAGCATATAAACGAGTAGCTGTTACCGGATCTTGTTTCCAAATGGTGCACCAAACAGTTGTTCCTGTCATCCCTGTTGTACAAGCGCTCCAGCTGGCTCCACCATTGGTTGATTTTTGAAAACTACCATATTGATATTCACCAAACATGGTGTTACTGTTTGTTCGATCAATAAAACAATCCATACCATCACCACCTAGGCGCGCTTGGTAGGTTGTTCCATTCCAAGTACTGGTGCCATTGTCTTGGTGACCAGTAATCCACAGGTTTGCGGTTGTTTGTGAAAGACCCAATTTATAGATTTGTGAGATATTGATGGTTCCGGAGATCTCTTGCCAAATTGTTGCTGTTCGTTTGTAAACAGTTCCATCATTTGCATTAAATAAAGTTCCATCCGCTGCATATTCCAGATCATGCTGATCAGCATGTGTGAACGGAGCCCCAGTACCTACCCAATGTCCATATAATGCCCAACTAGTTCCGCCATTTGTTGTCCTCCACACGTTTACTCCACCTGTTACTACTTCATCTTTGTTTAAAGGAGAACAGGCAATACATAAGTCGTACCAACCTTGGCCACCCGTGTCCGCACCATTTGAATTGTATCCTAATACATTTACGGTGGTGGTCATTTGGGTAAACACTGTGCCAGATGCCGTTGATTTATAGAAACCTAACATCCCACTATTCGCACTGCTTGATGCTAATACATAAACATAATTAACATCGGCTGGTGTAACTGCGATAGCCATGCGGTTAGAGCCTGTTGTAGGAATACCATTACTGATGGTTGTCCATGTTGCGCCACCGTCGGTTGAACGTCGGAAAGTAGTTCCCGCTGCGTAAACGGTGTTAGGATCAGTTGGTTTAAATTCCAGATCAAAAATACTGGTACCTGTTAATAACTGTGTCCAATTTGCACCACCATTGGTTGTGCGCCAAATACCATTGCTAGCAGCAGCCATCACTATTTGAGGATTTACCGGATTTACGATCAAACGTCTGATTGTTACACCTGCAGAAATATTAAAGGTCAAACCGGTTGCTGTCCAAGTTGTTCCTCCATCAATTGATTTATATACACCGTCTGTTTTTGTGTCACCAGCATCACCATCTCCGGTTGCTGTATACATAATGTTTGTGTTAGTTGGATCAAAAGCCAGATCGGCAAAACCGCAGGTTAAAAAATTATCGGTGTTGGTTGTCCAGGATGTTCCACCATTGGTAGACTTCCATAAGCCACCTGCAGGAGCTCCAATAAACAAAACGTTTGTATTAGTTGGTGAAATAGAAATGAAACACAAACGACCCGATTTTAATAATTGTCCGCCTGCGTTACCACTAATTGGTCCCATTGGGCCTATTGGCGCCCAGGTAGTAGACATGATCTGAGAAGGACTCGCGAATTTACTTCCGTAAGATGCACTGTTATTATCTAAAAACTCTTTATAGTTTTTTGCAGTTAAACTTAATTGCGACAGATCTCCACTTGGATAAACACGACGCTCTACAAAATGTTCCCAACGTTTAAAAGCCTTGTAGCCTTTACCTTTTTCTGTAATATCACGGTTTTGCCAATAGGCATTAAAGTTGGCTTGGACATCATAAAAATTTGCATCCGAACGCTGCATCATTTCTGCCCACTCTTGCGCAGTTGAAAATAACGAAGCAACTAAAAATAAGGTGCTGAAGTATATTGATCTCATTTTAAAAATTTTATTTCCATGAATTTAATTCATAAAAAAGCCCATTGCAATATTTAGGAGGTTTATTACACACCTAAATCGGTAAATATTCGACCAATCTTAAAATATTACAGACCAATACCTCGCGCCTAAACTAAATTAAATTTAGGCCAAAAACAGATATTACTAAATACTTAGTAGATTTACTTAAACATTTTTTTATGGCATTGATTCTTTCAGTTAAAGATATTACACCGCAGTACGGCGATAATTGTTTTTTAGCGCCTAACGCAACATTGTGTGGCGATATCATAATGGGCGATGATTGCAGTGTATGGTTCAATGCTGTTATTCGTGGCGATGTAAACAGTATCCGCATTGGCAATAAAGTAAACATACAGGATGGTGCGGTATTGCATTGCACGTACCAAAAAACCAAAGTTACCTTAGGTAATAATGTATCGGTAGGACACAATGCCATTGTGCACGGCTGTACCGTTCATGATAATGTGTTGATTGGCATGGGGGCTATAGTAATGGACAATGTAGAGATTGGTAGCAACACCATTATTGCAGCTGGTGCTGTAGTTACCGAAGGCACTATAGTGCCGAGCGGTTGCATTTTTGCTGGCGTGCCCGCAAAAAAAGTAAAAGACATTTCGCAAGAATTAATTAGCGGAGAAATAGATCGCATTGCCAATAATTACTTGATGTATAGTACTTGGTTTAAGGAGTAGGATTTTATTTGTTATAATTACAAATGACTTAGTTGTAAAAAGAAATAGAATACTTCGATCTCAGCCGCTAATCAACAAAAGCATAACAGCAATGAGGGTGAAAATTACACTAGCCAAAAACAACATATGAAAAAGATAATTCTGATCCTTACACTAGTTTCGCTAAGCATAGCACTAAAAGCACAAACTGAAGACACGGTGATCATCAACAAAACAGTTGTGTCAGATTCGTTAATGTATCGCTCCTTAACACAAAAAGCTTCTCCCATCGCATCCACAAATACACCTGTATCATATACGGCAAACGACTTCATTAATAACCTGATGGATGCTTTTGAATACTATACCCCTTTTTATGAAGGACACCCTACTACACTTTATGTTTTCCCAAATGCTAAAAGCAGCGCCGACAGTATTTTAGTTGCCGAAAATTCTGATAATAGATATGTATTTAAAAAAGTAGCTACTAAATGGCAGATGGCTCATTTCTCCATCACCGTTTCAGGCTTTACACTTAACCATGTTGCCTGCGGTCAAACATCTAAAGAAGTGTTTAAACGCATGGACATTAAACTCAAAAAGCCCATTACCAACGGACAGGTTTGGGTTTCAAACAAATCTGGGTCCTATAAGTTTTTACTCACATTTAGCAACGACAAATTAACGAGAATTCAATTGTAAAGAGTTTACCAAAAAGGGAGACGCCTTCATTAAATCCCTCACTTATTTTTGTAAATTAGCAATAGTAAAACCAAATACTATCAAAAATTCAGCTAAAAAAGGTTTTTGAGCATGCTTAATCAGCAAAAACCATAAAACCATTTACAGTTGGCAAAAAACAACTATGTGTAGCGGGTTTACAACTGTAAGTAGTGGGTTTTATTTGTATTGGTCTTATGAAGCGCAATAACTTTGTGGGATCTAAAAACAAATAATATGATGCTACATTCCAAAACAATTGGTAATAAAATTACCGAAGCAAGAAAAAAAATTAAGCTTTCGCAAGCAGAACTGGCGCAGAAAGTATCCATTAGTCCGCAAGCCGTTGGAAAATGGGAACGTGGAGAATCGATGCCTGACATCACCACACTAAATCGTTTGGCAGAGATCTTTGGAGTTGACCTGAATTACTTCTCCAATAGTGCACACAACTTGGAAAAAGAGAGTACGTCGAAGGAGAGCAAGGGAGACACAGGTATGCTCTCAAAACTTAAGGATTCAATTGGGCTTAATTGGAATATGTCGGGTGAAAATTATGTAGAAGCAGATTTTTCGGGAATCAAGAACGTAAAAGATCGCCTAACTGGTTCCAGTTTTAAAAAATGCAAACTGAGAGAGGCAGATCTATCGGATATTACATTTAAAGGAAATAGCATAAGCGATTGCGATTTTTTTGATGCGAACCTTAGGAATTGCAGATTTTATGGCTCAGAAATAAAAGCCAACACATTTGTTAATGCTTCTTTTATTGATGCGGCAATATCAGCCAGTGAATTCCGAGATTGTGACTTTTCTAATGCCAATTTATCCGGGATAGAGGTTTCAACATCCGAATTTCGCAATAACACCGTTGAAAACACAAACTGGCAACATGCTTCGTTTAAAGACACACAATTTACTGAAATGGCATTTATTGGCTTGCTTGAAGAATGCTCATTTACCAGCTGTGCATTTTCCAAATCATTCTTTAAAAACGCTACATTTAAGAATAGTTTCTTCAAGTACTGTGATCTAAAACGTGTTGAGTTCATTAACTGCCAAACAGATAAATTAACCTTTGCCTTTTTGAAAAACTGCAAGGCTAATTTGACTGGAATTACATTATTAACTTAAATTTACAATTCATGAAAACCACCGCAAAACACAATGAGCGTATGGCGCAAATAACCTTTGCTTCTGTTTATCCTTACTATATCAAAAAAGTTGAAAGCAAAGGAAGAAAAAAAGAAGAACTTCACAAGGTGATAGAGTGGTTAACCGGCTTTAACGAAAAGAAACTACAGCAACTCATTAACGAGAAAGCAACATTTGAATCATTCTTCAAAAAAGCTAAATTAAACGCCAAGGCCAATTTGATAACAGGTGTAATTTGTGGTTACCGGATAGAAGAAATTGATAATCCTTTAACGAAACAAGTGCGGTATTTGGATAAATTGATAGACGAATTAGCAAAGGGAAAAAAGATGGAGAAGATCTTGAGAGAATAGATATAACACCTAAATTGATAAAAACCCAAAATCATGATAAAATTACAATTCGCTATGGAGATCAATGCGCCTTTGGCAAAGGTATACGACACCATGCTTGGCATTAACAACAAATCAACTTACGAACAGTGGACCGCCGCATTCAATTCAACATCCACCTATGTCGGGAGTTGGAATAAGGGAAGCAAGATCCTGTTTATTGGAGTTGATGAGAACGGTGAAAAAGGTGGTATGGTTTCTGAGATAATCGAAAACATTCCCAACCGACATGTTTCTATTCGTCATTATGGTATTATAAAATCTGATAAAGAAATTACAGAAGGACCGGAAGTTGAAAAATGGGCCGGTAGCTTGGAAAACTACTCCTTTGAAGAAAAGAATGGACTTGTAACGGTAGGTGTTGATGTGGACACCGTTGATGATTTCAAAGAATATATGAACCAAACTTTTCCGCAAGCGCTTTTAAAATTAAAAGAAATATGTGAGCGTTGATACCCAACAGTAAGAATCACAAGTTGGCTGCCAACGAATGGGGTTAGGTTTTTGGAAGCCGTTCTCAAGAAATAATTCTAAAGAACTCTATTGTGGAATAAAGGATAACAAGAAATACCATGAGAAAATTTAAAACAATTTTTATCGATACGATTCTGGCCATTTTAAAACTTATAAAAAGCCAAGTTGTTTGGGAGAATATATTTCAGCTGTCCCTCAAACAAATGAATTACGGCAATGGCGCTTACTTTAATGAAAGCGGTGAATTGTTTGTTTCTAGATATATATACAACCAATCAAAAAATGAATCATTGATCAACGTATTTGATGTTGGTGCTAATGTGGGTAATTACTCTAAAGCTTTATCAAAAGTTTTTATAAACAACACAAAAATATATGCTTTCGAGCCCTCCAAAAAAACACACGATCGATATAAAGAAACTACCAAGGACATTTCTATGATCACCTCGTACAATTTTGGCTTTGGCGATACTGAACAAGATCTTACGTTACATAGTGACTCTGAAGGATCAGGCTTAGCTTCTGTTTACCAAAGAAAACTAGATCAATACGGAATAAAACTGAATAAGACTGAAACGATAACGCTCACCACTATTGATCTGTTTTGCAAATCAAATGCCATTGAACGGATCCATTTCCTAAAACTGGACATTGAAGGTCATGAATTAAATGCCCTAATGGGCGCAAAAAACATGATCAAGAGTGGGAAGATTGACTTTATACAATTTGAATTTGGTGGTTGCAACATCGATTCAAGAACCTATTTTCGTGATTTCTATTATCTATTACATGATCAGTTTAAGATCTATCGTGTTTTGAAAAATGGTATACGTGAGTTGTCATCTTACGATGTGAGTTTAGAAATATTTACTACTGTAAATTACTTAGCTATTAAGCGTTAAGTTCATGGCTTCTTGGCCAACACAAACTTTTGCTTAAACTTATTCTTATCAAACAAAGGTCTTTTTTCTTTGGTAGTTGCGCCCGGCATGTTGCGTGTCATACCAGTTCCTTGGCTTCCCGAAGCAGATCCCATAGCAACCGAAGAAGCATCTATTGTAGCTTCCTCGTTGCGAGTTATGGCATTCACTTCCACCAATAACAGAATGGTCTTGCTCAGGTCCTTTGCGGTGTAATTGATGCCAAATATTTCTTTTAAAGGAATTGACATCTCGTAACTCATAATATTCTTCTCGTTCCAATTCATGGAAACATGAATTCCACTTGTGTCAGCAATTGGCAGCACACCGTTTTGTGTGGCAAAACCTTTAAGTGCCATATTGGTATTTTGTAATAAGAATGTGTTTTTTAAACTTGGGATATCCGGCACCATCTCTTCATTTACCTCTTCGGAAGCAAAATTTAATTTGCCATCTGTTAAAGGAAATTCAATTGAGGTTTTGTGCTTTTCTTTTCCTTTCGTGGTAATAAATACTTTCATGCCGGCTCGGTTGATCTTTACCTGATTGCGCTCATCATTACTTTGAAAGCAAATATATAAGTGTGTGCTATCGTTAACAAAGCTGAAAAAAAGTTTAGTTTCTGCATCATAAAACCGCAAAGGTGTGCTCCAATCTTTGGCAAAGCCATCGATCTTTATCATTTGTGTATGCCATTTGGCTGTGGCTACATCGTATTGCGAAGGCATGCGAAAAGCAATGAGGATGAAAAAAACAACTAAGCTTGTAACACGTCCGGTCTTTTTTGCAAACATAATATCACTCTTCTTAATAATTACGAAGGTAAGAATATTAAACCAAAGACCTAATCAATAGTACCAGCAGCAACTGTATTATTGGTGTTTTCATTGATCAAAATAAATGCGCCCGAGTTTCGGTTTGCTTGATAGGAATCAAAACTTAAAGGTTCAGCTGTTTTAATTAATACCTTACAAATATCATTTAACTTCATTGATCCATCACTTTCTAATTGATCAAAGGTATGAATGTCTATTCTTCCCTTAATCTCCTTTATTACAGCTTTTGTTCGGTAGCTATTTTGTTGTAAGATCAGTTTTTGTCCAGATATAAAAACCGAATTATCCATCCAGCACAATGTCGCATTCAGTTCCTTTTCTGTTTGAGGTAATTGATTTATTGGCACAATCGTACTCCCTCTGCTAATATCCACATCGTCTTTTAAATGTACAATGATTGGCTCAGATATTTCCGCCGTTTCAATTTCCTTAAAATCTTTTTCAATTTTCTCAATTGTTGTTTCAATACGGGAAGGCAGCACCACTACTTTATCTCCTTTTTTATAAGAACCACTTAATACTTTTCCCGCATATCCCCGGTAATCATGAAGCTCATCGGTTTGTGGACGAATAACATACTGTACTTGAAAACGAGAAGCTTCATTTTCATTTTGATCTATAATGCTTACATTCTCTAGGAAATCCAATAGAGAGCTGCCATTGTACCAATTCAAGTTATCGGATTTGGACACTACATTATCACCGCTTAAAGCGCTTGTAGGTATAAAGGAGATGTTCTTTAATTGAAGCGGTTTAGCGAACTCCTTATACGCGTTTACAATTTGATTAAATGTTGCTTCTGAATAATTCACAAGATCCATTTTATTGATACACACTAACACATGAGGAATGTTTAAAATAGACGAAAGAATGCTGTGACGCTTTGTTTGATCGGTAATGCCATTTCTCGCATCCACTAAAACAATTGCAAGATCGGCGTTGGAAGCACCGGTAAACATGTTACGTGTATACTGAATATGACCAGGTGTATCTGCAATAATAAACTTACGTTTGTTCGTGCTAAAGTATTTATATGCCACATCAATGGTAATGCCTTGTTCGCGTTCGGCTCTTAAACCATCTGTTAATAAAGCCAAATCAATATCCGAACCGCCACCTTTGGCTTTGCTTTGTTTCGTTAACGTTTCAATAATATCTGTAGATATTGAATTGCTGTCAAATAATAAACGACCAATGAGTGTACTCTTACCATCGTCAACATTACCTGCTGTAAAAAATCTTAATAAATCCATGTTTAACTAATTCAGTTTTAATTCCTAAAAATATCCGCTCTTTTTTCTGTCTTCCATGGCTGCCTCACTTACGCGATCATCCATCCGAGTAGCCCCTCGCTCACTTATCTTCGCATCCTTCAATTCCACAATTATATCCTCAACAGTATACGCTTCACTTTCAACTGCAGCAGTGCAGGTCATATCACCAACAGTACGATATCTTACTTTTTTTGTTACAACAACATCTGTTTCTTCGATTTCCACAAACTCATTAGTGTTCATCAATTGTCCATTATCGGTTAATATACATTCGCGCTCATGCGTAAAATAAATTGATGGCAATTCAATGTTCTCGCGCTTAATATAATTCCAAACATCTAACTCGGTCCAGTTACTAATTGGAAAGACACGCACATTCTCGCCTTTATTTATTTTACCATTATAAATACTCCATAATTCGGGTCTTTGCATTTTTGGGTCCCATTGACCAAATTCATCTCTTACTGAAAAAATGCGTTCTTTTGCCCTCGCCTTTTCTTCGTCTCTACGAGCACCGCCAATGCAGGCATCAAATTCAAACTCCTCTATCACTTCTAAGAGCGTGTATGTTTGCAAACCGTTTCTACTTGGAAATTTTCCTTTTCCATCCTGCAATTTTTTTTCTTTGATAGTGTCTGCTACATAACGCACAATTAATTTCTCACCTAGTTGCTTTGCTAAATTATCTCTGTAAGTAATTGCTTCCGGGAAATTATGTCCAGTATCAACATGTACCAATGGAAACGGAAATTTACCCGGACGAAAAGCCTTTAACGCTAAATGTACAAGACAGATGCTGTCTTTACCACCACTAAATAATAATGCGGGTCTATCGAATTGTCCTGCCACCTCACGTAAAATGTAAATGGCTTCGTTTTCTAGTTGATCGAGGTAATCTAATTTTTGTTTCATTGTTGTATTTTTTTCATTGAAATTCTGCAGTTCAATTCCGCCTAGTACTGCATTTAAACCTATCATTCAATATTCCAATTTATTTATGCAATCCACATTCCTTTTTATCCGCATCTTCCCACCACCAGCGGCCGGCTCTGAAATCTTCACCCTCTTTGATGGCACGGGTGCAAGGCTGACAACCAATGCTCACAAAGCCTTTATCGTGTAAAGGATTGTATGGAATGTTATGCTCAAAAATAAAATCCTTCACTTCTTTTAAATTCCAATGCAACAAGGGATGCACTTTCATGATCTGGTTCACTTCATCCCATTCCACCATTGGCATATCACTTCGGTTACCCGATTGATCAGCACGAATACCGGTGATCCAAATGCTATGTCCTTTTAAAGCGCGCTTCAAAGACTCTACTTTTCTGATGAAACAACATTCTTTTCTGTTATCAGTTGAGTCATAAAAACTAAAAGGTCCTTTTTTTGAAACCAAGTCTTCAACCGCTGATGTATTCGGATAAAATACTTGAATCGGTTTTTTGTAACGCTCCAAAGTGCTATTCAAAACCGAATAGGTTTCAGGAAACAAACGACCAGTATCTAAGGTGAAAACAGAAACCGGCAAACTATCTGTAAAAATCATATGTGTAAGCACCTGATCTTCATAACCCAAACTGGTAGAAAACACAATGCTTTCGGATGGGAGTTGCGAGATGAGCTTCAAAACCTCCAGTGCTGTCTTGTTTTTGAGATGGTTTGATATGTTGTTTAGTTTGTTCATTATTATTTTCATCCTCTTCTCGCAATTCGATTCGCCGCGGCGAACGCTCAGTATGAAACGCTCGAAGTGAAGATACTGGTGCTTAATATTATCGTTATTTCAATGCTTGTGTTATATCATTTAAAATATCTTCTTTGTCTTCTAAACCAACAGAGATACGTATTAAGCCTGGAGTAATGCCAACAGCTAAACGATCTTCTTCAGCCAATTTACAATGGGTTGAAGAGGCAGGGTGCGTTGCTATGCTTCTTGAATCTCCCAAATTCGGAGAGATCTTGATCATTTTTAATCTATCTAGAAAATCACAAGCAGCTTCATAACCCCCCTTAACTGTAATCGTTATGATGCCCCCACCGGCTTTCATTTGCTTTTTAGCTATGTTATAATGTGGGTGTGATTTTAAAAACGGATAGGAAACATTTTCTAGTCTGTCATTATTCTCCAAAGCTTCTGCAACAAATAATGCATTTGCGCAATGCCTATCCATACGTAAAGATAGCGTCTCCAGACTTTTACTTAAGGTCCAGGCATTAAACGGACTCAAAGCCGGACCGGTTAAGCGACCATACAAATAGATCTCATGCACCAATTCTTTCTTTCCAACAACAATTCCTCCCAAAACACGTCCTTGCCCATCCATGTATTTAGTAGCAGAATGAATTACAAGATCAGCGCCTTGCTTAATTGGATTTTGCAAATAGGGTGTGGCAAAACAATTATCTACTATTAAAAGTAGCTTGTGCTTTTTTGCGATAGAAGCAACTAAGTCTAGATCCACCAATTCAATAGCAGGATTTGTTGGTGTTTCTAAATAAATAAACCGTGTTTCGGGCTTGATCAATCCTTCAATTTCATCAGGCCTCTTGATATTAAAGTAAGAATGCGAAATATTTAATTTTGGAAAATACTTTGTAAAAAGTGCGTGTGTTGCTCCGAATACCGAAGAGCAAGAAACTACATGATCTCCTGACTTTAACAAAGTCATAAATGTTGTATAAATCGCTGCCATCCCTGTTGCCGTAGCAACACCAGCCTCTGCACCTTCCATCAAACAAACTTTATTTACAAATTCGGAGACATTTGGGTTACTATAGCGAGAGTAAATATAATCGTCGTTTTCTTCATTAAATGCTGCTCGCATTTCCTCGGCCGTATCAAATACAAAACTGCTGGTTAAATACATAGGCACTGAGTGTTCATTATATTCTGAACGACCTAATTGCGCGCGGATAGCTTGCGTGTCAAAATTTTTATTTTCCATATTAGTTCACAGTTACTTTATGAGTTATTCGTGCTGTTGGTTCCAAGGTTTTTGAAACGGAACAATATTTATCAAGGGAAAGTTGAATGGCCTTTTCCGCTTTATCTTTGTCCACTTTTCCTTTAATCTTAAAGTGTATACAAATATCTCTAAATAACGAGTATTCTTCTACGCTTTCCTTTTGTCCTTCCACTTCTATTTCAAATGAATCTATTTGTTGCTTTTGCTTTTTTAAAATAAGTACCACATCAATTGCGCTGCAACCGCCAACGGCAGCCAACAATAATTCCGTAGGTCGCATACCCTTTCCTTGACCGCCTATATTTGACGAGCCATCCATATGAAGTGTATTACCTTCTTCATTCACAGCTTCCATGTGGAAGTTATCATCTAATCGTTTAATGTTAATTTTCATAGCGTTGTTTTATCCAATAAAGATAAAGGTTTTAAAACTGATTTATGCCGTTTACAGTTGTATATTTCATAGTGTATTTTACACCCGGGTTAATATATTTATAGGCACTGTGACTCATTAACGCTGCTTCATGAAATCCGCATAAGATCAATTTGAGTTTATTCTTATATGTATTAATATCGCCAATTGCCCAAACACCTTCAATATTGGTGCTATAGTCATCCGTATTTACAACAATTGCATTTTTCTCAATATTCAATCCCCAATTTTCCATCGGCCCTAATTTAGGACTTAGCCCAAATAATGGAATTAAATTATCAGCTTCAATCACTTGTTTCTCATTCGTTTTTGTATTCTCTAATCCAACCACTCTTAATCGCTCTGTGCCATCAACATGTGTAAGGTTCGTGTTTAAATGCAATCTTATTTTATTTTCTTCAGCAAGCTTTAATACCTTATTTACACTATCAGGTGCGCCACGAAAAGCCTCACTGCGATGAACAAGCGTTACTTCTTTAGCAACGTTTGATAAATAAATTGTCCAATCTAAGGCGCTATCTCCACCACCCGCCAATACAATTTTCTTGTCGCGGTATACCTCTGGATCAATAACCATATAAGACACTCCTTTGCCATTCTCAAAATTTTCTAGTCCCACTGTTTCAGGTTTACGAGGCTCAAAACAACCTAAGCCACCAGCAATAACAACTGCATGTGCACTAATTTTAGTACCTAAGTTTGTAGTTAAAATAAAATCACGGTCAGCAATTTTATCAAGCTTTTCCACTCGCTCTCCAAATGTATAAGTTGGCTTAAAAGGTTCGGCTTGCTTTAATAAATTATCTACCAACTCTTGTGCTAAAACAGTTGGGTATCCAGGGATATCATAAATTGGTTTCTTTGGGTAAATCTCAGATAATTGACCTCCGGCTTGTGGTAAATAATCAATTAAATGGCAACGCATTTTTAAAAGTCCTGCTTCAAAAATTGCAAATAAAGCTACTGGTCCTGCGCCAATTATGGCAATGTCTGTTGTTATCATATTTAAAATAAAATTCGTTTCAAACTTAAAATAATTACTGCAATACCAACTAAAAGCATAATGGCCTTTGTTGGAATTTTATTGGAGAGGTATGCGGCAATTGGAGCTGCTATGCAACCACCTATAATTAATCCGATAATAATTGCCCAGTGAGTCAATCCTATCAATGTTACAAAAGTTAATGAACTTGCCAAAGCAATAAAAAATTCGGCAAGGTTAACTGAGCCAATTGTATACCTTGGATTTCTTCCTCGTGCAATTAATGTTGATGAAACTATTGGTCCCCAGCCACCGCCCCCAATAGAATCTAAAAAACCACCCACCATGGCTAATGGAAAAATGCGTTTTATTTTTTGGCGAATATTGTCCTTTTTTAAGGCTTTAAAAATAATAATCACGCCAAGAACCAAAGTGTAAATTGAAACCAGTGGTTTAATAATATAATTATACTGTTCAAATGAAGACAGTATATATGCCCCAAGGATAGCACCAATAACACCTGGGATTAATAACTTTTTAAAGAGTTTATTGTTTACATTGCCAAACTTTAAATGCATTAAACCAGAAACCCCACTTGTAAATACTTCGGAGGCATGCACGCTGGCGCTTGATGCGGCGGGCGTGATTCCAAAAGACAATAAAAAAGTAGTGGCTGTTACTCCATAAGCCATCCCAAGAGCTCCATCGATCATTTGTGCAGTGAAGCCAGCAAGAATGTAAAGAAAAATTGAAGAATCAATATTCTCTATAATTCGACTTGAATATCCTCCAATAACGTTCGGCGGTAAAAAATAACAAAACAAATATCCTAAAATTAATAACGCTGGAATTGAAAAGCTATAGATCAGTAATCTCTTTTTACTGATGCCCGGCTTTACTTTAATTCCTTCTTTTGACAGAACAGCTGTAATCTTATTCAACTGATCTACTTTTTCGGAAAAATCGCCGCTCAAGTATTTTCTAACTTCAGTTAAACTTTCAACCGATTCATTAATATTATTTGGGAATGATTCTTCAAAAGTTTCGCGAATACGTTTTGCAAGTGTCGGCGATTTGCCATTTGTAGAGATTGCGATTTTTACTTGGCCTTTTTGAACAATAGAACCCAAATAAAAATCACATTGTTCTGGCGTGTCAGCTACGTTGGTCAATAAACTTCGCAGTTGGGCCAATTGCTTTATTTCAATGCTTGTTTGCTTATTATTTACCGCTACAATAACCAGTTCTTTTTCAAGTAAATCTTCCTCTTTAAATGAACGCTCATGCAAAACAATATTATCATTTTCTTCCGCTAAATTCTTTATTTCATCTGAAATGTGAGTTGCTATTAATGTTACTTCTGTTAATGGACTATTATTCAAAATAGCTGTGATTTTTTCTAAAGCCACTTTGCCGCCACCAACAATAAGCACATGAAAATTCTCCAGTTTTAAAAAAACAGGGAACAACTTATTTTGACTATTTTCAATAATTGTCATTTACTTTTGCGAAGATCAAAGGATTGAAAAAGGAAAAACCGAATACAATGACTGTTAATGAAATCATAACCACTCGGCAGCTGCTGAATAATATTCATGTAACCAGCATGCAATGCGGTTGACTTGTTAAACTGATAGCCCAAACCAATAAACACTCTGTTCTGGTCAAACACATTAGCCTTTACATTCTTTCCAAAATTAATGAACACTTCATTATTCAATACACCAGAGAAAGATTGCCTCACCATTCCTTTCTTTTTAAAAGGGATAGTTAAAATATGACTGTAACGCAATCTGTTTGTATGAACATAATCGTCTGTAACAATTCCGGCACTCACTGCTTGTATATAGCGCTCTTCCAGTCTTAGCATCTGAACACTATGCACCTTATTAAAATGAGTTTTATAGAATAATTGCTGCCATGGCCTGTGCTCCAGCCGCGAAAAATTTAAAGCATGAGAAGGATAACTATACGCTAGACAATATCCTGCCATGATCCTCAAATTATCTGAAACAAAAAATGTAATAGCTAGCCTTCCCAGGCTTTGGTGCGGTTTAACAATAAATTGGTGTACGGTACGATGATGAATATCCATCCATAAACCAAACCTAGTGCTGAGCCGAGTTTGATTGAAATATCCTGCAAAAACCTTTTCTTCGGTTATTGTACTTCTCTTCATGTCTTTTGCTGAACTTATCTCAACCAACATCATTGTGAAAATTATAACCCTATATTTCAGATTCTTCATTTTTTTCAATGATTCTTTACTAAATCTCGTTTTTCTTTTGTTATATGTCATCAGAAATTATAACGTAAAGTAAGTCCGTACGTTCTCTGGTCACCAAGCACTGCGCCATAATGACCTGCATTACCTCCGGCCGGTAATAATTGCTCGTAATAATTTATATTAAGCAAATTACGACTCCAAATGATGAATGATAATCCCTTAGTTGCACGAAATCCTATGCGCGCATTTAAAAGTGAGTATGCCTCAATATTCAGATATTGTGAAGGTGTTGGGCTGGATGAAAAATCAGAACGGTATGATACTTCAGCCGCCAAATAAAATCTTCCTTGTGTTTTATATAGTTTTCCTTGCGTAGATAATTCTCCTCCAAACGTCCCTGCCCAGTCGGAGATCCCTGGTAATTTTCCTCCCGAAATATCTTTAAACGCAACCTGCTTGCCGTCTACCGTTTTTCCAGTTTCCTCCAAAGGCAACGGCGCATTGGTAAATTTCACGTATTTCCCTTCGGTGTATGCGCCGCTAAAAAATAAAGATAAGAATTTGCTTATTCCCAAACTTCCTTCGAGCTCGATCCCACGAACATTCACTTTTTCTGCGTTTGCCAGGTAACCGCGGTTAACGCCTAACTCAGGTGATTGTACATTGGTTTGAAAATTAACAATATCCGTATTGAAAAGCGTAAGGTTTAATTTTGAACGTTTGATCGGCGAGCTTTTAACTCCGAATTCATAATGTGTCACTTCCTCAGGCTTAATGATAGCTAAATCAAGATCTGCTTCTCCGCTAGAATTTGTTGGCAAGCCAGCTATGTTAACGCCAACCGGTTTGTAGCCGGTAGACGCTGTTGCAAATAAATTCAAAGCGTTTGAAAATTTATAAGACAAAGTTAAATTACCGGAAAGATTTGTGTTTCCTGTTCCCTTATGGTAATACTGGTTACTGTACACGCCTTTCTTGATGGCTAACAGTTGAGTATTCGTTGTTTCTAAACCTCCGAATGTAGTACGTTCATATGTGGCAATCTTTTCGTCAAAATTAAAGCGCAAGCCCGGTAAAATATGTAAACCTTTAAATACATTCCAATCGATCTGGGTGAAGGCTGCGGCGCTGAACGATTCAATCTTCGCGTTTGTTTTAATACCATAACCATCCAGCAATCCAGGTGTTTTCCAATTGTTGCTGGTTGAACTTTGCGAAAAACGCCATTGGTCTTTGCCTGAAGCTTCTGTCCCTGTAATATTTACATTTTGATCAATAGCATATAAACCAATCACGCCGCTTAGTTTTGAAGTGATCTTAGCCGCATACCTTAACTCCTGACTTATTTGCTGTTGCTTGGATGGATTTTGTGAAAGGCTCAATGCCTGCAAGCCTGTAAAATCTCTATCGTTGGAAGGATCCCAGTTCCAGAAAGCCCAAGCCGATGTAGAAGTCAAGGTTCCTTTTCCGATCTTATAATCAATGTTCAAAGACGCGCTTCCCAATTCCTGGTTCGATTTCCAAGGACTGTCATGATCAATTTTTCTTTCGAACGCATTGGTGCTTGGCAAGGTGTAATTCAAATCACTCGCTATCTGGTCGAACTGACGGTAAGAGGCTCTTTCTGTTTTTACAACGCCAGCCACCACTTGTGCATAACCATCCGGTTTCTGAATAGTATAATTACCTGCAAGGATGATCTCCACTTTTTCGCTCGGCGCGAATAATAGTTGTGCTCTTACTCCCTGGTTGTTTAATGTATTCAATTTATTACCTGTTCTTACATTGTCAATCAAACCATCGCGCTGAGTTCCTGAAAAAGAAATTCGGGTAGCGATCTTTTTTGTAATGGGCGCAGAAATGGTTGCTTTTGCCTGAACATACTGAAAGTTACCATAGCTGATCTCCGTACTTCCTTCGGTTACAAATGTTGGTTTCTTTGTGGAGATATTAAATGCTCCGGCGGTTGTATTTTTTCCGAATAAAGTTCCTTGCGGACCTCGCAGCACTTCAATACGCTCAATGTCAATGAAATCAAGGGTTGTAGCTGCTGCCCTTGAATAATAAACACCGTCAATATAAAATCCAACACCGGGATCAATACCGTCATTGGTTAATCCAAAAGAAGATCCGAGTCCTCGAATATTTAAGGATGTGTTTCTTGGATTAGAGGAATACAACTGCACAGACGGCGTTAGCTCTTTTACCCTGTTCACATTGAACGCGCCGATGTCTTCGGCTTTGGCGCCGCCGATCACTGTGATTGGGATAGGAAGATCCTGCACTACTTCTTCCCTGCGCCTTGAGGTTACAACCTGTACTTCATCCAGGCTGTAGTCGGGAATTAAAGAGAATTCTTTAGGCGCCGTAATCTCAGAAGTGATCTCTTTCTCAAGTTTGTTATAACCAATATAACTGATCACAACTGTAAAAGGGATCTGTCCATAGTTCACTTGGAAATTTCCTAAAGAATCAGAAAGCGCACTTGTTTTGGTTGCAGGAATATAAACGGCAGCACCTGCAACCAGAGCTCCGCTTTGATCCAATACTTTACCAGAAAGTACTCGTAAAGGAAGATTGTTTTGCGCATTAAAAAGAGAAATAATAGAAACGAATAAAAATATAAATTTTGTTTTCATAGAGATTTGCTGAGAAAATGTTGTTCTTAAAATTTAGTTCAATGAATAATTAAGTTCGTGTACCAGTGCATCGTAGTACTTATGGAATTTAACCACGTCACCAATAACAATGATCGCGGGCGATTTGATCTTTTGATCTTTCACCTCCTCAACAATAGTGTCAATGGTTCCGATCGCCAGATTCTCTGTAGCCAATGTGCCATTTTGGATCACAGCAATTGGCGTTGAGCCTTTTCCGGTTGCTTTGAACACTTCTGAAATTTGCTGAAGTTTAGATAATCCCATTAAAATAACTACGGTTGCTTTGCTTTTTGCAGCGTCATAGATATCTGAAGAGATCTCGCCATTTTGTTTGGTAGCAGTTATTACCCAAAAACTCTCACTGATTCCACGATGTGTTACTGGAATACCACTTGAGCCAAGAACGCCAATAGAACTAGAAATGCCAGGAACAATTGCCGTTTCAATATTAAATGCCTCGGCATGCACAATTTCTTCGCTTCCTCTGCCAAATACAAATGGATCACCACCTTTTAAACGAACTACACGGCCGTGTGTAAAAGCAAAATCAACAATTAAATTATTAATTTGCTCTTGCGTATACTCGTGTTTGTTTTTACGTTTTCCGACATAAATTTTTAAAGTATCGAGTGGTGCATGTTTTAATAATTCTTTATTTACTAAAGCATCATATAAAATTACATCAGCTTCGCTTAATGCGTTAATAGCTTTTAGGGTAATTAATTCCGGATCACCGGGTCCGGCACCTACTACTGTTAATTTTGGATATATTTCCTTTTTCATTGTTGCTGTTTTTAATGGTTTAACTTATTGCTTTACACATGCTTCGATTCCGCTCAGCATGACTTGTAAAGGCTTTTACATCATGCCAAGCTGTTCATTATCATAGAACAGCAACAACAATATTCGTATTTAATATATATATAAGCTTTTCTATTCATTAGTTTAAAATAACACCTTCTTCTTTTTCATTCTTAATACTCGCTTCGCGGTACAGCTTTACACTTTCGGTAAAGATCTTTGCTTCATTATAATAAGTTTCGGCAAATTGTTTAGAAGGCTCGTTTTTATTGATTTGCAAAACCAATTCTTTAAATGATTTTATTGCTGTAAATAAACCAGTTTCAATAAAATGTTTATCAAAATCACCAATAAGCGCGTGGTGAGTATTCACATGTACTCCGGCATCCAATAATAATCCTTTTGCAGCGTGAATAAATGAAGCATAACTGTAATAAATACTATCTCCAAATTGATCGTTGCTAAAAGATTCTGCACTCCAGGCCAATTTTTCATCTGCTTCGTAAAACAAAGTCTGAACCAGATCAATTATCACACCTGCACATTCACCCACACCAATAGCCGTTTCAAATTTTTGTTCTGAGCCCCAATCATAAAATTCGTTTTCCTTTAAATCTGTATTGTCGCCTATTGGTTTCAATAATTGATAAAAATGGTCCTTGCCCCTTCTATCATAATATGAATTGAAATACTCTCCTTCAACTGCATTTCTTTCAAAATCGCTGAAAATTGTTCTTAAAACATCCGGTGCACGCTTGCTGGCGACTTTTATTACTTTTTCAGCAATTCTTCCTTTGCCATCCCCCAAAGTTCCACCCCCTAATAAAACTTGTAATGCAGGCACCACATTCGTTCCCACTTTAAACGAACTGCCATGAAATCCAATTTGCGCCAAACCGTGTTGTCCGCATGAATTCATACAGCCACTTATTTTTATTTTAATATCATGGTTATCAATCAGATCAGGAAACTCCTCATAAATAACTTTCTCTAATTCTACCGATATATGTGTACTGCTTGAAATTGCTAAATTACAAGTATCCGTTCCTGGGCAAGCAGTAATGTCACCAACCGAATCAAAACCTGGAGCTGAAAGATCTAACTTTTTTAAAGCTTCAAACAGAAAGGGTAATTCTTCAGTTGAAACAAACTTTAACAACAAACCTTGATTGATAGTGATACGCAGATCGTCGTTGGAAGCAAATTTTTTGATTGCTTCTACTAGTTCACGTGCTTTGCCCGATGAAATATTACCTAATTGAATCTTAATATATACACCATGGTAACCTTTTTGCTTTTGGTGAAAGGTGTTTAGCTTTAACCAACGACTAAATTCAGATGAGTATATAAACGGTAATTCAGATGGCAACTTTGCTTTAAGTTGTGGCACATTTAAAACCGAGTTCAAATCAATTTCCACTGTTTTATTCAATAGTGCATTTTCTACCTCCTGAGTTAGTTTAATAAATTCTTCTACACCAATTTTGTTGATCAAATATTTGATACGTGCTTTATGTCTACTTACACGTTCTCCGAATCGATCAAACACACGAATGCTTGCTTCCACAAAAGGAATGAGTTTATTCTCAGGTAAAAATTCATACGCAGTTTGAGCTAAAAAAGGCTGCGCGCCTAATCCGCCTCCTATTAATACTTTAAAGCCGCGTTCATTGTTCTCGTTGATTTTTGGAATAAAGCCAAAATCGTGGATATAAGTTACTGCAGAATCTTTTTCGCTATGAGAAAAAGCAATTTTTATTTTTCTGCCTAACTCTTGTCCGAATGGCTTACGCAAAAAGTATTGAAATAACGCATAAGCATAAGGCGATACATCGAACAATTCATTGGGATCAATACCAGCTTCAGGAGATGCCGTGATATTGCGCACTGTATTTCCACAAGCTTCACGAAGGGTAATATCATCTTGTTCTAATTTTGCCCACAACTCTGGTGTTTTATCTAAACTCACATGATGAATTTGAATATCTTGACGCGTAGTTAAGTGTAAATTACCATTTGAATACTCATCGCTAATATCTGCAATGCGTAATAATTGCTTGGTGCTAATTTTTCCAAATGGTAATTTAATACGGATCATTTGTACGCCTTGCTGACGCTGGCCATAAACACCCCGTGCTAACCTTAAACTTCTGAATTTATCCTCGTGAATCTTTCCTTCACGAAACTCTTGGATCCTTTTATCCAAATCAATTATGTCCTTTTCAACCAATGCTTTGGTAGAATGATTGACCAATTCTAATTCTGTTCTAAAACTTTGCATAATACTATTTCGAAGCGTTATAGATTTTGTACCATTCTTCATTTGTTAATTTGATTCGGTATGCACTAGCCGCATTCAATATTCTTGTTTTCTGAGTACTTCCTATCAAGGGTAATGCTCCCAACTTATATAACCATGCAACAGCAGTTTGCTCTACATTAACACCATGTAATTTACTTACTTCCGCTAATGCCCTTCTAACTTTAACTGACTTAGAATCCTTTCCGTTTAAAATTTTTCCGCCTGCTAATGGAGCCCAAGCCATAGGTTTACTGAATTGTTCCTTTATAAAATCCAATCTTCCATCTTCAATCGCATTATTGCTCAAAACACTTAGTTCAATGTGATTCGTGATGATCGGTTGTGATAAACGTGATGCCAACAAACGGTGTTGAAATACATTAAAGTTTGAAACGCCGATGTATTTAATTTTGCCATTAAGTATTAGTTTGGTCAATGCAGAGGCAGTTTCTTCGGCTTGTATCAATGGATCATAGTGTTCTAATAAAAATATATCAATGTAGTCGGTTTTTAAACGCTTCAGTGAATCATCTACCGACTTGATCAAATGCTCGGGACTGAGATCATATAGTTTTTCTCTGCCTGCCGACTTTATTCCTGCCTTTGTGGAAATAACGATGTCCTCACGTTTAAAAGTTCGGTTTTTTAAGGCTGTCCCAAATAATTCTTCGATCTTGCCATCGCCATACTGATCGCTGTGATCAAATGTATTAACTCCTAGTTGAAGGTTGTAATTAACGATCTCTTCAACTTTCTTTGCTGTTAATAGAGTTGTGCCTTTCCATCTCCAAAAACTATAAATAGCTGCAGAAACTTCCGGACCCGATTCACTGATATATACTTTTTCCATTTTTGTTGATCGCTTTGGTTTTAAATATTTGGCTGTGGTGTTGTTCTTAAATACGGTTTAATTTCTTTAAACCCTTTTGGGAATTTAGCGGCAATGTCTTCTGTTTTTATAGAGGGGATCACTACTACATCATCACCTTGTTTCCAGTTGGCCGGGGTAGCCACGCTGTAATTTGCTGTTAATTGCAATGAGTCGATCACACGTAAGATCTCCTCGAAATTTCTTCCTGTAGAGGCTGGATAAGTAATGATGAGTTTCACCTTTTTGTTTGGGTCGATAATCACAACCGAGCGAACCGTGAATTTATCAGAAGCATTAGGATGTACAAAATCATATAATTTGGATACTTCGAAAATTGGATCGGCAATGATTGGAAAGTTAACTATCGTTTTTTGTGTTTCATTAATATCCTTGATCCATTTAATATGTGACTCAACGGGATCAACACTTAATGCAATCACCTTTACATTGCGTTTATCAAACTCAGGTTTTAATTTTGCCGCCGTACCTAATTCGGTTGTGCAAACCGGTGTAAAATCGGCTGGATGCGAGAATAAAATTCCCCAACTGTTTCCTAAATACTGATGAAAGTTGATCTTTCCTTCGCTCGACTCTGCTACAAAGTCTGGTGCGGTGTCTCCTAATTTAATTGACATATTTTCTTGTTTTTATTGTTATTTGTTTTTGAATTTACTTGCATAAAAAAACCCTTCGCGTTTTAACGGAAGGGTTTAAAATTTATAAAATTATAAAACTAACACATCCGCGATGATCGTAAACGCATACTGCAGCACATATTGCTGTGGTTTTTGTTTTGAATATGTAAGACTGTGTTTTTCATTATGTGAGTGCAAAGTAATACGAAGTGTTTTTCATTTGCAAACAAAAACCAATTTATTTTCTATATCTCCTATTGGCATTATAGGATATTTTGATTGGAAATGTTTGCTAATAAACAAAACTGCATCCTTTCGGATGCAGTAAAAATCTTTTTAAAAAACAGGGAAGAAGTAGCTATACTTTCTTTAATTGAATGATATTTACCCAATCGAGCAACTTCACAACGGCATACGTAGGGTCAATCTCAAACTTTTTCTGAGCAAAATTAACGTCATCCGGCAATTTGTGATGATTGTTTTGAAACAATTCGCCTAACATTAAAAAATCGATGGGTAGGGTATTTCTACTGTGATCATGATTATCAAAATTTGAATATCCGTATTTATGTCCGCACCAGTTTACTATTGCACCATGCACAGGCCCCATAAAGAAATGAATAGGTAACAACAAGAACATCCACCAAGATGTGGCAAACTGAACATAAAATAAAATGTACAAAGCCACAAAACTCAAACGTACAAACCAGCTATCACTAAATTTATCTAATGACTTCCACTCCGGATAATTGCCTCTGAATTGTTCTTCCGGTTCTACGTTAAACTTAGCATAATTCAAATAAATATCTTTTGTATGCATGGTCATGTGCCAAATGTCTTTGAAGAACATCGGTGAGTGTGGATCCTTTTCGGTGTCACTGTATGCATGGTGCATTCGATGTAAAATAGCATAAGCACGTGGATTTAAGAATGATGCACCTTGCGTAATGAAAGTGAACAGGTAAAAGAATTTTTCCCAAAATTTACTCATAGTAAACATTTTATGGGCACCATAACGGTGTAAGAAAAAAGTTTGGCTGAAAAGCGATAAGAACCAGTGGGCCAGGAAAAAAATAAGTATGTACATTTTTGTTTTTCTAAATCGTTTGTTAAAAGTGACTATCGATTCTCAGTGCATGAAAAACAATTTAAAGTTCGCTTTGTTCAAAGTTAAGGGTTTCTTTTTACCAAGCCAATTGTATTTAGATTTAATTGGGAGTTTCTGATAAAAATCAGATGTTGAATTTCGTCGTAAATTAGCAACCTTTCATCACTTTTTATTCCTTATCAATCTCTTTTCTTTCAGAATAAGGTCAGTTAAACTTGTTTTCGATAAGATCTTTAAACTTGCCTCACGCACTTCCAAAACAACTTCGCGTAACGAACAAGTACTTTCGTTGGGGCATTCTTCACACGATTCATAATAGTTTAAACTCACACATGGCAGCAAAGCAATAGGCCCACCAGTTGAACGAATGATCTGACTTAACATGATCTCTTCTGGGTGCTTTGCCAAATAATAGCCGCCGGTAACGCCCATTTTACTTCCTACATAACCTTGGTGACGCAATTCCAGTAAAATGGCTTCCAGGAATTTTCTGGGGATGTTCTCTGTTTCTGCGATTTGCGAAATACGTAAGGGTTTCTTATCATAATACACTTTTGCCAAAGCAACCAGTGCTTTAATAGCGTATTTGGATTTTTTTGGTAACATGCACTAATTGTTTATTCAAATATACTACTTATTTGGTAGGAATTAATACTTAGCGCAAGATTAATAAGCGATTAGCATCCAGCTTGATAAAAATAAATAAAAGCATGGTAAAACTCCAAAGCGAAGAACCACCATAACTAAAGAATGGAAGAGGAATGCCGATCACCGGCATCAATCCTATTGTCATACCAATGTTTACTGCTAAGTGAAAGAATAGTACACTGGCAACCCCGTATCCATATATGCGGCTAAAAGAAGATCGCTGACGTTCGGCTAAAAATATAACACGTAAGATCAAGAGTAATTGAAGAAAGACCACGATGGTGCTTCCGAAAAAACCCCACTCTTCACCAACGGTACAAAAAATAAAATCGGTTTCTTGTTCAGGAACAAAATCATATTTGGTTTGTGTCCCCTGCAAGTAACCCTTTCCAAAAAATCCACCGGATCCAATGGCTATCTTAGCCTGATTCACATTATAACCAACACCCTTTAAGTCTATCTTCTTTCCTAACAACACATCAATACGGTCTTTTTGATGCGGCTCTAATTTCTGATACATAAAATTTGTACCTAATACTACTCCAGCCGCTAAAACATAAACCAGCGATACCGCCAGTAAATTCTTTTTATTACGTGGAATAAATAAAAACGCCAAAGCAGCCAAAACACCTAAAGAAATCAATAAAGACATTGTACTGCCTACAACCAGCGCCACTACAAATAAAATAGCAATGAGCATACCGATCATCAAAAATGTCACTGAAAGACCTTCTCGATACAACACGATCATAAAAGCCAAAAACACAATAGCCAATCCTGTTTCGTCTTGCAGCTTTTTCACAAGTACCAAGGGGATCAAAATGATGGCTAATGCAATGAACGTGTTCTTATAATTTTTAATGATATCTTTTAAGCGTAAGCGAAACTGTTGGTTCACCACAATGTTTTGATTACTCAAGAATTTAGCTAAAGCTAAATTCATTGAGAATTTCATGAACTCTGCAGGTTGAATACCAAAATCACCAAAACGAAACCAGGAGTGTGAACCTTTTACCTCACGGCCCAGAAACCTCACAGCAATGTTTGCCGCCAATATAACTCCATAAAATACATATGAAAATGCGGTGAAAAAATCAGCATCGATCAGTAAAATAGAAAAAGCAATAATGGCAGCACCCGAGATCCAGATCAATTGCTTACCATACTTTTGGGTCATGTCGAAAATATTATCATGCTCTTCGTTAAATACAGCAGCATAAATATTCAACCAGCCCAATATCACCATCAAAATATAGAGGAAGATCGTGAGGCGATCAACACCGTAAAACAAATTATTCTGATTTCTGCTTTTCATTAGTGTTTTACTTCGGGCACTTTTGGATTCAACAATATCAAATTCGACTCCATCATTCGTTTCTCCAATTCCGGTCTGTCTGTTTTACCTTTTAAATACTTTTCGATCATTAAGGTAACAATGGGCGCGCTCCAAACACCACCAAAACCGGCATTCTCAACCAAACAAGCAATTGCGATCTTTGGATTATCACGTGGGGCGAATGCCAAGAATACAGCATGATCCTTACCATGCGGATTTTGAGCCGTACCTGTTTTACCGCAGATCACAATATCCTTTACACGTGAAGCATAAGCTGTTCCTGCATCCAAACACATTTGCATCCCATCGATCACATTGTTATAATATTCTTCCTTCTGTACGCTTACAAAATGCTTTTCCTTGAACTTAGGATCCAAATACTTTTCCTTTCCAACACCACTCACACAATGCGGGATGTAATAAAAGCCTTTATTCGCAATAATGGCAACCACATTGGCCATTTGCAAGGGTACAAGGGTTAACTCAGCCTGGCCGATCCCGAGTGATACAATGGTATTGCTTCGCCAGCCGTTCTTTCCAAAAACCTTGTTGTAATACTTTTCACTCGGTACGTTACCCGGTTTATCGTGCGGCAGATCGGTTCCTAAATTTGTTCCGGGACCAAATGATCGCACTTGATCTCGCCAATGATTGTAACCATCAACAAAAGATGGAAACTTAGATTGATCCACGATGGAACGAAACACATAACTGTAATAGGAGTTACACGATTGTGCAACCGATCCTCTCAGATCAACTCCACCATGCGCATGACATTTTGGTTTGCCACCCATTGGCGGATAACCACCATGACAAGGGTAAGACGTGTTAGGAAACAACACACCTTCGTTTTGTGCGATCAAAGCATCAATGAGTTTAAATATAGATCCGGGTGGATACATGGCAGTGAGTGCGCGATTAAACAATGGCACATTTTGTGTGTCGGCATACAGCATAGCGAAACTACGCGATCGTTCTTTACCACTCACCAAAATATTAGGATCATAAGATGGGCTTGAAATTAAACTCAGGATCTCACCGGTTGAAGGCTCGATAGCCACTATTGCACCTTTTTTTCCTTTCATGAGTTTCTCACCATACTCCTGCAAGATCGCATCGATTGAACTGTATAATGGCTTTCCGGGAATCGCAATGGTGTCATACTTTCCGTCCATATAGCGCCCAACGGTCTTGTTGTGCACATCCGTTAATACTTTCTGTACTCCCTTTTTTCCTCGCAAGGCTTCTTCGTAACTCATTTCAATACCACTCTTTCCAATGTAATCACCCTCTTTGTAGTAATGATCCTTCTCTGCTTTCTCTTTGCTTACCTCACCCACATAACCCATTAAGTGGGCAGCAATTGGACGAGGGTATTTTCGTACAGCACGTTTCTGAACAAAGAATCCGTTAAAACGGTACAATTTTTCCTGAAGAATAGCATAGGTTTCTTTAGATAATTGTTTTTCGAAGATGCTTTGCTTACGTGGTGAATTTGGGTGCTGACAGGCCTTTTTGATACGCTTTAAATATTCCGGCTTAGTGATCTCTAGGATCTCACACAAAGCCATCGTGTCGCATCCTTTGGTTTCACGCGGTATCACCATTAAATCATAAGAGGCCTCGTTGAATACCAATAGTTTTCCGTTACGGTCGTATATATATCCGCGCACCGGATACTCTGTTAGGGTGCGAACGGCATTATTTTGTGCATCAAATTTATAGCGATCGTCGATCACCTGAATATAAAACAAACGCACTATGTAAATAATAGCCACCAGCACAAAAAAACCGCCAATGAAAAACTTTCTATCGCTTAAATGTGAATTGCTAATACTCATTTTTTATTTCGTTTGGTGTAAAATAAAAACTGAATGAGATAGATCAATAGAAATGTGCCGAGACTGCTTAATACAATGCGCAAAAACGTACGGAAGAATTCTTCGAAACGAAAGATCTCCAAATAAAAAAACATAAAATGATGGATGAGGATCAATACGCCGGCATACTTGATGAACCATTGGAGACCCATATCTTCAATAGTAGGCTGCACAACCACATCATACCCGTCTCTTGGCGAAATGAATTTCAATACGTAGTATCGTGCAAATCCCATGGTAGTGCAAGCTGCCGCATGTAAGCCCGGAGTGCTGTAAAACATGTCCACCGAAACGCCTAATAAAAAAGACAAGCCTAATATCAATAAGCGAGGCGTTTCAAAGGGCAATGAAATAATGAATAAGATGTAAGGCAACATAATAAAATACGTTCCGAAATTGATATTACGGATCAATAGTACTTGCAGTAAAACAAGTAATACAAATCTGAATGTATTTATGAAAACCCTATTTGTCACTCTGCAATTGTGTTTTTTTCTCTAACGAATCTTTTTCAAATTTAAACCTGTTCTTGATCACGTAAACATGATTCACTTTTTTAAGATCGGCACTTAGCTTTACTTGCGCCGTATAAAACGGCTCATTCTGGCGGCGCTCATAACTCTCGATCACACCCACCATAATTCCTTCCGGAAAAATACCGGATAATTCGCTGGTGATCACTGTGTCGTTTTGCTTGATCTTAGCATGGGTAGGTATGTCGGTTAACTGACATATCTTGTAATCCTTTCCATCCCATATCAAGGGGCCATAACTTCCATCGCGCTTTAACTGGCAATTCACTCGTATGTCTTTATGAAGCAAACTCATGACACTGGCGAAATTAGCAGACACATCTTTTACAATACCAATGATGCCCTGATTATTGAATACGGCCATATCTCTGTCCACCCCACTAGTTGAGCCCACGTTGAGTGTGATGTAATTGTTTCTGCTGTTGACGGATGCATTTACAACTTTAGCTGCAATGTACTGGTACTGCTGTTTGTAAATAGTATCTTTTATCTGAAATTCTTTTAACGGAATGGCGATGTAATTGCTCTTTAATTTATTTCGGAGCTCTAGATTTTCGTATGCTAATTTTTCATTCTCATACTTTAATGCAAAATATTCGGACGTGTTAGCAGAAGCCTCGTACATATTAGCGGCAACTTTATTGGAAGAATTGATCAAGCGTGATCCCTGATAATTTTTTCCGCGCATCATTAGCACAAAGCAGATCCCCTGCAATAGCAAAAACACAAAAATAAAATGGTGTTTATATAAAAACGCTAATAGATTACGCAAGGTTCGTTAATTAAAAGTTCAATTCATTCAAAACCAGTTTAACCGAATAAATCATTCGGCTAAGCTGTATAAATCTAATAAGGGATAAGCGATGTTACTTGATGAGGAAAGGGAATTTATGAACATTTTTAAGTGCAATACCGGTGCCTCTGGCAACAGCTCTTAATGGATCTTCGCATACGTGAACCGGTAATTTTGTTTTCATGGAGATACGCTTATCTAAACCACGTAACAATGAACCTCCACCGGCCATGTAAATACCCTTGCGGTAAATATCGGCTGCTAACTCAGGTGGTGTCATCTCCAATGCATTTAAGATCGCTTCTTCGATCTTAGAAATAGATTTATCCAAACAATGAGCGATCTCTACGTAACTGATGTAAACTTCTTTTGGGATACCACTCATGAGGTCACGTCCTTGTACCGCATAATCTGCAGGCGGATTGTCGATCTCTGTCATTGCAGCACCTACCTCGATCTTTACACGTTCTGCACTTCTTTCACCAATTAAAATATTATGCTGGCGACGCATGTACTCTTCAATGTTTGCGTTAAAATCGTCACCCGCAATACGTGTTGATTTGTCACACACAATACCACCTAGAGCTATAACGGCAATTTCGGATGTACCACCACCAATATCAATGATCATGTTACCCATTGGCTCCTCAACATCAATACCCATACCAATTGCAGCTGCCATAGGTTCGTGTATCATGTATACTTCCTTCGCACCTGCATGTTCAGCACTGTCACGTACCGCACGCTTCTCTACCTCAGTGATACCACTTGGGATACAGATAACCATGCGTAAGGATGGTTTAAAGAATTTATTTCCCGGATTGATCATTTTGATCATTCCTTTGATCATCTCTTCCGCTGCTTGGAAATCGGCAATAACACCGTCTCGTAATGGACGAATAGTTTTAATGTTTTCGTGAGTTTTACCGTGCATCAATTGTGCAGCACGGCCTACGGCAATTACTTTTTGAGTTGTGCGGTCAACTGCAACAATACTTGGCTCATCCACAACCACTTTATCATTATGAATAATGATGGTGTTCGCCGTTCCTAAGTCAATTGCAATGTCTTGCGTTAAAAAATCCAATAATGCCATATGTCTCTATCTATTCGGGTATACGTAAATAATTTACTAAAGTTATAAATTGTTTCCTGTTTTTCTTACAGGAAACTCTTAATTAATGTTTAAAGTGTCGGTTACCGGTTAAAACCATGCTCACGCCGTTATTGTCGCAATAGGCAATACTTTCCTTGTCTTTAATGGAGCCTCCGGGTTGAATAACAGCAGTAATTCCGGCTTTATGGGCAATCTCCACGCAATCAGGAAAAGGGAAAAAAGCATCACTTGCCATCACAGCGCCATGGAGATCAAAGTTAAAACTTTGTGCCTTGGCAATTGCCTGTCGAAGTGCGTCTACTCTTGATGTTTGGCCTGTTCCGCTTGCCAATAACTGACCGTTCTTAGCTAATACAATGGTGTTTGATTTGGTATGTTTCACCAATTTATTTGCAAACAATAAGTCTTTTACTTCAGCTGCCGTAGGTGTAGTTTTGGTAACCGTTTGGAGGTCTTTTTCTGTCTCGCTCTTAAAGTCCTTATCCTGCTCTATCACGCCATTCAACAAGGTTCTGAACGAACGGTGATGCAGTTCAACTTGATTTTGGGTTAATATAATTCGGTTAGGTTTGCTTTTAAGCGTTTCAAGGGCAACTGCACTGTAGGACGGTGCAATGATCACCTCACAAAATAATTTATTTACCTCTTTTGCCGTATCTGCATCCACTTCTTTATTGCAGATCAATATCCCGCCAAAGGCCGAAACAGGGTCGCCAGCTAATGCATCATTCCAGGCTTGCAACAATGTTGGTCGAGTTGCCAGGCCACAAGCGTTGTTGTGCTTGAGGATCGCAAAAGTTGGATCACTGTCTTTAAACTCTGCGATCAATGCTACAGCGGCATCCACATCTAACAAGTTATTGTAAGATAATTCTTTGCCGTTCAGTTTGGTGAACATCGCATCCAGATCTCCGTAGAAAATGCCCTGTTGATGAGGGTTTTCACCATAACGTAAAACCTGACCGTCTTGAATACTTTGTTTGAATTGCGGAAGATTTTCAGTACGATTAAAATAGTTGAAAATGGCTGTGTCGTAATGTGACGATGTAGCGAATGCCTTTGCAGCAAAGTGTTTGCGGTCTGCTAGCTCGGTTTTTCCACCTTTTGATTCCAATAAAGCCAAAAGCGAAGAATAATCATTTCGCGAAGAAACGATCAACACATCATTAAAGTTCTTGGCTGCCGCTCTGATCAATGATATTCCACCAATATCGATCTTTTCAATGATATCTTGCTCTTTCGCTCCTGAAGATACTGTTTCCTCAAAGGGATACAGATCAACGATCACCAGATCAATATCACCAATGTTGTGCTGTTCCTTTTCCAGCGTGTCTGAGGCGTTATCTCTTCTGTTCAAGATGCCGCCAAAGATAGCAGGGTGCAAGGTCTTTACTCTACCACCAAAAATCTCAGGGTAGTTAGTCAAAGATTCTACGGCAGTTACAGGGATATTCAATTTTTCAATAAACGACAAAGTGCCGCCAGTGCTGTAAAGTTTTACATTTTGAGAATGTAGCTTGCGGATAATGGGTTCTAAATTATCTTTATAATATACTGATATTAAGGCGCTTTTCAGTTGTTTTAGGTTGCTCATAGGAATAAAAAAACAAAGGTATAAGATTGATAGAATTACTTGAATGATGTTGAAAAGTGTTGAAAAATGAGCGCTGTTCAAAATTCATCACAAATAAACATTTATGTGTTTATTAAAATACTTTCCTTGATCAAATAAACCTACATTAAGGTCTAATTTAGTACAAATCGTTATCCTATGGCTAAAAAAAATTCTCCAGTACGTAAAAAAGAAATCCCAAAGATCTTTGTTCTTGACACTTCAGTGATCATCTACGATCACACGGCTATTAAAAATTTTGCAGAGCACGATGTGGTCATACCAATCACTGTTTTAGAGGAACTAGATAATTTTAAAAAAGGAAACGATACCAAAAACTTTTCAGCACGTGAATTCACACGGTTCATTGATTCGTTGAGTGGCAATCATACCTTGCAAGATTGGACCGCTATAAACGGACCAACGCGCGGAAAGTTCAAGATCGAAATGCATACATCGAGCAAATTAAATGCTGAGCGCATTTTTGATGATAAAAAAGCTGATCACCGTATTTTAAATACTGCGCTGTATACTTCCGAGCAACACCCAGATCGCAAGGTGGTATTGGTTACCAAGGATATCAATTTACGCATCAAGGCAAAATCACTTGGCTTGAATGCAGAAGATTATGAGACCGGTAAAGTAAAAACCATTGATGAATTATATACCGGAAGAAGTGAGATCCAAAAAATAAAAGTAGACGCTATTACCAGTATTTACAATAATGGTTTTTGCAAAGCTGATGATGCGTTAAAGAAAAATGAGATCATACCAAACCATTATTACATTTTAAAAAATGGCAATCAAAGTGTTTTAGCAAGATATAATAAAGACAATAACACCATTAGCCGTGTTGTAAAATCGGCTGCTTTTGGTGTGATACCAAAAAATGCTGAACAGGCTTTTGCATTAGATGCGATCATGAATCCGGAAATAAAACTGGTAACCATTCAGGGTGTTGCAGGAACCGGAAAAACCTTACTATCCTTAGCAGGCGCATTAGAGCAACGCAGAAATTACCACCAAATTTATTTAGCGCGACCAATTGTTCCATTAAGCAATAAGGATATTGGATACTTGCCAGGTGATGTGAACAGTAAGTTAAATCCTTACATGGAGCCGCTGTGGGACAATTTAAAATATATCCGTAGTCAGTTTAGCGAAAAAGATAAAGAACACAAACAACTGAATGAGATGGTAGAGAACCAAAAGTTAGTTGTTTGTCCTTTGGCATACATTCGCGGCCGCAGTTTAAGCAATGTGTTCTTTATTGTAGATGAAGCACAGAACTTAACACCCCACGAAGTAAAAACAATTATTACCCGTGCAGGTGAAAACACCAAGATCATTTTTACAGGTGACATCTATCAAATTGATACGCCGTACTTGGACACTCAAAGTAATGGCTTGAGTTATTTGATCGACAAGGTAAAAGGACAACCTTTATACGCACACATCACACTTGAAAGAGGCGAACGCAGTGAATTAGCGAACTTAGCTAACGATCTATTATAAGATACTTTTTAGAAATAAAAAAAGCTGAAGTATACACTTCAGCTTTTTTTATTTCATGTCATTTGCTCCTATAATTACAACGCTTTCTTTACATACTTGGTTAAAATAACGATCGTTTGATCATTGATCTTTCCTTCGATCTGCTCGGCGTTATCATGAACCAACTTGATACGCTTGACTACAGTTCCTTTTGATGCGGTAAAACTAGTGCCTTTTACGTTTAATTCTTTTGTGAGTACCACATTGTCGCCCGACTCCAGTATGTTTCCAAATGCATCGGTATGCACATCTGCTTTTTCAAATGCACTTAACGCCCATTGAATTGTATCTTCATCATAATCTACTGAATTGATCAGATCGTTTGCCCAAGACTCATCTTTTAAACTATGCAGTATTCGGTAACTTAAAGCTTGTACACTTGGCTCCGGATTCCAAATACTTCCTTCTAAACAACGCCAGTGAAAACCTGCTTCTTTATTGTCCATTGAAGAGGAACATTTTTCGCAAATGGCAACTTGATTTTCAATGGCATCGTCTTTTTTTGGGCTTACAGTATACTCAATGCTTGCAACATTCTCGTTACATAATTCGCATTGACCCTGACTTCTATCTTTTAGTTTTTGATTGATCGACATGTGGCGTGTTTTATTAGTGATGGGGGTTAATTGATGCTGCAAAAGTAAAAAAGTTTAACAACTAATAACCGTAAACAATGCAAAATAGTTATCACCTAATCCAGAAAAGCCTACAAAGACTAATTAGCAGTAAATTAATTTGGTTGAAAAAGGTGAAATACCAGATACAATTACTTCACTTAATTTAAATATTACTTAAGAAACTATTGATTTTGATGAAGAATAGGGTTACTCTTCTACGATATCGATCTTTTTGAAGAACATTCCATCGCCTTTCATTACGATCAATACAGCCATAGCTGTTTCTTTGATCAAACTCATAGGCATGGTAAATTTAACCTCATCGCTTTCGTTGATCTTTTTTTGAAAAATGATCTCACGGCTTCCGCGCTCAAGGTCTTGAAATGTAATTCTCAATAATTCGGGGTAGTTTTTAGTCCCGATGGTAACAAACTCCTTTGATAATAACTCTGCTCTGGTGCATTTAATAGCCTCGTCTTTATCCAACTGTAAGCCAATAAATCCGGCACTTTTGAGTGTGTCTAGAGGGGTAAGTTTCTTTGCTACAGGCGTTTCTCCTGCCTTCATGCTGTGGCATACGAATACAAAACATACACTGCAAATTGCTTTGGCAAAATAGTTTATTTTCGTTGAGATGAACATCTATTACAAATTATATAAAGCTAATTTAACTAAAATTCAATGGTTTACAATAGATGGTTAATAAATTATGGGTGTTTTTTTAAAAACAAATTGTTGAAAATGATGAATTGAAGTTTAATTGAAGCATTTCTGTGCTCTAAAAATCAAGGCTTTAGATGAAAATTATTTTCCCTTGTTCGTTCGTGTAGCAGACGATGCGGTGGCTGTATTTTCGGTCAAAAAACCGATCTGGCTCTTCATCCGCTTATTCATTTCTAAATGTGCCGCTAAAACCAATTGTGAGTAATTTTGTGAAGCCGATTTAAAATGACGGGTCTCAGCCTTCCATAAATTGTAGATCAAGTTCATGTCGCCCGTTTGTGGCATAAAGGTCTTTAATGCTTGCTTCACGTTACCTGAACCTGCATGATAGGTATGCATCACCAATAAGCGGAACCAAAGATCGGTTTCATTGTAATTCTTGATCCCTAATGTATCCAGCATTTGTCTGGCTTTTGGTATACATACCTTCTTGATCAAACTGCTAGCTGCATATGCCGAACGCTCAAAGTCTGCGCGTTCATCCATATGCCGGTTTACTTTTAAGCCAAACATACGCGCCACGTCTTTCATTAACTGAAACGGGCCATATGCTCCCACATTAGATTTTTGCAACTTATTAGGACTCTCGATCAATAAGATCGACTGTGCATACCAAGGATCTACGTCGTTTGCAATAAAACAATTAATACCTTTTTCAAATTGATTGAATGCACTATTAAAATCGTAAAAGAATTTCTTTCCGGAAGTAACCAATATACGGTGTGAAGAATCGAGATTGAATAACGAACGGATGCTGTCCTTAAAACAGGTCTTTAACTCATCCGGTTTCTTCGTCCAGTCATTATTATGTATCCGTTGTATCTCATTACGATAGGTAGCCACATTAATAATAGAACTATCTTGATGCAAATTCATGATCGATTGCCAAAACCTTACCTGCGGCATGGTATCACATTTGAGGTCATAGATCTGCGGATCGAAAATATAATTGTGACTGAATTTATTGATCGGGTGACAAACGCCTATCACATTTGTGCACAACACAGGTTCATTCTCGAGTTTCTTAGGCTTACTTGGATTGTTAGATCTATCGGCAGGATTACCCACCGTCATAAATAAACCAGTATAAAGCAACAAAAGTTGTTTATAAAAAACCATACTAAAGGTGATGGTTAAGGTTACAAATATGAAAGAGAGATGCTTCACAACTGAAAGTTAATAAATTTACTTTTAAAAAGCAAACGTTTTGAGTGAAACCTGGTTGAGTTATGAATATAAGAATGCTGATAAACGAGCCTAGCCAAAGATCAGGCTAAATACCTCTTCTATTTTTGTGGCACTAACGATCTCGATCTTAAATGACTTTTTATTGATCCCCTTTAAATTATGTGAGCTGATGATGATCTTTTCAAATCCTAGTTTCTCTGCTTCGCTAATGCGTTGCTCAATTTTGCTTACCGGACGGATCTCACCGGTTAAACCAACCTCACCGCTAAAACAAATGGATTGAGGAATGGGAAGATCTTCATTACTACTTAACACGGCACAAACCAAAGCCAGATCAATTCCCGGATCCTCTACCTTAATACCACCTGCAATATTAATGAATACATCTTTTATGCCTAGTTTAAATCCACAACGTTTTTCGAGTACTGCTAATAACATGGACAAACGCCTGAGATCAAATCCCGTGCTGCTTCGTTGCGGAGTGCCATAAGCTGCGCTGCTTACCAATGCCTGAGTTTCAATAAGCATAGGGCGATTCCCTTCCATAGTAGAAGCAATAGCTACACCACTAGTAGGCACATCTCTATTTGTGATCAATATCTCCGAAGGATTGGTTACCTCGCGTAAGCCTTCTCCCTGCATCTCATAAATACCCATCTCATTGGTGCTACCGAAACGATTCTTCGTGGCGCGTAATAAACGGTATATGTGATTGCGATCGCCTTCAAATTGCAACACCGTATCTACCATGTGCTCTAACACTTTCGGGCCCGCAATGCTTCCATCTTTTGTGATATGCCCGATCATAAATACCGGCGTGTTGGTTTCTTTGGCAAAACGTAAAAATTCAGAAGCACACTCACGTACCTGACTCACACTGCCCGGACTGCTGTCAATATAGCTTGTATGAATAGTTTGAATAGAATCGATCACAACCAATTGTGGCTGTATCTCTTCTATTTGCTGAAAAATATTTTGTGTATTTGTTTCCTGTAAAATAAAACAGGTGTCTGTGGTGATGCCAATTCGATCGGCTCGCATTTTAATTTGCTGCTCACTTTCTTCACCGCTTACATACAGCACTTTCAAATTCTTTAAGCGTAAAGCCAATTGTAACATGAGTGTTGATTTGCCAATACCCGGCTCTCCGCCAAATAACACTAAGCTACCCGGTACAATGCCACCACCCAAAACACGAGTTAGTTCCTTTCCCGGAACCGCAATTCTTGGATAATCAGCAGTACCGACTTCTTGTAGCAATATTGACTTGTTTGATTGTCCACTTGCGTTTTTGTTACTAGAAAAAACCTGTAAGCGCGAATTCTTTGTTTCCTTTTTGATCACTTCTTCTGCAATGGTATTCCATTCGCCGCAACTCGTGCACTTTCCAACCCACTTGGCGTATTGGGTACCACAACTCTGACAAAAATATGATGTTTTAACTTTGCTCAATTTATTTCAAATTAATGTATTCGTTTGTTTTTAAAAGCAGATCCATGAATAGTATTTTTGGATTTGCATTTCGTTCGATGTAATAAAAATTATTATTAAACTCTTCGATCAGCAGCTGATAATTTTTTTGATTAATGAAGGGGGCGAACTTTTGCAGGAATTGTTTCTCGTTCCCTGAAAGCCTTACCAATTCTTTATCACCAAAATTAAACATCAAGGCATCTCTAAAAATTGCTAACGAATAGGAAATGAATTGTTTTTGTTTCTCCCGGTCGTTCTGCGCATTCTCCTCTACCCATCCAATGGCTTTATCGCAATCGAACTTCAGAGCTAGACGCATAAAATTTTGAAAGTGCGTTAAGAACGAAATACTTTCATCGCCCTTTTGTAACGAGCTCATGGCTTCTCTGTAATTGCCTTCACTTAAAAATGCAGCTTGATCAGCAACTTCTTTTTGCACACTAAATTGCTTTACGAGTGCCGCGCTGATCTCCTTTTCATCCACTTTATAAAAAGGTATCACCTGCACGCGTGAAAGAATGGTGGCCATTAATTGCTCTGGCTCCGGAGAGATCAACACAAAAATGGTATCATCAGGTGGTTCTTCTAGTATCTTTAACAAAGCATTGGCAGCAGATATATTCATGCATTCGGCTTGCCAAATGATCATGATCTTGTAGGAACCTTCGAAACTGGTGTAACTTAATTTCTTTAAAATGTCTGAAGATTCTTCAACCGGGATGATGGGCTGTTTGTTCTCGGCACTTAACTCTTCAACCCAATCGTTTAGCGTTAAATAAGGGTTGTGCGCAAATGCTTCCCTAAACTCCTTAATAAGATCATTACTTGTTTTTACATATTTGCTCTTAATGATCGGAAACACAAAATGCAGATCAGGATGGATCAGTTTTGACACTTTACTGCAAGAAGGACAGGTTCCGCAAGGTTCATTCTCTGTTTTATTTTTGCAATATAAGTGTTGAGCAAATGTGATAGCGGTCAATAAATGACCACAGCCGTCCTTACCGGTGAACAACAAGGCATGCGGTACACGTTGCGTGTTCACCATCTTTATCAATCTCCCTTTCGCCTCTTCCTGGCCAACAATATCTTTATAAAACATGTAAAAAAGTACTTTAATATTTTGCGATCATACCGCGTATTCCCATATCCACCGGCTTCTCACCAATCTCGGGTTGAAAATAGCCATCCGCAGTTAATTCATTCCATTCAAAACTTTTGTTGGTAGAAAGTGATACAGTGATGATAATATCATTTGTTTCCGTTCCGGTAATAATTAATGGTGCGCCAATAGTTGGTGCAGCAGTTGACACAAACTCGCCGGTAACCAAACAACTTCCTGCCGGTATAGGTGAATTGGGATTTGGATTAACAACAGTGGTTTGCCCCGATTGTCCATCAGAAAAATAATCGGTACTAAATACTTTGGTATAAAAACCCCAGTAGCCTTGTAAATGATTGCCTGTTCCTCCGGCTGTTGGAGTCATTACCGCATTCTTCATTTTATACTTAGTAACGTAGGTATTAAAACCAACAAATGAAGCTATGGTGCCATTGATAATACCTGCAGAAGTGGTCTTCACTTTGATGTCGTAATTTTGATAAGCTAGGGAAACACGTAACCATTTATATGTGCCGGCCATGGCAGCAGTTATTGGGGTCGAGAAAAACACTTCGCCATCTTTTACCACAGTGCTTTCACAAAAGATAATTGCTGTAGTGCCTCCGCATGTTGTTTCAGCTGCATGGTAAAGCTTCACACCTGCACCAACTTGTGTCATATCCGTTTGTGCCATCTCAATGTAATGTGCACTAATGCCATTGAATACAGGGGAATAAGCGCCGTGACCTGTTGCCACAACAGTAGGCTGACCTAAATTATTCAACCTTACCTGCGTGCTGTCTAATTTTATCTTAAAGATCAATCGGGGTGCGGTTCCTGCTAATGTCCAAGCCGTATCCGGAAAATTACACGTTGGGCAAGGGTTTACAACTGGCGCTGGTGCAGGTTCCGGTGTTGGTTCTTCTGTTTTTTTACAAGACAGCAACATGCTTGCTACAATGATGAAATAAAAGAGTTTTTGCATATAATTAAATTGTAATTTTCGAATGGTTAAGTTATTAAATTTACAGAAAAAAACAATGCGTGTAGTTATTCAACGGGTAAATAAATCCGAACTTTGGATCGATGAAAAACTCTTTTCTTCTATAAACAAAGGCTTGTTGGTGTTGGTTGGATTTGAAGAGTTTGACAATCAGGAAGATGTTGTTTGGATGGGCAGTAAGATCGCCGGCTTGCGCATTTTTAGCGATGCTGAAGGCAAAATGAATTTGGATGTGAATCAAATAGAAGGTGAATTGCAGGTGGTGAGTCAGTTTACCTTGTTTGCCGCCACAAAAAAAGGCAATCGCCCATCGTTCATCCGTTCAGCCAAACCTGAAATTGCCATACCTCTATATGAAAGTTTTATTCAACAGTTATCCGGCATCATAAACAAACCCATAAAAACCGGTCAATTTGGCGCCGATATGCAGATCCAACTGGTAAATGATGGTCCGGTTACCATTACCATTGACAGTAAAAACAAGGAGTAAGTAAAGGGCCTATTTAAATTTTAGCTATATTTAAACTCAAATATTTTAGTAGTGAAGCCAAGAATATTATTACAAGAAAAGCAATTTGACATTACCATTCTGCGTCTCTGTCATCAGTTGATAGAAGTACATGGCGACTTCAAAAACTCGGTGATCATTGGCTTGCAGCCTCGCGGGGTATTATTGGCTAAACGCATTCAACAAGTTTTGCAACAGATCTTGAAATCAAAAAAGATCAACTGCGGCGAATTGGATATTACTTTTTTCAGAGATGATTTCAGAAAAAAAGAACTGATCCCTAATCGCACCAATATTGATTTTATTATTGAAGATAAAAACGTGGTTCTGGTAGACGATGTATTGTTTACCGGCCGAACCATTCGTGCGGGCTTAGATGCCATGTTAGCCTTTGGCCGACCAAAAGATGTGGAATTATTGGTTTTGGTTGACCGTCGTTTTTCGCGCCATGTACCCATTCAAGCCAAATACGTTGGTATTACGATTGACTCCATTGAAAAGCAAAATGTGAAAGTAGATTGGAAAGAAACGGATGGAAAAGATAAAGTGACTTTAATTGATAAGTAATGCGTCCGAATAAAGCTGATCACATTCCGTATTACGAATACTACATTAATTTAGTAGAAGAAAACAATGTGGTTGATGCGCTGATACGCACCAAAGCGATCACATCCAACTTCATCTCCAATATCCCATCGGGAAAAGAAAATTTTTATTATGCGCCCGGTAAATGGTCCGTTAAACAAGTGATCAATCACATTACCGATACTGAGCGCATCATGAGTTACCGAGCTTTGCGATTTGCGCGCGGCGATGATCAATTATTACCTGCTTTTGACGAAAATTTATACGCTGCAAATGCCAATTTAGATCACTCCGATTTAAATTTGCTAAACACAGAATTCAATGCTATCCGCGAATCAACGGTATTGCTTTTTAAACAATTATCGGATAAAGAATTGCTTTTAAAAGGTAATACGGCGGCCGGAAAAGTGAATGTATTGTCGCTCGGTTATATGATCTGCGGACATGCCCTACATCACTTAAAGGTTATTGAAGATCGTTACCTGTAAAACGTATTCATGAAAAAATTCTTTGCAAACAGTGCCATTATCTGTATTATTCTGGTAAGTGCTTTTTCTGTTTGGCTTGCCGGAAACCTTGGTGGCTTTGGCTTGAATAAGATCGTGTTTGACGTGGTGAGTTATCACAGCTATGTACCTGCTACTTTTATTAAAAAAGATCTGTCGTTGCAGTTCTATAAAGACAGTGCAGAGTATTACAACAAGCAAGGCATGTATTGGGCCAATTTTACAAAAGACGGAAAGCCCGTTATTAAAACCACCTGTGGTTTAAGCTTCATGTATCTGCCCTTTACCATTTGGCCTATTGTATTCAAAGGTACCAAATCCTTAACCGGTTATGAACTGCCCTTTAGTATTGCCATTACCACTTCCAATTTGTTCTATTACATCCTTTCGCTTTTTATACTTTTCAAACTATTAAAGGCGCTTCAATTCTCCGATCTTGCCATCGGTTTCACCATTTTATCATTAGGGTTAGGCACTAATCTACTTTCTTACGCATCCATTTCGTTGGGCATGCCGCACGCTTATGACTTCTTTTTGATCAGTAGTTTACTATACCTGAGTTTACTATGGCATCAGCAACCCAAATTGTACCAGAGCTTGTTAATAGGACTTGTGATGGGTTTACTCATATTGATCAGACCAACCAATATGATCTTTTTACTTTGCTTTTTCCTATTTCAAAAGAAAGAAAATGTGTTTGACATAAAAAAATACCTGATCCAATGGAAGCAACTTTTGGTAATGGGGCTTGTAGCCTTTATGGTGGTTTTACCGCAATTACTTTATTGGCATTCTGTAACTGGACACTATTTTTACAACTCCTATATCAACGAACGTTTTTATTTCAATCATCCGCATATAATTGATTACCTGTTTGGCTTCAGAAAAGGTTGGTTCATTTATTCTCCTCTCATCCTTTTAGGCTTATGGGGCTTGTTTTACAGTAAAAACAGCAATCCGTTCTTAAGGGCCACGTTCATCATCATTCCTTTGTTGGTTTTTTTAAATAGCAGCTGGTGGTGCTGGTGGTTTGGAGGCGGGCATGGTGCAAGAGCCATGATCGAGACCTATCCATTAATAGCCATTGGCTTTGCTGCCTTCTTTGAAAAATTTTTAATGCTCAGAAAAAAGCTGGTGATCGCGCTCACGGTGTTTTTGATCGCGTTTAACATCAAGTCGGTTGACCTATATCGAGCCAATATTATTCATTACGACAGTATGACGTATAAGGCTTTTGTATATAGCACCTTTAAAATTATTTTCTCGGAGGAGGATAAGAACTATCTGAAAACCCTTTATGAAGCCCCCGACTATCAAGGGGCTTTAGAGGGGAAGTAAAGAATATTGATAAAATTGAATAATAATTTAGGCTAATGACGTAAATTAATTTATCTTTAGCTTTTGAATAGTTTCAAAAAAAATGAGTCACCTTAGCGTTAACCACCTTCTCGGAATAAAAGATCTTACAAAGAACGACATTGATCTTATTTTAAACACAGCTAAGAATTTCAAAGAGGTTATCAATCGTCCGATCAAAAAAGTTCCATCACTGCGCGACATAACTGTAGCCAACTTATTTTTCGAGAACTCCACACGTACACGTTTATCCTTTGAATTAGCACAAAAACGGTTAAGTGCCGATATCATTAATTTCTCTGCCTCTAACTCCTCTGTAAAAAAGGGTGAAACGCTTGTAGATACAGTAAACAACATCTTAGCCATGAAAGTGGATATGATCGTAATGAGACATAGTAGTCCGGGTGCTGCCATTTTTTTATCTAAAAAAATTAACGCCAAAATTGTAAATGCAGGAGACGGTGCACATGAACATCCAACGCAAGCTTTACTGGATGCTTTCTCAATGCAGGAAAAATTAGGTGATCTAAAAAACAAAAAAGTAGTGATCGTTGGCGACATTCTTCACTCACGTGTTGCACTTTCAAATATATTTTGCCTCCAAAAATTAGGCGCTAAAGTAAAAGTATGTGGTCCGCAAACCTTGATACCTAAATTCATAACCAGTTTAGGAATTGAGGTAGAGAGTGATCTGAAAAAAGCCTTGGAGTGGTGTGACGTAGCGAATATGCTGCGCATTCAACTCGAGCGTCAAGATATTAAATACTTCCCTTCACTACGTGAATACACCATGTTGTATGGTTTAAATAAAGATATGCTGGATGATCTGTCTAAAAAGATCATTGTGATGCATCCGGGCCCAATAAACCGTGGTGTAGAGATCACAAGCGATGTGGCCGACAGTAAACAATCTATTATTTTAGATCAAGTAGAAAATGGAGTGGCTGTGCGAATGGCCGTGATGTATCTGCTTGCTGGAAGACAAAGTGATTAATTATTGTATTGCAGAAGAGGCAGGAACCACAGAGTGTCTTCGACCCTCACAAAGTTTACACAAAGGTCACTGAGACTCTACAACTTACCATTAATAACTCTTCTTAATCCATCCTTTAGTCTTGCAACATTAAAATTTATAAGTAGGCCCAGTTTATACTCCCCTAATCTCAAATATGTGAGCGTTTGAGCTAAGTGAACATCGTTTAATGCCTCAACACTTTTTAGTTCTATAACTATTCTTTTATTTACTACCATATCAATCCTGTAGCCGCATTGTAATTTTACCTCTTCAAAAATCAAAGGCATGCTTTTTTCCTTTTCCACATATAGACCTGATTTTTGTAATTTATAAAACAAACATTCTCTATAGGATGTCTCTAACAGACCCGGCCCCAGCTTAGAGTGCACATCTATTGCTGCCCCAATAATTTTAGTTGCTAATTCATTTTCATTCATAGCGCAAAACTATATTCAGAAAACAGAATTCCTTGCTACGATCTGTAGTAACTCACAAAATCTTTGTGGTCTCTGTGAAATACTCCGTGAGATCCGTAAGGGTCTCTGTGGTTTCTGTGTCTAATACATTTTATACAACACCGGTTTACTTGGACTGGCGTCGTTTTCAAACGGAGCGATCTGAAAATTCAATAAAAAAGTTCCATCAATAATTTCATTAGGCACGTAAATCAGTTCGGTAATGGATTTATGCAATTGTGTATTAGCCGGGTAATTCCAGAAAGCATGATGAGATTCAAGCTTACCGCCATCCACCTCTTTGTCTACGCTAGGCAGATCGATCAGAATATGTTCTACTTCCAATTCATTAAGGTATTCAATGGCTTCGGGTAAAATATAAGGAGGGTTAGTATTGCTGTACTGCATGTGCAGTTTATTCAAACCGTTGCTTAAGGTTCTGATCACAATGGCTTCGGTATTCTCGGTATCTTTCAAGGCATCCATGATGTGTTTGCGTGTGATCACATGATCACCATTTGGCAACTGTTCGGGCAAAATAGTAACTAATTCGGCAATGAACATAAAGCGCTGTAAGGTTTGGTTGATAGAATAATTCTCTTTACTGATATGGCCTACACACTCGGTATGCGTGCCGTTTCCGTGCGGATTGAAAGAAATGTTTCTGAAATTCACGCTTCCGCCCTTATTCACATCGCCTACCCAATCACCCGCCACAACAGGCTCCAACTTCATAGGTTCTACATACCAAGCACTCACGCAGTTTTTATCGCTAGATAATGGAATGGAGATATCGATGGGTTTAAAAAAATCTACTTGGTATTCTTTGCCTTTATGAAATATGTTTGCGATCATTTTAAAAGAGATTAAAGTATAAATATAATTAAATTCTTACTTTTGTAGGCTGAATTTAGTCACATCCTCTAATCTAGCGCTTAATAGGTCACGTAGTTCAACGGATAGAATAGATGTTTCCTAAACATTTGATCCCAGTTCGATTCTGGGCGAGACCACATAATAGTTCATTTCTATACAGTTAAATCCCCACTCAATTTTGAGTGGGATCATTAAACAAACCTTTGTGTCACTATATGCTAATCCTTATCGATTGGTTTGCTTATTCATGAGATTAGCACTTTATCTGCTCTACTGGATAATTTTCAACCCAATTATTTTTTAGGGTGCATTCCGAAGTTAATGAGTTGATCTGCTTCGTTCCCAAAACGGCAATACTCTCCCAAATTGGGATTTATTATGTTTTCATACTATCTCAACTTCATTTCTTTGCCATTTCAATTTTACGTTCTCCCCCTTGTTATACAGCACTTCCAGACTTTTAGGAATTTGTAAAGTGTGATTTCAAATATTTTGGTATCAAAATTGGTTTGCAGATAACAAGGGCAATAAAAAAGCTTGAAACAAAATTATTCACTTAAACATACACACTATGAATACCACCACCACTAATAGTTTAGATTTAATATTAAAATCGCCAACTAAAAACGTATCCATGCTTTACATTGGCAACATTCGTATTATGCCGTATCAACTTGCTACATTAGAGCAATTAAATGTAAGTATTAAGCATATCGACAATGCTAAAAAGGTAGTTAACGAAATTAATAACTCTTTGTACGATATTATATTTTGTGACTACGATAGTGATGGCATTAATGCGATAGCGTTATTTACTTTACTAAAAGAAAACCCCAAGTTTAAATCGCACTTTATTGCTGTTTCACAAAAATTCATACCTAAACAACTCATCGCACAAGCACTTGAACTAAATATTGACGATGTTATTTTTTATCCGTTAAATAAACCCGACCTTTCTGACAAAATTAATTGGCTCTTAAATTCCTGATGTATTCAGGTCGATCTCAACACCTATCATCTGCTTATTTTGACAAATAAACCCAGTCGTGCTGGCCAAATTTGTTAACATTTTCCGATATTTCCTTACATCTCAGTGGGTCATTATTTTATAAGGTGGGTCAACAAAATTGGTAATACCTCAACAAATTCAAGGCATAGAAAAGGCATATTAAGAATACAAGTAAAGAAACAACTACACAGCTTATTAAAAGCGCCCTAAAACTACTAAGTTATTTTAGTATCTTAGTATACATCCTATCAATAGATCATGGCATTACAGAGCGCTTCAAATGTGTTACACATCCACTTGTTAGAGGATGATAAATGGTATAATAAATTTCTAATGCACCATTTAACGCTTAATCCAGATAATGTGGTAGAAAGCTTTTACACAGCTGGGGACCTTCTTAAAAACCTTTACAAAAATCCGGCTATCATTGTGCTAGACTACTCGTTACCAGATAGTAATGGGGACACTGTACTAAAAAAAATAAAAGATTTCAATCCAAATATATCTGTTATAATAGTTTCCGGTCAGGAAGACATAGCAACTGCTGTGCACCTGCTAAAACAGGGTGCAACGGATTATATTATTAAGAACGATGAGACAAAAGAGCGATTATGGTCATCGATAGCAAATATCAAAGATAAGATTCTGCTAAAAGAGGAAATAGTTGAATTAAAGAACGAACTCAAAACTCAATACGACTTTTCTGAATCCATTATTGGTTCGAGTGCTTCCATAAAAAGTATCTACTCGATCATTGAAAAAGCTTGTTCATCTAGCATCAACGTTTCTATAACAGGAGAAACAGGAACAGGAAAAGAAGTTGTTGCAAAAACCATTCATTACAATTCTAATCGAAAAAAAGGAAAGTTTGTTGCTGTGAACGTAGCATCGATACCTAATGAATTAATGGAGAGTGAACTTTTTGGCCATGAAAAGGGTGCGTTTACCGGCGCTATTTCGAGACGGATCGGGAAGTTTGAAGAAGCGAACAACGGCACCATTTTTTTAGATGAAATTGCCGAAATGAGTTTGAATATGCAGGTAAAATTACTTCGGGTACTTCAGGAAAGAGAAATAACAAGGGTTGGAGGTAATGATCTGATAAAATTTGATTCACGCTTAATTATTGCAACCCATAAAGATCTGGCCGAAGAAGTAAAAAATGGTACTTTTAGAGAAGACCTTTATTACCGGATAATGGGTTTAACCATCAACTTACCAGCTTTGCGTGAAAGAGGCTCGGATATTATACTACTTGCCAAACACTTTGTAAAACTTTATTGCAAAGACAATAAAATAAACCCCATCAAATTATCATCAGAGGCACAAAACAAACTGGCAGATTATCACTATCCCGGAAATATTCGTGAACTTAAATCTACCATTGACCTTGCTTGCGTTATGAGCGAAAACGGAGTAATAGAGGAGAGCAATATTAGGTTTATAAAAAGTGGTAATGCGCAAGAAATACTGATGAAAGAAATGACCTTAGATGAATACATTCATCGCATTATTGAAAGTTATCTCGAAAAATACAACAATAACGTTGTGCTGGTTGCCAAAAAATTACATATCGGTAAATCCACTATATACAGGTTGATCAAAGATCATAACACCAATAACACTGTAGACAATTCCCATAACTAACTCTGTTTTCCAAAATTGAGACGCTTTGCTATCATTTAATCTAGGTAAAATGCTGTTTATCAATTAATTGCATATTTGGCAAGTCAATTGCATTCTATTAGATAGTTCCTATTAATGACCTTAATACAACTGTCATGAAAACAATAGCCTTAACATCACTCACCACGGTTCTGATCTGTCTCATGCTAAGCGGTAACTTATATTTATGTGAGAAAGTAAATTTGATAAATACCAACATACCCGTTGGGAATTTGCACCAAAGTATTTCATTGAAATCAAACAAAACAACGGTGGTGCTCATATCAAATAGCAAACTCGGCGAGAACACCACTACTTACACATCTTTTAATACACCCATGTTATACAAGAGCCCATTAAAAAAAGATGTTGTGAAAAAAACAACCAACAGTAGTACATACATCCGAATGCTTAACACTACACTTTGATCAGTTGCAATTTTAGACATACTCACTCATAATGCCATAAGCCGATGCATATAATTCACAACATATCCCAAAATCCCTCCATCTTTATTCTAGATGACGATATTTTTTACCTAAATTACTTGAAAGCTAGTATTGGTAATTTCTTTCCTAACATTGATCTGTATTCCTTTATGGATAAGAATAAACTACTCTCACATCTTTATAAACAACCAAGTTTGGTTATTTTAGATTATCACCTTGGTGTAAAAGACTCTAGTATAATTACGGCACACAGTACGATTGAGAAGATACAACACCTGTATCCTCAACAAAACTTAGTGCTTATATCTGGAGAACAAAATTTACCATTGCTTGAAGAATATGCGAAGTACCGGAGTTTTGAATTTCTAATTAAGGATATAAACCTCAGCGATCAATTAAACACCATTGTAGGGAAGAAACTAACTGAAACAACCTCAAATAAAAGACGATGAAGCATATGGCTAAAAAAACAATCCTGAAGAAGGTAAAAGGAACAGCATATAACTTTAACAAAATATCGGATGGTAACAACCAAATTTTTGTTGATTCTATGATCGATCTTTTTTCAGTTTCCGTGGATGAATTCATAGAGGAAATGCAAATTGCGCTGAGCAACGAAAACCTCGCAAAGATCTGCGAATTAGCAAACAGGATCAAGCCATCTGTGCAGATCTTTCAAATTAGCCAGGCTCTAGGCATCCTTCAAGAAATTGAGAACGCTACAACAGTAGACGACAAACTATTAAAACAAATACAGTTGTTGTTAAAACGTCTTAAGAATATTAGTTCCCATATGCGTTCACATCTTACTTAACCACATTTGTTTTTATTCCGCACTATCCAACAAAGCCAATTCATTTTGTTTCATTTGATCCATCACCGCCAGAAGTGTTTCCTTTAACAGAGCGATGAGCTCAGCTACATGTGTGGTGTTTATGCCCTCTTTAGCCAATAATTCAATCTCCCTTACCTCCTTCTTTAACGTTGTGATCCCCATGCTATCTACCATTGGTTTCATTTTGTGAATGATCTGATACACATTAGCCATGTCAGATGCTGCATACGAGCGCGCTAGTTCGGATAAAGCCAACTGAGATTGCTCAATGAACAATTTTACCATTTTTGTTACAAACGATGGGTTATTGCCACTCATTTCAATCAGGCTATTCAGGTTATACAACTTCTCCTTCGCCGGTAACTCTGCTTTGTTTTCCTTCAACACTTTTAAAGATGTGCTTCTGCTTAGCTGTTTCGCAATTACATCTATCAATGTTTTTTCTTCAAAAGGTTTAGTTACATAATCATTCATTCCTAAGCTGTAACATACATCTATCTCGCTTTTAAACGCATTTGCAGTTAAAGCTATGATTGGCGTTTCATCCTTTAATGTTTCCCTTATAAATGCGGTTGCTTTAAACCCATCCATAACCGGCATTTGAAGATCCATTAAAATAATATCGAACCTATTCCCTTCTTTCAGTCTGTTTATTGCTTCCATCCCATTCTCTGCTTCCACTACACTACAGTTGCTTCTTCTAAATGTGTTGCAGGCTACAGCCCTGTTAAACTCATTATCTTCAACTAACAATATCCTTGCATGACTAATATCTTTCATAATTACTGTATCATCGTTCTTGTTTATTTTATCATTCTGCCCTATTGGCAGATCAAACACCACTTCAATTATGGTGCCTTCATTTTTTTTACTTTTAACTGAAATAGTACCCTTCATTAACTGTATCAATTCGTAAGTAATAGCCATTCCTAATCCCGTTCCCCCGTATTTCCTAGAGGTGGTGAGATCCTCCTGCGAAAACTTCTTAAACAAACTTTTCTGATATGATTCATCCATACCTATTCCTGTATCTTCAACCGATATTGAAACTGTATGAAAGCTCGTATCTTTTTTTCTGATCTTACATTCTAAAAAAACACCGCCTTTACTTGTGAACTTAATTGCATTCCCCAGCAAATTCAATAATATTTGCCTTAATCGAGCTGAATCCCCTATGTAGGTCTCGTTCTTTATATCGTAAACATCCAGGCCCATAAACAAACCCTTCTCACGTGCCTTCGTTGTCATGATGGCCTTAACATCCTTGATGGTGTCTTTCAATCTAAAATGATGCTCCTCTAGGTTCAATTCGCCCGCCTCAATTTTTGAAATATCTAAGATGTTATTTAAAACTGAAAGTAAATGCTGAGATGCGATAGAAGCATTGCTTACAAACTTTCCTTGTTTTTCTGTTAGCTTCTCGTGTGTTAGCTCACGTATCATTCCAATTATACCATTCAATGGCGTTCGGATCTCATGACTCATGTTTGCTAAAAAAGTTTCTTTTGCCTTGGAAGAATCCTCTGCACGCTTCTTTTCTATCTCTAATTCCCGCTCTAGTTTCTTATTCTCTGTGATATCTAAATGTATACCAATTGATCCAACTAAAACACCTTCGTCATTATAATTTGGTCCACCACTCACCATCCACCATCTTTTCTCGCCTTGTTTATTCTTTACTTGCACCTCATACATATCAGAGATCCCCTCTCTGCGCTTACTGGTTTTCTCAAGCACGAGTTCAATTCCATTCGATATCGATAGAACTTCCGAAGCCTTTCTTCCTATCAATTCTTCCTTCTGATATCCCGAAATAGAACAAAACCCTTGATTCATGAATTGGATCGTATCATCAAGGTCCACTTCCATCAAACCCAAATGCATATTAGTGATGATATTCCGGTACTTCTCTTCCTGTAAAAGTATCTTCCTTTCATAATTGCGTCTCTCGGTTATATCAATAGCCAATGCTGTAAATTCATAATTTGCTTTTCCTATCTCTGCTAACTGAACGCTTTGACCAATCCATTTCTCAGCTCCATCCTTTGTAATAATAGGAAATTCCAAATATGATGTTGCTTTTCTGTTCACAACCTGATCCCGGTAAAATTGCTGTGCCTTTACCCGATGGGTATCCTTTATCAAATCAGTAAATCGCTTTTGCAAAAATTCCTCTTGTGTGTAACCGGTAATACGCTCAGCAACAGGATTTACATACGTAAAAAAACCTTTACTATCTGTCTTATATATAACGTCTGTTGATCGTTCAATAATGTTTCTGTATTTTTCTTCGCTCAATCTCAAAGCTTCCTCAGCTTTTTTCTGCTCTTCAATATTGCGAGCTATGCCTAAAAAACCGATAATACTACCCATGCGATCAACAATTCTTGAAACCGATAACAGAACAGGAAATCGCGTACCGTCTTTTTTTATGTAAGTCCATTCCAAGGTCTCAACAATTCCTTTACGGGCATTATGAACAAATACCTCAAAGCCAACATTTACTTTTTGCTGGTGTTGATTCGACAAGAAATCTGCGCGACGTATCACCTCAGTTGTATCGTGAAAAATAGCCGGACTAAATTGATCCACCAATTCGATTGAGGTATAACCCAGCATGTTTTCGGCTCCTTTGTTAAAGGTCTTAATGACGCCATTTACATCGGTATAAATAATGCTATAGTCAGTTCCGTTTAAGATGCCTTCTTGAATGTTAGTTAATTTCACCAACCTATTCTCAAACGTCTTTTGATCAGTCACATCTGTGTAGCTCCATAAACTGCCTTTATAAACATTTTGAATAAAAATTGGAACATAATCCCTTTGTAAAATTCTTCCGTCAGACAGATATAATTCCTCATTCGATACACTCTTTTTATGCACCACCAGATCATTTAACCTATCAACAAAGTTATCCGGCTCCTTAAAATAAACCTTTTCCTGCTCTGTAAGTTTGCAAATATCTTGGCCTTCTAACGAATCTGAGTTACTGCTCAATGAAAAAATATCACAAAAATTTTGATTTGCAAAAAGCACTCTCCTATCTTCATCCTCTACTATAATTCCTGATTTTAAATTAGAAAGTAAAGTTGTCAATAATTTAAGGGTTCTGGTCAAACTCGCTTCTACTTCTTTTCGTTTTGTAATTTGTGTGCTTAAATAATCCGCTATGCTCAGCAGATCCTCATCAAACTTGATCTCTTTTTCAGCATCAATGTTCTTTATCGCTGATTTTAATTTCTCAATACTTAGTTTTTTTTGCTCATACTCTTTATTTAAGTTAGAGTTAACCTTGTTAAATTCTCCTTCGCTGATCACAAAAGCATGATTCAAGAGCTCCTTGTCGCGTTCAAAAGATCTATACGAATCATTAATAGCAGTAATAAACTGATTTACTGAAGAACTGTTTAGATCTTCATTTGTCAAATACTTATTTATCTGCCTTTGCAGTAATTGATGAAGATCCATCTCAAATCTCATTAAATGTGGTTATGGTCATTGTTTGATTATGAAGCTCGCAACTTGAATTCGGATTCATTGGCGATAATTCGCCATACGAATAAAATCCGCTAATAACAGTGCTATTACCGAATACCTCTTTAACAGCCTCTACTTCTTCATCAATCCGATTACCGAGGATCACTTTACGTCCAACACAACTTATAAGTAACGCTAATTTTGCTTGATCAACATTTAAGCTGATGTGTGTTTTCTTTGCAGCCACACTGGCGGCTGAAATTAAATTATCAAAGTTTGCTTTCATAAAGCGCACTCTAGAGCCTTCAGGTATATCCCCGGCAAAAGTCATGGTTCCATTGATCGAATCTATGGAGAGGATGGTGCGCACAATAGGTTCTTTACCTTCGCTTAATATAACAGATAATGGAAAAAGCAAAGCTGACCCTGGAAGTTCATTTGTATACTTTCCCAAATAATCTTTATACAGCTCCAAGGCATTATTGTTATCTATATCAAAAAGCACGTTCGCCTCTGATCGTGTAACCGTGCGTTCCAATCCAAACATTTCCCACCCCCCCATTGAACCATGTCCAATCTGGATGGCGTTGCCATAAAACCCTACGGCAACAATATTTCCTTGGCTGGGTTTGGCATTTAATCCTACAAGAGTAGATTTAAAGTCCGAACCGTCACCAGCAAGTCCACCTGTAATAGGCACTGAATGCTCAATTACGCTTTCCATCCCCTTCACCAACTCACTTCCATTTACCAATCCACCATCTGAAAGGACGAATACGTATTTCAAATCGGCTTTATCGAATTTTTCTATCAACTTAATTCCTGCAATTAAACTCGAATCTACTTCAGAAATTTCAATGCTATGAGTTACAATTTGTGTCTTTTCAAACTCGATCCCTACAATACTGATCGTATCATCAAAAACCGACGAGTCGTTAATTTCACCAGATGTTGAACAAAGTACGATCTGAGCATTTGGAAAATCGCGTTGGATCATCGTAAAACTTTCTTCATTTGCCAACAACTTCTTACTCCCAAAGCCAATTAAAAGCTGACACAATTTAGGATCAACTTGTTCGGTGTTCATGGTCCTAACAAACTTACCATCTTGAAATAAACGAGACATAACTTTCATAAATGCATTTAGTAGTAAGATTATACGTGCTCATTTTAAAAAAGATTCACTCGTTCAATCTTCTATTCAAGGATACGGCAAAACTTACACATATCCATTTACAATATTCTATCAAAACTTACATGCTCTAACTAACACTTTGTTCTTGATCTTTTTTTTGTGCGCCATTCCAGAGCTTCGAATCCTTATTCATGAAAAAAGTCCGGCTTTTAACCGGACTTTTCTGAGTAAAACTAACCTACTTATTGGATGATAACTTTACTTACTTGAACCACTTTATCCTTCTCGGTAACTTGAACAAAATAGATGCCTTTTGCTACATTCAAACTAAGCACTTCTTCAGTTTGTTCAACTTGTTTAGCTGCTACTTGCTGACCTAACAGGTTGTAAATTTGAAATTCAGTTTGCGAAGAAAAAGAATTTAACTTAATGGTGAAAGTTCCCTTATTTGGATTTGGATACACACGAAATACAATCTGATCAACTGCTACTTCTTTTAATCCTGTGCATTCACTAACAGTTTGGGTTATTTGAGCTGTTGCATTACATCCATTCGCACCTGTTCCTGTTACAGTATAAATAGTAGTGATAGAGGGGGCGACACTCACAGTACTAGAATTTTGGTTTATAATACTCCAGGTGTAAGTGATGGCGCCAGTCGCGGTGAGTGTAGCCGATGTTCCTTTACATATCATTTCTGAGCTGCTAGTTATACTGATAACTGGATTTTGCTTGATCTCAACATCAATTGTATTCGTAGCTGAACAACCATTTAATGAGGTTCCAGTCACAGTATAGATAACATTAGTTAAAGGCAAAACAGTGGCATTGCTGCCGTTGATGCTCCCTGGCATCCATGTATAGCTTGCTGCCCCATTTGCTGATAAACTCACACTATCTCCAGAACAGGTGCTTACCGATGCTGATGACACATTAATTAAAGGGATCGGGTTAACTACTACTATAATTGTAGACGTGTTCACGCAACCAAAAGCTGATACTCCGGTCACTGTATAAATAGTATTAGAAGCAGGTGATGCCGAAACCGAAGGTGTATTTAAATTAATAGGACTCCAAGTATAACTCACTGCGCCACTTGCATTCATGTTCACAAATGACCCTACACATAATGTATCTTCATTTGTTGTGACAACAATTATTGGAAGAGGGTTCACGGTTATCATTATACTATCTGTGCTTGTACATCCGTTTATTGCTGTTCCTTGAACTGTGTAAGTTATACTGTTGCTTGGCGCTACATTAATGGAAGAGTTTGACGAATTCAGCGGCAACCATACATAAGAATTTGCACCGGTTACTGAAAGAACAGTTGTGTCTCCAATACAAATGCTGCTGCTTGTTGCACTTAATGAAAGTACGGGTGTTGTATTAACAAGCACATTTACCATATCTGATGCAACACAGCCATTTAAAGAAGTGCCGATCACTGTGTAGTTGGTTGTGACAGAAGGGGCTACTATTGTGCTACTGCTCATCACATTTAATGGTAGCCAAGTATACGTTAATGCGCCATTAGCACTTAATGTGAGTGAATCGCCACTGCATATGGTACTTGAGCTAGCACTTGCAGAAATGTTTGGCAAGCTGTAAACTAGAATGCTAACAACTGCGCTATTACTACAACCAGCGCCAGAAGTTCCAGCCACAGTATAATTTGTAGTTGTTGATGGATAAACAGTTACCGAAGTGCTGTTTAAATTAAGTGGCATCCATGTGTAGGTTTGAGCACCTGAAACACTGATCATTGAACTATCTCCTAAACAAATAGCAGAATTACTGGTCGCAACATTGAGTTGTGGTAGTTGGTTTACATTCAGAGCAATGGTATTTGACGCAGTGCACCCAGAAGCATTAGAGCCAATAACAGAGAATACTGTATTACTGGTTGGTGCTACTAATAGCGTTGCGCTATTTGTGTTTGTTGGTAACCAAGTATAGCTTTGTGCACCAGTGGCAGAAAGTAATGTATTGTCTCCCAAACAAATTGGATTTGCCGATGCAGTGATACTTACGGTAGGGTTTTGATTTACCAATAAAGCAAAGGTATTAGATGAAACGCAAGCTAAAGAGCTAGTACCGGTAACTGTATAAATGGTACTTGAAACAGGACTAACTGATACTGAAGCAGCATTCGAATTAAGTGGCATCCAGGTATAGGTAACTGCGCCACTTGCATTCATTTGTATCGAATTGCCTTCACAGATAGAATTAGAAAGGGCGCTAATACCAATTACAGGTAAGGAGTTAACAACAATACTTATACTAGCATTACCTAAACATCCAAACGGGGAAGTGCCTACTGCATAATAATTTGTATTAACTGTAGGCGAAACATTGATACTTGACCCCACCAAACTACCCGGAAACCAAGTATACGTAGAAGCACCGCTAGCCGACAAATTTAACATGTCGCCAGTACATATAACACTATTAGAGGCTGTAATTGATACTGTTGGAATAACATACACGTTTACATTAACCGTGTTTGATCCTTGGCATCCCGCCGAACTTTTTCCGAGCAAAGTATAGGTCATACTCGCCGGAGGGGTAACTGTTATTACTGAACCAACACTATTTGTTGGCAGAAGAGTATAAGTAGCTGCGCCACTACCAGTAAATGTTACCGGAAAACCATTACAGGTAACTGAACTAGATATTGCCACTGACACTAAAGGAATCGCACCAACTTGTACTGAAATTGTTTTTGTTGTGGTACAACCTGTTTTCCCGATCACGGTATAGGTAGTATTTGAAGAAGGTGTTACGGTGATGTTAGCGGTATTCAAATTGCTCGGTAACCAAGTATAGGTTGTAGCGCCTGATGCAGTTAAATTAACTGAACCTCCATTGCAAACGGAGGTGGCAGATGCAACCACATTAACCGTTGGTGGAGTGCAATTTGATGTAACCGTTATATCGTCAATATAAACCCCATCATATGCATTTAGAACCCCATCAAGAGTATTAAAATTATACCGGATTAGTATACTTTGATTTGAATATGTATTTAAACTGAGGGTGTAAGTACTCCAACCCGTATTGGCATTAATTGCCAAAGGGCTTCCGTTTGATGCGGCCACATTTGTGTATGTTAGCCCACCATTGTTTGAGATTTGCAATGTTAATATATCGTACGTACAGGTTCCGGAGGTGCCACATTCCGTTGCAAGTGCATAGTTAAATGATAATACTGCCCCGACAGAAGGGATGAGAATAGTAGGTGAAGTTAAATTTCCACTTACTGTAGATCCTCCGTTTCCAAATGTACATCCAGAGCCAATATAGTTTGCCGAACCCGGACCAGTGTGCCCGGTTAAATTACTTCGTGAACAATTTGCATTGTAAACCCAATTCCCATTCGATCCATTCGCTGCTATCATTTGCCCCAAATTAGACGTAAAGGGTTCGCTAAATATTATTTGGCTGTAGTTGTTGCGTATCATCATTAGATAAACAATTATGAGTAAATACTTTTTCATGTTTTTTATTTTATTGGTTTAACTTCAGTAGCTTTCTATACACAGATGTGCTTAAACCATACCAAAATTCTTAGATCAACACATCCTATTGATTTACAAATTGTTAAGAGATTAAAAAAACAATCGCCTAACCTACTGTTTTCCCAAAATGAGAAAAAATTCTTGCTTTAGTACAATTGAATCACTAAAAATAATGTCGTCTAACGTGCTGAGTTGACCCTGTTCTGTAAAATGTGAGTTGTAAGAAAATAATCCTTAAAAATGTATATCGCAATAATTGTATATTTACTTTATAGCAAATACAAATGAAATCAACCGATTGGGGAAAGGCATTTCAGCCATTGATAAAAAAATACACCGGTAAAAAACATCCGCTTGATTACGCTAACTTATACCAGCTTGTTGTAGCTGTTATACTCTCGGCACAAGATTCCGATAAACACATCAACGAGGTGGGTGTTTCCTTTTTCAAAGCTTTTCCAAACATGGAATCGCTGGCTAAAGCCGATGCCGAAGCTTTATACCCCTTTATTGCTAAAGTTCGAAATTTTGGAAATAAAACAAAATGGTTGCTGGCTCTTGCCGCCAAGGTAAAAAAAGACAGTCAAATACCCTTAACAATGGAAGAGCTGACGGAATTACCTGGCATTGGAAGAAAATCGGCAAATGTGATCATGCGTGAAAGCGGCGTAAAAGCTGTTGGTGTAATTGTAGATCTTCACGTAGTAAGAGTGGCGCCTCGCATTGGAATAGCTACCGGCGAGGATCCAAAAAAAATTGAGAAACAGATCATGGAATTGATCCCTGAAAAGCAATGGGGTGAAATAGGAATGGCGATCTCGTTTTTAGGTAGAGAGATCTGTCGACCAAGTAATCCCAAATGTGGAGACTGTGTAATGAATACCATTTGTGCATATCATAACAAACAATGATCAGTGAAATAGCACATACCTTGCTAATTAAAAATAATGTTATATATTTGATTTGAATAGCCATAACATGAAACGCTTTCTTTGCCTCATATTTGTTTTTATTCTAACAAGAGCTTTCGCTCAGATGCCTGTAATGAATCCAATTTCAGGCTCTAGTGTTACTTGTTCAAGCCCCGCTGCACCGTTATCTTATACCGCTTCTGCAAGTAATTCTCCCACCTCTTATTCATGGTCGGTATTACCCTCGTCTTCCGTAGTAATTATAAACCCTTCTGTTGCAGTAACAGATATTTCTTTTCCATACAGCGCCGGCACCTACACGCTATTTTGTTATGCCACAAATGGTTCAGGAGCAAGCAGTACTGTGTCGTTTGTAGTTACCGTGTTTGAAACACCAAGCGTTAGTTTTTCAGGATCAAATACCTTTTGCCAAGGCTCCTCTACTAACTTATCGGCAAGTTCTACAATTTTAGCGGCAAGCCCAACTGTTTTTTACAATTGGTCACCAGGCTTTGGGTTAAACACCACTGTTGGGCCTAATGTTATCGCAAATCCATCTGTTACTACAAACTACACCGTTACCGCTACAAAAGGTGTTTGCTCAAATACAGCACAGATAACGGTTTCACAAATTAGTTCGCCAACAGTTACAGCATATGCAACAAACAGTATTATTTGTTTTGGGTCAATTACTACATTAACGGCAAGTGGAGCCAACACCTATACGTGGTCAAATAGTGCTATTAACGGAATGACATTATTTCCTATGTTCACTGATGTTTATTATGTTACTGGCTCAGCACTTAACGGATGCACAGACACAAAAAGTGTTTTAATAACAGTTAACCCGGTTCCTTCAGTCATAGTTAATTCAAATTATCCATTCTTGTGTGTAGGACAAACCGGATCTCTAGCCCTATCGGGAAGTGCAACTTCATTTTCACTCAACAACATACCGGTGGCCAGCAACTTCACTTTTGCTCCCACCTCAACTACTAATTACACTATTACAGGTTCTAACTCTTTTGGTTGCATTACAACTGAATTCTATACACAGGTCGTGTCACCATGCGTTGGACTTCAAGATAAAGGCTTAACTCCTCTTACGAGTTTTCATTTGTACCCAAATCCAACTAATGGAAGTTTTAAAGTCCGATCTGAAATAGGAGAAACTATCACCATTACAAATGAGTTCGGGCAATTAATAAGAAGTATTGAACTGATCCCACAAGAAGAATATTCAATTTCAAACTTAACGCCTGGCATTTACTTTATTCAATCTGCCACGTTAAAAGCTAAACTAATTGTAACACGTTTTTAGTGTTTAATTGGCCATTTAACTGCCATGAAAACTAAATTTTCGTTATTCTATGTGTTTCTCTTTGGCATTCTCATTTCCACTCTTACCTTTTCTCCTTTCATACTAGACTATACACTTAGTCCTCGATTATTTACCATTTCGCTTATACTTGCAACGCTGTGCTATCTGTTGCTAAAAACAAAAGAACAGATAACGATAAAGATAGATGGTATTACGGTCGCCCTCATTTCATACACTGCTTTTTCCTTTTTATCTGTGTTTTGGGCTAATACCAAATCTGAAGCCCTGTTTGAAAACATGAGAGCATCTGCCTTCCTTGGTGTTTTTTGCTTCGGGGTGTATTTCTTTAAGCGTTTGCCTTCCAATGTTGCAATTGCAGCCTTTGCGAAACTATCCTTACTTATCTGCTTTGTCGAATTTATTCTGTTTCTCTTCCAAATAAAGGAACTAAGATCTATGGCTAAGGAACAATTATACAATGTATATGGAATTAATTCGCATAAAAATCTTTTATCGAGTTTCTTATTTCTTCAACTCTTCTTTCTCATTATTGGCTTTAAGAGACTAACAAAGTTTTGGCGCATGATGTCACTGTTTTTTGGTTTGGTATGTTTGGCAATGCTAGCCATTCTTCAAACTAAAGCTATATGGCTGGGAGGATTGGTTTCATTGATTGTGTATGTATCACTCTTTTTTTACAAACGCTCATCGGTAAAACTAAACATCAGATACTGCATTGCCATTTCTTTAATTCTTTCGAATTTGTTTTTCATTCTTGTTTTACCAAGGCTCGTACAAAAAGGCATTGATCATAATGCTAACAAAAGCAATTCATCCAATATGATCGCAAACACAGAACTTGATAATGAACGTTTGATCCTATGGAACAAAACCTACAACCTATTTCAAAAAAATCCGTTCATTGGTGTTGGTGCTGGAAATTGGCAAATTAATTTCCCAGACCAAACATTAACAGGTTTATATCGCGCTGAAGACCTCAATTATACATTTCAAAGACCCCATAATGATTTTCTTTGGGTACTTTCCGAAACAGGTTTAATTGGCTTTAATTTATACTTACTTTTCCTTTTTGGTATTCTGATGCTTCTGATCTCTATCCTTAACAACAAACAAATGGATAAGTTCCTTTGTTTTGAGGTTCATGTATCCACCAGCATAATTATTGGTTTCTTAGTTGCTTCCTTTTTCGACTTCCCTAAAGAAAGAATAGAACATATCATCTGGTTTGCTTTAATACTATCCTACTCTTACTCAATTGCCATACAGCAAATCAAAGTGGTCCCTCTTTTTCAATTTCGCCTAAACAAAAATTCATCCTACTTTGTACTCATTATAATGGTCCTTTGCACAGTTTCTTCGGGACTAAGGTATAAAGGAGAATATTTCACCCGAAAAATGTACGATCGGAAATCACAACAAGATAACATCGGTATATTAATTGACAGCAAAAAAGCCATTAGCTATATTTACTCCATTGACCCAATGTCTATCCCAATCAAATGGTATTCAGCCAATGCACATGCTGCCCTATCTAATTTTAAAGAAGCACGCACAGATCTGATAAAAGCTATTGAGTTAACTCCTTATAACCGAAATGTACTGAACGACTTGGCTTCTTCATACGTTGCTACAGGCCAAATAGAACTGGCTATTAAATACTATCAGGAATCGGCAAGGATCAGTCCGCGCTTTGATGATCCAAAATTAAACCTAGCCGTTACTTATATCAATACTAAACAGTATCAAAAGGCTGATTCGTGTTTAAATACACTCTTTCATGATTCGGAAAGAAGGAAAACCTATCAAAAAATGGTCAATGCTTTTATAGGCAAGCCCTTTTAATGAGCCATTCTGAGCATTATCATTTATTTCTCTAACCAATGTCATTCTAGTGAGCTCAAGCCTATTTTAATTTTGGCCTAAATAAATTATTAACTAAATTAAAAAGGAGGCAATTATGTCATTAGTAAAAAAACAAGAGAAAAATTTCCCATCGGTATTCAGTGATCTGTTTGATTCTGATAAATTCTTTGGCAACTCGTTCTTTAAAGATTTTGAAAAAACATTTCCTGCAACCAATGTAAAGGAAACAGACAAAGAATACAAAATTGAATTAGCGGTACCAGGCTTTAAAAAAGAAGACTTTAAAGTAAGTTTGGATAATGAAATACTAAGTATTAGCGCTGAAACGAAAAATGAAAAAAAAGAGGAGAATGAGAAATTTACACGCAAAGAATTTTCATACAACTCCTTTTCTCGTTCGTTTCAATTACCTAAATCGGCTAATGGTGATAAGATCAATGCCAAATATGAGAACGGTATTTTAAAGCTGGATGTAAGTAAAAAAGCAGAAGCCATCAAACAAAACAATGCAAAACACATCAAAGTAGGTTAATTCTCAATCACAGGAATAGAAAAAGCCCCTCAAAAAGAGGGGCTTTTTGATTTTATGGAAGTCTATTTCTTTGAATAATATACGGGGTCTCCGTGTATTCCGGCAATATCAGCCTTAAATCGGTTAATTACCGAAGATTCGTCTGTTGTAACCGGAGGATAAGCACTAGCCACTTTCTCAATTACTTGAATAAATTTCTGTTTTAATTCGGGGCTTAAATAATGACTGTTTGTTTTAATTTCTTTCATTGCCCAGTCATATGAAGTATTCGAGTCTAGCTTATCCTTTTCCATGATCTGAAATACAATATCCGTTACATCAAAACTATAGTCATTGTGGCTCAATTCCTGAACAACGATGTCTTTGAATTTCTCGCGTTCCTCTTTTTGAACTTTTCCGTCTGAAAAAGCCACAGCAAAAGCTAACTGGCCAATCGCATAATGTAAATTTTCTATAGGATTCATGGTGATATTATTAATGTACCACTAAAGATAGAAAATTATTTCATATAAAAATAGTGATAGAGGTCAGAGCGAAAACTGACGAATGTCATTATCTGGTTACTAGGCTAAACCTACCTTCGTTCCTGCGAACCAAAGCCAAAAACCTCTATGTTAGCCGAAAAGCAAACATCTCAAAAGCAAACCTGTTTCCATTGTGGCGACAATTGCAGCTCCGATCAAATTAAACACGCAGAAAAGGTGTTTTGCTGCGATGGCTGCAAAATGGTATACGAGATCATAAACGACAAAGGGTTATGTGACTATTATGACCTTGAAAAAAATCCGGGATTAACACAAAAAGTGAAGATCAGAGAAGGAAAGTTTGCCTTTTTGGATGATGACATGGTTCAAACAAAGCTGATTCATTTTACCAGTAACGGGCAAAACCATGTTACCTTTTATTTACCTCAAATGCACTGCAGTTCATGTGTATGGTTGCTGGAACGTTTAAATAAGATCAATCCGGGCATCATTAAGTCTCAGGTTAATTTCCTTAAAAAGGAAGTGACTGTAGTTTACGAAAACAGCAAGGTAAGCTTAAGAAAGATCGCAGAGATCTTGACCTCAGTAGGCTATGAACCACACATCAGTTTAAACAACATTACCACCAAATCCATTAAAAAATATAATAAAAGTAAAATATACAAGATCGGCATTGCCGGTTTTTGCTTTGGCAACATTATGATGCTGAGCTTTCCGGAGTACTTTTCGTTCGGATACCTCGAAGATCAAGGATTAAAAGAATTCTTCGCCTACATATCACTAGTTTTGGCATTGCCGGTATTCTTCTATTCTGCCTCTGATTTTTTTGTTTCCTCCTATAAAAGTTTAAAACAAAAATTCTTAAACATAGATGCGCCAATTGCATTAGCTGTTGTTATTACTTTCTCGAGGAGCATTTATGAGATCTTAAGTGGAACGGGTGCAGGTTATTTAGATTCAATGAGCGGTATTGTTTTCTTTATGTTAGTAGGTAGGTATTTTCAGGATTATACCTACGAAACGCTTTCCTTTGAGCGCGATTATACTTCTTACTTTCCGCTTGGCGTAACTGTAATAACAGACAATTCGGAGAAGCAGATACCAGTTTCAAAATTAAAAATTGGTGATCGCATCAAGATCCACCACGGCGAGATCATACCAGCTGATTGTATCCTCTTTCTTGGAAAAGCTTCCATTGATTACAGTTTTGTTACCGGCGAATCTCTTCCGGTTGAAAAAACCATTGGAGAAATTGTTTATGCTGGTGGAAAACAAACAGAGGGCGCTATTGAATTAGAGGTAATCAAAGAAGTATCACAAAGCTACCTTACCCAGTTATGGAATAATGATGTGTTTAAAGAAAATGCGGAAGAAAAGAAAACATCCTTTATCCATGCAGTGAGCAAATATTTTACCTATGCCTTGTTTTCGGTTGCCATTGCTGCCGGAATTTATTGGAAGGTCAATGATCCCTCAAATATCCTGAATAGCATCACCGCTATTCTGATCGTAGCTTGTCCGTGCGCTTTATTACTTAGTGCCACTTTTACCAACGGGAACATATTAAGGTATTTGGGGCGCTATCAATTTTATGCAAAAAACGCCAACGCAGTTGAACGTATTGCTGATGCTGATACGATCGTGTTTGATAAAACGGGCACCATCACTTATCAACAAGAAGCAAAATTAGTTTACCAAGGAGATCTATTAACTGAACAAGAACAGTTAATGGTCCGCAGTTTATCAGCCCAATCTAACCACCCTTTGAGTAAAGCAATTTGCAATTCGATCGTGGCACTAAAACCACTCAGGGTAATTGAATATACTGAGATCAAAGGAAAAGGAACATCAGGTATAATTGATCAACAGATCGTTAAACTTGGTTCTGCAGAATTTGTCGGCGCAACCAATTCAGAAAACAACGATAACGGCAGTCAGGTGTATATTAGCATCAACAATAAGATCAAAGGTTGTTTTACGATCAAAAATAAATACCGTGAGGGATTACCAAGCCTAATCAAACAGCTCAAAAAGAATTACACGCTTCATGTTATTTCCGGCGATAACGACACAGAAAAAGAAAACCTGCGTTCGGTATTTGGCACTGATATACAAATGCTATTTAAACAAAAACCCGAAGATAAACTTGCATTTATTCGGTCGTTGCAAAACGAAGGAAAAAAGGTGGTGATGCTGGGAGACGGCCTGAACGATGCAGGTGCACTGAAACAAAGCAATATAGGGATCGCTATCACAGATAACATGAATAATTTTTCTCCTGCTTGTGATGTGATCATGAATGGAAATAGCTTCGGTCAATTATCTCATTTTATTGCTTACTGTAAAGATGACAAGAAGGTGATCATTGGCAGTTTTATCCTATCTATTTTATACAACATTGTAGGTTTATACTATGCCGTACAAGGCGATCTGTCGCCTGTTATTGCAGCTATTTTGATGCCTATCAGCTCTATCAGTATCGTTCTGTTCACCAGCATAAGTACTTGGTTATATTCACTTAAACTCAAACAAAACTAATGGAAACAATAATTTATGTAGACAATTTGAAATGCGGTGGATGTGCCAACACTATTACAAAAAATGTAAACGAATTTAAAGGTGTGGAATCGGTTGTGGTTGAACCGGAAGAGGGTAAAGTTACCATTCAATCACATGAAGCAATTGATCTAACCGGGATAAAAAACAAACTCCACCAATTAGGCTATCCAGAAAAGGATACCACTGAGGGCTTGGATAAGTTCGCATCAAACGTCAAATCGTATGTGAGTTGTGCCATTGGCAAACTGTCATCGGATGATAAAGAGGAAAATGCTAAAAATTCATAAATACTGATAAAAGTCATGTTTTTGATTGACGTTTATCAAAATCCCTAAAAGCAATCAGGAATACTTTTACAAACGAATATATGGGAGCAATTTTTATCATGATAGGGGCAAGTTTACTGGTAGCGATCGGCTTTTTGATCGCATTTATTTGGTCAGTAAAAAACGGACAATACGAAGATGATTACACCCCTTCTGTAAGAATGCTTTTTGACAATACTACGAAACAACAATCAACCGAAAATAAAACAACAAACAACAACTAAATTATGGAACTTCAAAAATTTCAGTACGACAACAAAACAGTTAAGATGTTTGCTTATGCAACCATTTTATGGGGTTTAGTAGGAATGTTAGTGGGGCTAATTGCCGCTATACAATTATACTTACCTGCAGCAAACATGTCATTACCCTACACCACCTTTGGTCGTTTACGTCCATTGCACACCAACGCGGTAATTTTTGCCTTTGTAGGTAACGGTATCTTTATGGGTGTTTATTACTCATTACAGCGTTTATTGAAAGCGCGTATGTTCAGTGATCTATTAAGCAAGATCCACTTCTGGGGATGGCAGTTGATCATTGTGTTAGCAGCTTTAACCTTAGTGCTAGGTAAAACTACCGGTAAAGAGTATGCTGAATTAGAGTGGCCCATTGATATTTTGATCACTTTGGTATGGGTTGTATTTGGCTGGAACATGTTCGGTACTATTATTCGCCGTCGTGAGCGCCACTTATATGTTGCGATCTGGTTCTACATCGCCACATTTGTAACGGTTGCCATGTTGCACATTGTAAACTCTATTGAGATCCCTGTATCTGTTTGGAAATCCTATTCATGGTATGCTGGTGTTCAAGATGCTTTGGTACAATGGTGGTATGGCCACAATGCGGTAGCGTTCTTCTTAACTACTCCTTACTTAGGTTTAATGTATTATTTCTTACCTAAGATCGCTCAACGTCCTGTTTATTCTTATCGTTTATCTATCATTCACTTTTGGGCCTTGATCTTCTTATATATCTGGGCAGGTCCTCACCACTTATTATACACTTCTGTTCCTGATTGGGCACAATCTTTAGGAGTTGTTTTCTCGGTAATGCTAATTGCTCCATCATGGGGTGGTATGATCAATGGATTATTAACCTTACGTGGTGCTTGGGATAGAGTTCGTGATAATGTTGGATTGAAATTCTTAGTAGTTGCTGTAACAGCTTATGGTATGGCTACTTTCGAAGGACCTATGTTATCATTAAAGAATGTGAATGCTATTGCCCATTATACAGATTGGATCGTGGCTCACGTGCACGTTGGTGCATTAGGATGGAACGGCTTCATGACATTTGGTATCCTATACTGGTTAATACCGCGATTGTTCCAAACGAAATTATATTCAGAGAAATTGGCAAACATGCACTTCTGGATCGGTACATTAGGAATTGTGTTGTATGCGGTACCAATGTATTGGGCTGGTTTCATGCAATCATCTATGTGGAAAGACTTTACTCCGGAAGGTCAATTAAAATGGCAGTTCATGGATACTGTAACTAAAATGATCCCATTCTATATTGCACGTTCAGTGGGTGGAGCATTGTTCTTAGTAGGTGCGATCATCATGACCTACAACTTAATCAAAACAATAAAAATTGGTACTTTCTTAGAGGTTGAAGAAGATGAAGCACCGGCATTAGTTGGTGAATATCAAGCACACTCAAAAGACCACTGGCACCGTTGGATAGAGCGTAAGCCTATACAAATGCTAGTAGTGAGTTTAGTGGTGGTTGCTATCGGCGGTTTAATTGAATTCATCCCTGTGTTCTTGGTGAAATCAAATATCCCAACCATTGCAAGTGTTAAACCATATACTCCACTTGAATTACAAGGAAGAGATATTTACATTAGAGAAGGTTGTTATACTTGCCACTCTCAAATGGTTCGTCCGTTTAGAAGTGAAACTGCTCGCTACGGTGAATATTCTAAAGCAGGTGAATTCGTATACGACCACCCATTCCAATGGGGTAGTAAACGTACTGGTCCGGATTTGGCTCGTTTAGGCGGTAAATATCCAGATAGCTGGCACTATAACCACATGTTAGACCCTACGTCTATGTCACCTGGTTCGGTTATGCCGCAATACCCATGGTTATTAGAAGATCAGTTGGATGCTAATTCAACGATGGCTAAGATCAAAGCAATGAAACGTTTAGGTGTTCCTTACCCAGAAGGTTATGAGAAGACAGCGATCGTTGACATGGAAAAACAAGCAAAAGAAATTGCTGAAAATTTAAAGAAAGACGGTATTGAAACATTACCAGACAGAGAGATCGTAGCATTGATCGCCTATTTGCAACGCTTAGGAAAAGACATCAAAGCTGAAGGCTTAAAGGCACAAAAATAATTAAGAACAATATAAAAGCTGATTTATGAAATTTAAAAACTATTTGGAAAGCATCACCGGGATCGGGATCTATCCATTGATATCACTGATCATATTTGTAGTGTTCTTTGCAGCCGTTTTCTTATACGTTGTAAAAGGAAACAAAAAGCACTTTGAAAAACTAAGTAATATTCCTCTTGAAGACAAAAATTAATCGTTATTTATTATGAGCAAACTAACCAAAATAAAAGCCCTAGCGTTAACTATGTTATTTCCGCTATTGGGTATCTGTCAAAACGATGCTAATGCGCATACCACTTATTTCTCCAACGCACTATTCAATACACTTTTTGGTGTTATTCTTTTACTGCTTATTATTATTGTTGCCTTTAGCAGCGTGTTAAAGAATGTTGCAGACAGTGATTATCTGGATAAGAAATTGAAAAAAGAAAACGAAACTTCCTCTAGTGGAAGAGCTCTTTCTACTCTTTTCTTTATCTTCTTTAGCTTTTCATTAATGGCACAAGATGGAAAAGGTGCAGATAGCTGGTTAATTGGCGGACTTGATCAATTTACTTTCTATTTTATGATGACCATTATCTTTATTGAATTATTGGTACTGGGCTTATTGATCTATCAATTCAAATTCTTGATCCGCACAAAAACAACCGCGGTGGCAGAAAAAGCAAGAGTGGCTTCGCCTTTAATGGCTAGTCTTACAGATGCAGTTGCAGTTGAAGAGGAAGATAGTATTATGTTAGATCATGATTATGATGGCATCAAAGAATTGGACAACAATTTGCCACCATGGTGGAAATATGGTTTTTACTTAACCATTGTGATCGCAATTGTATATTTAACCAATTTCCATATTACCGGCTCAGGCGATCTGCAAGGTAAAGAATACGAGAAAGAGATGGCTCAAGCTAAATCGGATGTTGAAGAGTTTATGAAAAACTCAGCAAATAATGTAGATGAGAGCACGGTAAAATTACTGACCGAAAAGTCAGACCTTGATGCGGGTAAGGATGTGTATATGGCTAATTGCGCTGCATGTCACGGTAAATTAGGTGAAGGAACGGTTGGTCCGAATTTTACCGACGAATATTGGATCCACGGCGGAAGCATTCAAGACATCTTTAAAACAATTAAATACGGTTGGGTTGAAAAAGGAATGAAGTCGTGGAAAGAAGATCTGTCTCCTATGCAAATTGCACAAGTAACTTCTTTTATCAAGTCGTTAAAAGGCACAAACCCACCAAATGGTAAAGCACCTCAAGGCGATTTGTATACCGAAGCTGGTGCAGTACCTGCTAATGATTCTACTCTTGTTGCGAACGATAGCTTGGCCATCCAAGTTAAAGCGGATAGTTTAAGCACTTCAAAAAAATAATGGATACTCCAAACGATAAACAAAACGAAAATCACAGCGAATCCTTTAGAGACAGCATAACCACTATCGATGATAAAGGCGAAAGGGCCTTTATCTATCCAACAAAGCCCTTTGGTAAGTACTTTGATCTAAGAACCTATTTTACCTGGTTCTATTTGATCGTATTCTTTGCTACTCCTTTTTTTAAGTATAATGGAGAGCCGCTCTTCTTATTTAATGTGGCGGAGAAAAAGTTCATTCTGTTTGGTTCCATTTTTTGGGCACAGGATTTCTTTATTTTCGGATTGGGAATGCTCATCTTCATTGTATTCATTGCGCTCTTTACGGTTGTATTTGGAAGGTTGTTTTGTGGATGGGCTTGCCCGCAAACCATATTTATGGAAATGATCTTCCGTAAAATTGAGTACTGGATAGACGGCGACGCCAACTATCAGAAGGCTTTAAAGAAAGCACCTTGGAATGCAGATAAGATCAAAAAACGTACACTCAAATTTTTAGCCTTTTACAGTTTGTCCTTTATCATTTCTAACACTTTACTGAGTTATGTGATTGGGATGGATAATGTATTGGCCATTCTCACTCATGTATCAGGTCATGTTGGCTCCTTTCTAGGGGTAATGTTATTCACAACCATTTTCTTTTTTGTATACTGGTGGTTCAGAGAGCAAGTATGTTTGATCGTTTGCCCTTACGGTAGAATGCAGGGAGTGCTGCTCGATAAGAATTCGGTGGTGGTTGCTTATGATTATGTGAGAGGCGAAGACAGACACCATTTTAAAAAGAATGAAGTACGAACTGGCGGGGATTGCATTGATTGCAATTTATGCGTAAAGGTTTGTCCTACCGGAATAGACATCAGAAACGGAACACAATTAGAGTGTATCAGCTGTACGGCTTGTATAGATGCCTGCGATCATATGATGGAAAGCGTTGGTATGGAAAAAGGCTTGATCCGCTATGATTCTGAAAATGGTATCAAAAACAAAGTGAAGTTGGCTTTTACCACACGTATGAAAGCATACTCTGCAGTGCTTTTGGTTTTAATTGCCATTGAAACAGTTCTTTTAAGTACCCGTTCGGATTATGATGCAACTATTCTAAGAGCAAAAGGGATGCTGTATCAGGTTCAACCCAATGATCAACTTAGTAATCTCTTCACCATCAAATTGGTAAATAAAACACGTAAAGAATTGCCTGTTGAATTAAAAGTTGAGAATTTTAAAGATTACAAGATCCAATTGATCGGCAAGGATATTAAAGTAAAACCAGAAGAGATCACTATGGGAGAGTTTTTTGTGTATCTCAACAAAGCTGACCTTGTTGATCGCAAAATGAAATTAGAAATTGGTGTATATTCGAATGGTAAAAAAATAAAAACAGTTAAAACTAACTTTTTAGGTCCTATTAAATACAAAAAATAAATTATTGCATATGAATTTCGGCGGAAAAATAGTTGTATTATACGTGAGCTTTGTTGGCTTGATACTTACATTGGTTTTTATGAGCTACGGCCATGATGTTGAATTGGTAAGTAAAGATTATTATGCTCAAGAACTCAAGTATCAGGATAAACTGGATGCTATTTCAAACGCAAACTCCCTGCCTAAAAGTATACAACATGAAGTGCAAGGTGGTTCCATCATCTTAACGCTCGACTCGTCGCTTGTAAATTCGGGGATTACCGGCACTATTAACTTTTTCCGCCCGTCAGATTCTCGCATGGATACACAACTTAAAATGAATTTTGTTGGGGGCCAACAAGTGATTGATGCAAAAAAACTTTCGCATGGTTCCTATAAAATGCAATTAACCTGGAAAAGTTCAGGCAAAAACTATTTCAAAGAAGCTGTTGTTTTTATTGAATGATAAATTTAATAATACCCGCATTAACCTTGGGTTTCTTAGGAAGCTTTCACTGTATTGGAATGTGCGGACCAATTGCTCTTTCTCTTCCCATCAACTCTACTTCTCTTTTTCATAAACTGTCGCACCTGCTGCTGTACAATTTTGGCAGAACCATTACCTACTCTATTCTTGGATTGATCTTTGGAATAATTGGCCAAACGTTTGATCTCTTTGGATTTCAACAATACCTTTCCATCGCTATTGGCATCGTCATTCTACTTTCGCTTTTCTTTACTTCGGGCTTTGCGGCTAAAAATAAATTAACCGCCAGTATTTACGCTAAAATGAATGTGATAAAAACCACTTTAGCCAAGCTATTTCAAAAAAAAGGCTGGATCTCGGTATTTAGTATTGGTTTACTGAACGGACTACTCCCGTGTGGCTTGGTTTATATGGGCATCGCAGGCGCTTTAGCCAGTGGCAGCTATGTTAATGGTGCAGTTTTTATGGCAATCTTTGGTTTGGCAACCATTCCCATTATGCTGAGTTTATCCTTATTTGGCAATGTTATCAGTTTAAAATTTAGACAAAGCATCAAAAACATGGTCCCAATTGTTTTATCAATCATGGCTGTTTTACTAATTTTACGTGGTCTTAATTTAGGTATTCCTTACGTCAGTCCTAAAATTGAAACTGAAAAAAACACGATTTCGCATACAACAGATATTAATTGTCACAAATGAGTTTGATCTCTAAATACAATATCCCTGTTCCAAGATACACGAGTTATCCAACAGTTCCTTTTTGGGAAAAAACACCTACAGAAGTAGAATGGTTGGCTGACGTAAAAAAAACATTTACGGCAACAAATAACACGGAAGGCATAAGTTTGTATATGCACTTACCATTTTGTGAAAGCCTTTGCACCTATTGCGCTTGTAATACTCGCATCACTGTTAACCATAAAGTAGAAACACCTTATATACAAGCTTTAATTAAAGAATGGCAGATCTATTTGAATACATTTGGCGAAAAACCGAACATCAAAGAGATTCACTTAGGTGGTGGTACGCCTACGTTTTTTAGCGCCGAGAACTTACATCACCTGATCACCGAGATCTTAAAAAATGCTACTGTTTTGCCGAATGCGGAATTTAGTTTTGAAGCGCATCCTTCTAATACCAGTAAAGAACACTTGGTGACACTATATGAACTTGGCTTTAAACGCATCAGTTTTGGTATACAGGATTTTGATCTGAAAGTTCAGGACGCCATCAATCGTTTTCAAACGTTTGAAGAAGTAGAGTCTATTGTGAACCAAGCAAGAGAAGTGGGTTATGAATCGGTTAATTTTGACTTAGTATATGGCCTGCCCTTTCAAACACTGGATGGCATTCTGCAAACGATTTCACAGGTTATTCAGTTAAAACCCGAACGCATTGCGTTTTACAGTTATGCACACGTGCCATGGATAAAACCTGGGCAGCGTAAATTTACGGAGTTAGATCTACCGGTTGATTCGGTGAAAAGAGAATTGTACGAAAAAGGGCGTGAGGTATTTCAAGCCAATGGCTACGAAGAAATAGGCATGGATCATTTCGCATTAAAGAACGATCAATTATATATCGCTTCTCAAAACCAAAGTTTACATCGTAACTTCATGGGCTACACGCCTCATCACACCCAATTGCTCATCGCACTAGGAGCTTCTTCTATAAGTGATAGCTGGACCGGATTCATACAAAACATTAAAACCGTTGAAGAATACCAAAAGGTAATTGAGTTAGGTCATCTGGCTATTTTTAAGGGGCACAAATTAAACGAAGAGGATCTTGTTTTGCGTAAACACATTTTGAACATCATGTGTAATGGCAAGACCAATTGGAAAAACAAGGCCGATCAGTGTGACGAGATCTACTTTGCCTTAAAGCGCTTAAAAGAAATGGAAAAAGACGGCTTAGTGAAGATCGAACCATTTGAATTAAGTGTAACAACAGAAGGCAAAGCATTTTTACGTAATATCTGCATGTGTTTTGATGCACGCTACTGGGCCAAAACTCCTCAAGCTAAAATATTCAGCTCGGCTGTTTAAGTTGTTTGCTTCAACGAAAGCAACCATTCAATGGCTTTATCTCTATTATCAAAAATCTTCATTTTCAACGATTGCTTCTGCGTCATATTAATGATGAAGTTTATCAAAATGCGCTGCGCTAATGAACTTACCACTACAGCGCTTGCCAAGGTTGCCCTATTGTTCTCGGGTCGAGTCGAAAATTCCCTTGCTTCTTTTGAAATGGTTGCAAATTTTCCGGGTTCTGAAAGTAGCTTTAATTTATTTGTTCCGTCAAACTTCGACTGCAAATAGTTAAACTGAAACATCGAATCTTCGAGTTGCATTTCCGAATAATCATCCATTTTAAAGCAAATTATTCCATTATCCCATTGTTCAATTAAAACGGTGCCATTTTTGAATGATTCAAGTACTTTGTAAGAAGGGGTAGCCATAACGGCGGCAAAATACTAAAATTATTCAGTAAATCATTCTTCTGATGTATTTTTCAATTGCATCAGTAACGAATACGCACCAACTAAAACTACTTTGTTCAATTGAAAGCCATTCTCAGTCTTGATCTCTGTAAAGCCATTCTCTGTTATTCCGGTTGCAACCTGTACTAATTCAAACTCGTTTTTTTTGACCTCTACAAATACATAATTTTTCCCATCATGCGCTACAATCGCATCCTCAGGTACAACAATTGAATTCATGCTTTTGATCTCGATTTCAGCATTCATATACATGCCGGGAATGAGTGATTTGTCGTAGTCCTCAAAATGGCAATGTACTTCAATGTTTCGTTCCGCAGATAAATTTTGTCCGATCAGCAATATTTCACATTTGTGTTTATTATTTCGATCGTTATTCGTAAAGGCTACTAATTTTTGCCCCACAAACAATTTATCAATGTCTCTTTCAAAAACGGTTAAGTTCAGATGAATATCATTCGGATTCACTAATTCAAATAATACATCTGTTGGATTTACATACTTACCAATGTTTACGTTTACTTTTGAAACATAACCATCAATTGGTGCCTGAACACTTATTTGCCGAGATATCGAATTCTCATTCAGTTTTTCCGGATCCAAGTGGATCAGTTTTAATTTCTCTCCCAATGAACGTTCGCTAATTTTTTGTGAACGGTAATCCGATTCTGTTTGCTGAAAAGTTTTATCACTTGTTGCTTTGTTTTCATTCAGCTCCTTTTGACGGTTATATTCTTTCTCCAAATATGTCAATTTTGCCTTTGCCATTAAATACTCCTGCTGCAACTGAATGTAGGCTTGATCTTCCATGACTGCGATCACCTGTCCTTTCGAAACTTTCATGCCCGGTAATAATTGTGTGGATCTTAAAAATCCACCTAATGGCACACTGATAGATACCATGTTTTGAGGTGGCACGTCGATCTTTCCATTTACACGCAATATACTCGCTATTGAACGTGTTTCTGCAGCCCCCACTTTTAAGCCGGCGTTTTTATACTGGATATCGGTTAATGTAACACGGTGCTCCAGCTGCTGAGCATCTGGTTTCACTTCTGCTGGTTTGTCACCACCACATGAATAAGTAAAAAGACCGAATATGAATAATATGATACTGTTTTTCATTTGAAATGTTATTTGTTAGATAAATAATTTAATTGGATCAAACTTTCGTTTAAATTCTTTTGTGCATTAATGTATTCGTTCTTTATTGAAATGGCTTGATTGGTAAGCATTACCCAGTCTAAATAATTAATGTCGCCGCCTGCAAATTGTTTATTCGCCACAGCTATGATCGTTTCTGCATTCTTTAGCGCTTTTGTTTCGTAATATACCACCTGTTGCTTACAGCGCTCGTGATCTGTTAGGGCTTTCATGTAATCGAGTTTAATAGACTGCAGACCTTCTTCATAAGCACTCTGAGCAACACTATTCCCCATCCTTGCCGCTTTCATTTTTGATCGTTGCGATCCGAAAAACAATGGGATACCAACACCCAATTGCGCCGATTGAAAGCGTGAAGAGCTATTATAAAACACTTCATCAGCTCCAAATCCGCGCATCGACATGTTGTTATAAGCCACGGAAAGATCAGGCAATAATTTTGATCGCTCTAGCTTTAAAGAAACAGCAGATATCTGCCGTTGTTGCTGCATGATCTGAATACTAGGGTGTTGTTTCAATCTGCTGGTATCGGCGTTTATAGAAGTAATACTTGGTTTTTCGTTCTCATCCGGAATTACATCCTCTGTGGTATTCAATAGTAATTTAAACTCCAGAACATTTATCTCCAGGTCTTGCTTCAGTAGTTGTAATTGCATTTCTATTTGGCCAAGTTGACTTTCTGCTGTTGTTTTTTCGAGCACATTGCTTTCGCCTGTTTTAAAACGCAATTCTGCTTTCGATAAAAACTGTATGTACATACTATCATTTGTCATCAGCAATCTCTGCTTTTGTTTTAAGTATTGATAGTGGTAAAAAACAGAGGATACATTTCGGCGAACCTCCATTTCTTTTAATGTTACTGAAAGCACACGTGAACGCCACTCCTCTTTTAATAAGGAACGTTGACGAGCATACACCGTTGGAAAATTAAAACTTTGCGCAACATTTAGTCGATTATCCGAATAGGCACTGTTGATTTGTCCATACTCGGCACTTACCATTGTTTGCGGCACATTTGCACCTGAACCTATGAGCTTTTGCTGATACTCAGCTTTGAGTTTTTCACTTTTAACTGAAAGATTGTTTTTCATGGCCTGCTCAACAGCAGCATTTAAACTGAGCACTTGCTGTGCACTTGCTTTTGTTGTTGCTCCGATCAATAACATAAAAACAAGGATTCCTGTAATTGGCGCTTGCACAGATTTCGATTTTTTCATTTCAAACATGAGGTATAAGATCGGTAAAACAAATAAAGTTAAAAGTGTAGCCACCAATAAGCCACCAATCACCACCGTGGCTAAAGGCCTTTGCACTTCAGCCCCTGCACCATTACTCAATGCCATGGGTAAAAAACCTAAAGAGGCTACAAAGGCTGTCATTAGTACCGGACGTAAACGTAATTGTGTTCCCTTTATCACAATTGCCTTCAGATCTTCTTCGCCCTCTTTGCGTAAACGATTGAACTCCGCAATGAGCACAATGCCATTTAAAACTGCAACTCCAAACAAGGCAATGAAACCTACACCGGCACTAATGCTAAATGGCATTCCTCTGAAATACAATGCAAAGATCCCGCCAATAGCAGATAAAGGAATTGCAGTGTAGATCAACAAGCCCTGACGCACAGAACTAAATGCAAAATATAAGAGTAAAAATATCAACACCAGTGAAACAGGAACAGCAATTGACAAACGTTTCTTTGCTGCATTTAAATTTTCAAAGGCACCACCATAAACCGGATAATAGCCGGCCGGAAATTTAATGCTTGTTTCCACCTTTACCTGCAATTCATTTACAATGCTTTGCACGTCTCGCCCTCTTACATTAAATCCAACAATGATCCGTCTTTTAGCATCTTCACGTTGTATCTGATTTGGCCCATCCTTTATTTCCACTTTTGCCAATTGATAAAGTGGTACTTGTGAACCCATTGCAGTTGGTATAAGCAGGTTTTGAATATCAGTTACGTTTGTTCTTACTTCTTTGTCTAATCGAACTACCAGATCAAAACGTTTCTCGCCTTCATACACCAAACCGGTGCTTTGCCCTGCAAATGCAGTGTTCACTATGCGGTTCACATCATTGATCGATAGATCGTATTGTGCTAAAGATGCGCGATCATATTCAATGATCACTTGTGGCATTCCAGTCACTGTTTCCACATACAGATCCTTAGCACCTTCGATCTTGCCGATGAGGCTTCCCATTTTTTGAGCATAGGCAGCTAATGTATCCAGGTTCTCGCCAAATATTTTACATACTACGTCTTGCTTGGCTCCTGTCATTAATTCATTAAATCGCATTTGCACCGGAAACTGAAAACTAAAACTTAAACCGGGAACCTGTTGTAACTTCTCATTCATTTTTTCAGCTAATTCATTAAAGCTGGAAGCAGAGGTCCATTCGCTTTTATCTTTTAAAATGATCATGAGATCTGCCGCATCCATTGGCATAGGATCGGTAGGCACTTCACCGCTGCCTATTTTGGTAACAACTTTCTCTACCTCCGGAAAATGATCGATCAGTATCTTTGAAGCCTTTTGAGTATTCTCAATACTGGTATTTAAATTCGACCCGGTAAGTAATCGCGTTTCTACTGCAAAATCACCTTCCTCTAAAGCCGGAATGAACTCGCCTCCCAGACTCGTTAATATCAAAACAGACATCACAAACAAACCAACAACTGATATGATCACTGTTTTGGGAAATCCGACAATTTTGGTTAATAATCCTCGGTAACGTTTTTCCAAAAATGCCATCATACGATCCGATAAATTTTTGCTGTGTTTTGTTTTTTTGCTTAAAAAAACTGAACTCATCATTGGAATATAGGTAAGAGAAAGTATAAATGCACCTAGTAAGGCAAAAGCAACGGTTTGTGCCATAGGCTTGAACATTTTGCCTTCTATGCCTTGCAAAGAGAAGATAGGCAAGTACACGATCAAAATAATGATCTGACCAAATACCGCGCTATTCATCATTTTGCCAGCCGAATGATTCACTTCTTCATCCATTTGTTTCTGATCAATACGCATCACCCCGCTGAATTTTTTCCCATGTGTTAATTGATGCATCACTGCCTCCACAATGATCACGGCTCCGTCAACAATCAAACCAAAATCAAGCGCCCCTAAACTCATTAAATTACCACTCACGCCAAACAAATTCATCATGATGATCGCAAACAACATGGCCAAAGGAATAACGGAAGCAACCAATAGGCCCGCTCTGAAATTTCCAAGAAACAGAACCAATACAAAGATCACAATAAGAGCGCCTTCCAATAAATTCTTTGCCACCGTGCCGATCGCATTGTCAACCATTTTTGTACGATCTAAAAAAGGTTCTATCACCACACCTTCCGGTAATGTTTTTTGTATCTGAGCGATCCGCTCCTTTACCTTCACGATCACGTCACTACTATTCGAACCCTTCAGCATCATTACTACAGCTCCAGCCACTTCTCCTTTGTCGTTATAACACATAGCGCCAAAACGTGTAGCAAATCCAGTCTTTACTTCGGCCACATCCTTTATGTGAAGTGGTGTTCCGTTCTCAGTGGCTTTTATTGAAATGTTCTTTATATCTTCTATACTACTGATAAGTCCTTCTGTTCTTATATATAGCACTGTTGATCCCTTCTCAATATAAGAACCCCCTGTGTTTTGATTGTTCCCTTCGAGTGCCTTAAAAACATCGTTGATAGTGATGTTGAAGGATTTTAATTTATTTGGATAGATGGCGATCTCATACTGCTTTAATTTTCCGCCAAAACTACTCACCTCTGCAACGCCTTTTACACTAAGCAATTGACGGCGAACGATCCAGTCTTGTATGGTTCGCAATTCAGTTGAACTGTACTTATTTGCATAGCCTTCTTTTGGCCGAACAACATATTGATAGATCTCTCCCAAGCCAGTTGTAACTGGTCCCATTTCAGGATTACCAATTCCTTTCGGGATCAGATCTTTTACCGACTGGAGTCTTTCTGCTACTTGTTGTCTTGCCCAATAAACATCTGTTTCATCGTCAAACACAATTGTAACTAGTGAAAGTCCAAATCGGGAAAAACTGCGGATCTCAAGTAATCCGGGAATATTATTATTAGCCTGCTCGATCGGAAAAGTAATGAGGCGCTCGATGTCAGTTGCCCCATAAGAAGGCGCTACAGTAATTACTTGCACCTGATTATTGGTAATATCCGGTACTGCATCTATTGGCAGCTTAGTGAGCTGTATAGCCCCATAGCCAATTAATGTGATGATAAACAAACCCACAATGAGTTTATTCTTTATAGAGAACGAAATGATCTTACTTAACATACGTTTAATTTAAATGATAAAGAAGGCGCTTCAAACTGAAATGCCCATTAGTGAAATAAATTAAACAAGCTTTGGCGGCTGCCAAATATTATTACTAAAGGTTGGGAAATTAGATTCGTTGGTGATACGGTATTCTTCTGATGGAGATTCCATCAAAGGAATATTCAGATTGTTCTCCGGTTTTGTATCTTTAATAGAAGAAGGGGCCGGGTGATGACTGCATCCATCGTCTGAATGCTTAAAAGGCAATTTACCATGTTCATGATCCGTATCTGAATCATGCGAATGGGCATAATGCTCAGTGATAAAGCCTAGGAAATCTTGTTCCTTTGCTGTTTCATTATAATGATGAAATAAAAATGGCAATTTAGCCAATTCAGCGAACGCTTCCTGATTAGTGAATAATTGAAGGATAATTATGAATGAAAAAATACGCTTCATTTGCTAGTCAAATTTACAAAAAAACAGGTAGTTAAACCGCTATTTGTAGATTTATTTTGCTTCTTTTTCTTTTACCGAGCAAGTATTGGCATTAATAAGCGTGTAAAGCGGACAAAAACTCACCACACTGGTTAAAATAAACACTACTGCTAAACCAAGTAAGATGTACCCTAAAGCACCGGCTACAATATTTGCCATAAATAAAATAACAAAAACTGCCGCCAAGATCAATCGGATGATCTTATCTGTTGAACCCATGTTTTTTTTCATATCTGATTAATTTGTTTGTCAAAGGTATCATTTTAAAACTAACATACTCCTGATAGTTGTTATGCCCGAAACTGACCTTAATCAGTTTCACAAATTGACATTGGTCATGTGAATAGAATCAATAACCCAATACATTTATCATCATAAAACATTTACCATGCACAACGAACACACCGATGAACATTTTCAATTAAGAATTGACAATGGTGAGCACATAGAGTCAAAAGACTATATGCCAGAAGGCTATCGAAAACATTTGATCCGTCAGATGTCGCAACATGCCCACTCTGAAGTAATAGGTATGCAACCAGAAGGAAACTGGATCACGCGAGCACCAAGTTTACGCGCTAAACAGATCTTACTGGCGAAGATCCAGGATGAAGGTGGTCATGGACTCTATTTATACAGTGCTGCTGAAACACTTGGTATATCCAGAGTTGAACTCATCGATCAATTACATACCGGTAAAGCTAAATATTCGAATATTTTCAATTACCCGGCATTGAACTGGGCAGATATTGGTGCAATTGGCTGGTTAGTTGACGGGGCTGCGATTGTAAATCAGGTTTCACTTCAACGTACTTCATATGGACCGTATAGCCGAGCTATGGTTCGCATTTGTAAAGAAGAAAGTTTTCATCAGCGTCAGGGTTACGAGATCATGGCTAAGATGATGGCTGGAACTAAAGACCAGCAAGCAATGGCACAAGATGCCATGAACAGATGGTGGTGGCCGGCATTAATGATGTTTGGTCCGCACGATACAGACTCGCCACACAGTAGTGATGCCGTAAAATGGAAGATCAAACGTGAAACGAATGATGAGTTACGTCAAAAATTCATTGACAAAACAATTCCTCAAGCAGAATTAATTGGCCTAAAAGTTCCGGATGCAAATGCCAAGTGGAATGAGAAAACAAATCATTACGATATTGGAAAGATCAATTGGGATGAGTTTCACCAAGTGATCAGCGGAAACGGCCCTTGTAATAAACAACGGATGGATCATCATATCAAGTACCACGAAGAAGGTGCCTGGGTAAGAGAAGCCGCGGAAGCTCATAAAAAGAAAAAAGCGAAAAAAGAATCATTAGCAACCATTTAAAACTTATTCAAATGAGTAATTCAAAAGATACACAACTGGACCTTTGGGAGGTGTTTATTCAAAGTAAATCAGGACTCCCATACATTCACGCCGGAAGCATCCATGCCTCTGATGTAAAGATGGCGATGCAAAACGCAAGAGACACTTATACGCGTAGAGGTGAAGGCACAAGTATTTGGGTCGTTCCATCTGTTTCTATTACTGCCTCTAATCCGGATGACAACGAAATGCTGTTTGATCCGGCGAACGATAAGATCTACCGTCACCCAACTTTTTACGTAATGCCTGAAGGCGCAAAAAATATTTAAACTTTTTTATCATGACAAAACAAGATGCACTTTACACGTATTGCCTGAGATTAGGTGATGACGCATTGATACTAGGCCACCGCTTATCCGAGCTATGCAGCAGAGCCGCTTTTATTGAAGAGGATCTGGCGCTAACAAACATTTCATTGGATATGATCGGAAGAACAGAAGCTTTGCTAAAATATGCTGGTGAGATTGAAGGAAAAGGTAAATCGGCAGACGATATCGCATATAGACGAGCTGAGAATTTTTATTTCAATCATTTATTAGTTGAACACGCGAATGGAGATTTTGCGAAAACAATTGCGCGCCAATTATTTCTTTCCACTTATGAATATTTCCTTTATTCAGAACTAGTAAAAAGTAAGGATGAAACCCTTGCTGCCATTGCCGCTAAAACCATCAAAGAGATCAAATACCATTTTCAACATGCTTGTGATTGGACCATTCGTTTAGGCGATGGTACAGAAGAAAGCAAGTCGCGTATGCAAAAGGCAATTGATGAACTATGGATGTACACTGGCGAACTATTTGAAATGGATGAAGTAGAGAACACTTTATTGAAAGAAGGAATTGCCGTAGATCTTGTGCCTATTAAATTACAGTGGCAAAACAAAATTCAAACGATTTTAACCGAAGCTACTTTAAAAATGCCGGAAGATGGCTATATGCAAACCGGCGGAAGAAAAGGGATACACACTGAATACTTAGGTCATATCCTATCAGAAATGCAATACCTACAAAGGGCTTATCCCGATGCGAAATGGTAGTAAATTAAAGCTGTAATCTTCTTACAGCTTTTTTTTTGATCCATATCCGGTTAGGTTTGTGATAATACAGTAAAATATATGGTTACACCCTTTTGAACTGTAACATTTGTCACCAATTTTTGATGGATTGTTTCCGAAATTTGTACTATGAATTTAAGCATGATCACAAAATATCGAACAAAGTTGATAGGTATTGGTTTAGGAGCTGTAGCGGGCTTTCTCTATTATTATCTGATTGGTTGCAAAAACGGTACATGTATGATCGCTTCTAATCCATACATCAGTGTTCCATACGGCTCTTTATTAGGTTATTTTATATCAGGACTATTTAAAAAAGAAAAACATGCGAATCATTAACACTATTATCTCGATGCTTTTTAATAAATGCCCGAGATGTCACCATGGTGATGTGTTCACCGAAAAAAACCCATATAACTTAGGTAAGATCTTTAGTTTACACGAAACCTGCAGTCATTGTGGTTTAAAGTATGAAAAAGAACCCAGCTTTTTTTATGGCGCCATGTACGTGTCTTATGCCCTCACATCTGGCTGGTTCACTGTTTGGTTCTTACTTTACAATTACGTTTTAAACGTTGATACTTTAAACTTCGCTTTAATGATGGTAGGTTCTATCATTCTTTTGAGCCCACTTACCATTCGTTGGTCGAGATTAATCTGGTTAAACTTCTTTTATAAATACAGTAAACAATACAAATCATCTAATATCAATCAACCAACTCAATAATTATGCTAAATTCTATAAAAAACATACTTGGCTTTGGTCCAACCGTTGACTTCAAAGAACTCGTTAAAAATGGCGCGCAGATCATAGATGTGCGAACAAGAGGCGAATATGCCTCCGGTCATGTAAAAGGCAGCATCAACATTCCGTTGAATGAACTTTCATCCGGGATCAAAAAAATAAAAAAAGACAAACCACTAATCACTTGTTGTGCGAGCGGCATGCGCAGTTCTTCAGCTAAAGCAACTTTACTTTCACTCGGCTTCACCGAAGTACATAATGGTGGAGGCTGGATGAGTTTAAATGGAAAAGTATAATGATATAAACATGGAAATCAAACAACTATTGCTCAAGAACTGGACACTTTGGCGCATCACACGCTTAGCTTTGTCTATCCTCTTTATTGTTAACGGGATCATCAAAGCCGATTATATTTTAATAACCGGCGGTGTTTTCCTATTTGGACACGCGATCTTAAATGTTTGTTCTTCATGTGCCGGAGGCAATTGCGAAATACCAGAAAAAAAATAAACGATGGAAAATTTTAATACACTTATCAATTCAAACAAACCTGTCTTAGTTGACTTTTTCGCCGAATGGTGTGGCCCATGTAAAACAATGGCGCCCATTTTAAAAGATGTAAAAAGCAATTTAGGCGATAAGGCTACGATCATTAAAGTAGATATTGACAAGAATCAAGATGCCGCAATGGCTTATCAGATAAGAAGTGTGCCTACACTCATTATTTTTAAAAACGGACAACCGGTTTGGAAACAATCAGGAGTTGTTCCCGCGAATGAGCTCATTCGCCTATTCAATCAATTTCAATAAGCAGAATATGCAACATAAATAAAAAAGGTCGTTCTATAATAGAGCGACCTTTTTTTGAAAGAGATATTGTTATTTTAATGAACAGTTTTGATCTACGTCAACAACAATTGAACCATAAGTATTGCTGGCTTTTTTGTGGGTGCAATGATAATAGGCGGCACGATATCCTGTTTCCACCATGGTATACTCTTCATCAACACCAGAGGTAACGGTTACGCCGCCAACTGTTGTGCTTGTGATCGTCTTGCAAGAACACACACGGTCTTTTTTGCAAGAGATCATTGCCATTCCGGCAATCATCGCTATTACTATAATATGTTTCATCTGTTTTCTGTTAAAGATTAACTTAATTTACAATCATTCTTTATAGTAACTCCGCTTGTATACGTTTGTGTAGTTGTTACGCAATTAGCTTTCGCTTGTCCTTTTGTGCTTTCCACTAAGGTTACCGAGTTTGTAGTTGGAGTGCCTCCAGCAGAACTTGATTGTGTACATGTACAAGTGCGATCTTTAGCGCACGAAACAGCTGTTAATGCAATAACAGATGCGATCATCATAACTTTTTTCATTTGAGTTTAGTTTAAGTTTATGCAAGTAAATATACTGAATAATAACCACCAATTCTATGGGTAGATACATCTATTGGCCAACAAGATAACCTGAAGAACCAATGTTGTTTTAAAGCCGACTAAAGTGCTCTTTTAGAAGATAAAACAATGTTGCTTACGACCAATCCTGATACCAAAGCAATGGCGGTGATCGTCATTGAAAAAGCAGTTTCAATCCCTGATAATGTTTGATTATTTATCAGCTCAGAAATACTGCGGTATCCCAACGATCCCGGCACCAGCAAAATGATTCCAGGCACAAGCATAATGGACACTGGTCTGTTTTGCCATAACGAAAAAACATTACTGATCAAGCCCAATGATAAAGAAGCAGCAAACACCGATAAATGTACACTCACATAATTTCCTGATAGTTTAAGCGAATAATACGAGCACAAACAAGCGAGTAATATCCAAATAAAATCTTTAGGTATTGCTTTAAACAAAACAACAAAACCCAAAGGCACTGTAACCAAAGCTATGTAAAGCGTCCATTGCGGTATGGCTGGCAACATCACTTCGTTTGGTGTAATTGTAACAACTTTGTTTATTTGACTCCCTACTCCAATTCCCAAACCTATCATTAATAAAGTTATGATGGTGTTTGCAAAACGTGCAGTTCCGGCAATAGGATGGCCATTCACCAATTCGATGATAGACACAGTAAATGAAAAACCGGGTATCAATAAGATCAACCCTGTTACCGTTGCAATATCTACCGAATAATTTCCAAAGAATTGTGTGGCAATTTTAGCAAAAGCCATCGCAAAAACAGAAGAAACCAGCACGATCATATTTCCAATTCGAGGAAAATATTCGGCTGTAAAGATCAATATGCCTATAAATAATCCTATAACAAACGAAACGATGATCTCCGCATATCCGCCTCCAAATACACGCGCAGCACTGGATGTAGAGATTGCCAAGAAAAGGATGTCAATGGCGCTAGAATACCGCCTTTTTAATTTCTCTAACAACTCTAATTCTATGATGGCCTCGGCATGTGATAATTTATTCGTGAGCACGGATTTTAGAATATGATCAATACGATCCAGTTTCTCCAAATTTAGGTCTCCATAAGCGATCTTTACAAAATGTGTTCGTTGCTCCCCTTCTTTCCCTAAATTAAGTATTAAGCCCCCTGGTGAGTTAAATACATCTCCCTTAATGCCAATATGCTCGCACAAGGTAAAAACGCTTTCCTCCATCCGTTGAGCAGGTATGCCATTTTGCTGTAATGCCTTGGCAATCATTAAAGTTAGCTTGATAGCCTCTTCCGGCTGTTTGAGTTCCATGCCACAAAGATAGCCTTTTGACCATAATCCAACACCTCATTCATGTCTTTTATCAGTTTTGTAAACTGACTAATGTCATTTGTATTCTCTTTCTACTTTCTCACCTTTGGTTCAACTAAAACATTTCATATGTCTATCTATCAAAAACACGGGAAGATCCCTCATAAACGTCACATTGTATTTCGCTCTGAAAAAGGCGATCTATACCATGAAGAGTTATTTGGAACCGAAGGATTTTCGAGCACTTCATCGTTAGTTTATCACTTATATCCACCAACCTTAGTAAAAGAATGCGGAGAGCCTATCAACAATAGACCAGAAGCAGCCATTGAAGATAACTTAAAGGCCTTAAGTTTTATGGGAATGGATGTGACACCAGAAAAAGACTATATCAAAAGCAGAAAAACATTTTTCTTTAACGATGATATGCTAATTGGAATGGGCGCTCCAACCCAAAGCATGAATGATTATTTTTACAAGAACGCCGATTCAGACGAAATGCTTTTTATACACAAAGGCAGCGGACGTTGCAAAACCATGTATGGAACAGTTGATTTTGAATATGGCGATTATGTGATCATACCAAGAGGTACCGTTTACAAACTCGAATTTGATACAACTGAAAATAAGATCCTATTTGTAGAATCACATAGCCCTATTCGTACACCAAAACGATACCGTAACGAATTTGGTCAGTTGTTAGAGCATTCGCCATTTTGTGAACGCGATTTTAAAACACCTTATAATTTTGAAACACACGACGAACATGGCGATTTTAAAGTGATGATCAAAAAACGTGGGTTGATCTATCCATATGTATACGAAACACATCCGTTCGATCTAGTAGGCTGGGATGGTTACAGCTATCCATATGCATTCTCGATTTTCAACTTCGAACCAATTACCGGCCGCATACATATGCCTCCGCCTATACATCAGCAATTTGAGGCACGAAATTTCGTGATCTGTTCATTTGTGCCACGATTATACGATTATCATCCGGATGCGATCCCTGCGCCATATCATCATAGTAATATTGATGCAGACGAAGTGTTGTATTATGTAGATGGTGATTTTATGAGTCGCAATAACATCAAACAAGGCCAATTTACCTTACATCCTGCCGGAATACCTCACGGTCCGCACCCTGGCGCTATTGAACGCAGCATTGGTAAAAAAGAAACCAAAGAATTGGCGGTTATGATCGATCCTTTTAATCCTTTAAAAATAGCAAAAGAAGCCATGAACTATGAAGTAAAAGATTACTACAAATCATGGATGAGTAAACCACAATTAACACACTAAAATCATATAACAATGGCAACAGCAGATTTAACAAAAGTAAAAAACTACGACTACTCAGGTGCAAAAGTATTTGAAAAAGCAAAAGACTTTTTACCGATCAACGGAACTGATTACGTTGAGCTATATGTAGGTAACGCAAAGCAAGCTGCACATTTTTATAAAACAGCTTTTGGCTTTCAAGAACTAGCATACGCTGGATTAGAAACTGGTTCGCGAGACCGTGTTTCATATGTATTGGTGCAAGATAAGATCAGATTGATCTTAACGAGTCCGTTTGACCCAAGCAGCGAGATCTCACACCATATTCGTTTACATGGTGATGGCGTAAAAGTAATTGCTTTATGGGTGGATGATGCACGTAAAGCATTTTTAGAAACCACTAAACGTGGTGCGAAACCATACATGGAACCAACTGTTACTAAAGATGAGCATGGCGAGATCGTGAGAGCCGGCATTCATACATACGGCGAAACTGTACACATTTTCGTGGAACGTAAAAATTATAACGGCGTATTTATGCCTGGCTACGCAAAATGGGAAACCGAATACAAACCAACACCAACAGGATTAAAATATATTGATCACATGGTAGGTAATGTTGAGATGGGCGCCATGAACAAATGGGCAGGATTTTATGCCGATGTAATGGGTTTTGCAAATCTTGTGACGTTCGACGATAAAGATATTTCGACGGATTATACTGCTTTAATGAGCAAGGTTATGACCAATGGCAATGGCCGTATCAAATTTCCAATCAACGAACCGGCTTTAGGAAAGAAAAAATCGCAAGTAGAAGAATACATCGATTTCTATCATGGTCCAGGTTGCCAACACATAGCTGTTGCAACAGACGATATCATATTTACCATTTCTGAAATGCGCAAACGCGGCGTAGAGTTCTTATATGTTCCAGGCTCTTACTACGACACTGTGAAAGACCGTGTAGGAATTATTGAAGAGGATTTGAATGAACTAAAAAAATGGGGCATCATGGTTGACCGTGATGAAGATGGATACTTACTACAAATATTCACCAAGCCGGTTGAAGACCGTCCTACTCTTTTCTTTGAGATCATCCAACGAAAAGGGGCGAAGTCGTTTGGTAAAGGTAATTTCCAAGCCTTGTTCGAATCTATTGAAGCTGAACAAGAGAGAAGAGGAACCTTGTAATATTTCTATATGAGTATCATTCCTCCTTTTAATTTTAAGAAGTGGATCGATGACAATCGCCATCTGCTTAAGCCTCCCGTTGGCAATCAAGTTGTTTACAAAGACACTGAGTTTATTGTAATGGTAGTTGGTGGGCCAAATGCACGAAAAGAATTTCATTACAATGAAGGTGAGGAGTTCTTTTATCAAATTGAAGGTGATATGGTTTTGCCAATTCGTGAGAATGGTAAAACAAGAAATATCACCATTAAAGAAGGTGAGATCTTTTTACTGCCACCGCGTGTAGAACACTCACCTCAACGCTATCCTAATACCATTGGATTAGTAATTGAGCGTCAGCGTAAGCCCGATGAATTGGATGCGTGTACATGGTACTGCGAAAATTGCGATACAGAATTGTACAAAGCCAAATTTCATTTAGGTGATATTGTTGAACAACTACCCAAACTGATGCAAGGATTTTATGACGACATCAAACTGCGTACTTGTAAACATTGCGGATCGGTAATGGAGTTGCCTAAATTAAAAGAAGAAGCCGTGTAATTTAATTTTAATTGAACACCGGAAGAAATTTATTCATCTAAATTTTTTCTGGTGTTTTTGTTTTTATAGACCTTAATCAACAAGAAATGAAACAAGCTACAATAATAGGATCAGGATTAGTAGGCTCATTATGGGCTGTATACCTAACAAAAGCAGGTTACAAAGTAAAACTATTCGAAAGGCGATCGGATATGCGAAAGGCAAATATCTCTGCCGGTAAATCCATTAACTTAGCAACATCTTATCGAGGTTGGAAAGCTTTAGATGAAATGGGTATTAGCGATGAGATCCGAAAAATTGCCATTCCCATGTATGGACGCACGATGCACGCATTAGATGGCAATAAGACCTATCAACCATACGGAATAGATGATCAAGCTATTTATTCTGTGTCACGCGGCGAGATCAATTGTAAATTAATGGATATTGCTGAGCGCGGCGGAAATGCAGAGATCTTCTTTAACGAAGAGTGTATTGGTGCTGATCTCAAAAGCGGTACAGTTACGGTAAAGAATTCGGAAACGGGTAAAATTACAGAAGTTAAGTCAGACGTGGTGTTTGGTACAGATGGTGCATTTTCTGCCATCCGATATAATGCCATGCAAAAGTTAGATCGCTTTAGTTATAGTCAGAACTACATCGCTGACGGTTACCGCGAGATCTTATTGCCCGCCAATGCAGATGGTAGTTACAAACTAGAAAAACAAACATTGCATATCTGGCCTCGTGGTCGCTTTATGCTAATTGCACTCCCTAATTTCGACGGATCGTTTACCTGCACTTTATTTATGCCATTTGAAGGGCATGAACATTGTTTTAATAATCTCACTTCCAAAGAAAAGGTCAATGATTTTTTCAAAACTGTTTTCCCCGATTTTTTTGACATGATGCCAAACATTGCGGATGCGTGGGAAGATCATCCGCTTTCATCATTAGCTATCATCCGTTGCTTTCCTTGGACGCACGGCAAAGTTGCATTAATGGGCGACGCAGCGCATGCCACCGTTCCATTCTTTGGTCAAGGAATGAATGCAGGATTTGAAGATTGTTCGGTGATGTATTCACTCATGAAAAAACATAATGAAGATTGGGATAAGGTTTTCAAGGAATACGAGACGGTAAGAAAACCAAATGGTGATGCAGTGCAAGACCTCTCCCTTTTGAACTATATTGTAATGAGAGATAAGGTATCTGACCCGAGTTTTTTATTGCAACAAAAAGTAGAAAGACGAATGGCTGAGCTTTACCCCGGCAAATATTTCCCTATGTATTCCATGGTTTCTTTCAGTGACATTGAATACCATGTTGCTTTAACTAAAGGAAAAGAACAAGACGCTATTATTCAAGATCTGATCCAGAAAAACCATATTACTGCCGAAACAGATTCTGACAAGATCGATCAATTTGTTCATCAATTCTTCGGAGAAAAAATTAAAAATTAAACCATACCATCATGAACGAAGCACAGGAAAAATTAGTAGAAAGACTATCGGAAAAATACAGCGCAATTGGCCAGGATGCCAATGTGCACATGGAAGGATTGGTTTGGGCTAAACCCATTACGTATTGGGATTACATACAAACAGATGCTTTGCTGAATCTGCAAATTCAACGCACCACATTGCCGGATGAAATGGTATTCATTATGTACCATCAGGTAAATGAATTGTTATTTAAAATGATCCTTTGGGAAATTGACCAAGTGGCGCATAATAAAGAAACGATCACTGCACCACAATTTACCAAACATTTGAGTCGTGTGAGTCGTTATTTCGATGTGCTTTCATCGTCGTTCAATGTTATGGGAGACGGCATGGATGTGGATCAGTATATGAAATTCAGGAATACACTAACACCTGCCAGTGGCTTTCAAAGTGCACAATACCGATTGATCGAATTTGCTTCTACCGAACTCATCAATCTCATCGACTTTCGCTTCAGAGCCACCATTGACCGTAACACACCTTATGAGCATGCTTACGAACACATGTATTGGCAAGCCGCCGGAAAAGATCATGCTACCGGCAAAAAAAACACACTCATTCAGTTATTCGAAAAGAAATACAAAAAGTTCTTCTTAGATAAAATGGAAGAGTACAATACCATTAACTTATGGACCTGCTACAAAAGTTTAGCAGAAAATGAAAAAAACAATGTGGATCTCATTAACGCGATGCGTCATTACGACCACACAGTAAATGTACGCTGGGTGATGGCTCACTATAATGCGGCAGCAAAGTACTTAGAAAGTGGTCCGAAAAAAGTTGAAGCCACCGGCGGAAGTGACTGGAGAAAATACATGCATCCACGTTATCAGCGCCGCATCTTCTTCCCTGATCTTTGGACAGAAGAAGAACTCAAAAACTGGGGCGTAGACAATTTGGAGAGCTTCAATAAATTAACAGCTCCCTTAAAAAAATAACATGCTTTCAGAAAAAATACGCGTTACCAAGAAATTCACTTTCGATATGGCACATGCTCTTTATGGGCATGATGGCCCTTGCAGAAATATTCATGGCCACACCTATCACTTAACGGTAACATTGATCGGCAGAGCTTTGCAACAAGGAGGACATCCGAAAGACGGAATGATCATTGATTTTGGCGACTTAAAAAAGATCATTCATTCTGCCGTCATTAGCCGTTTTGATCATGCTTTGGTATTAAATGAAACTGCACCACATAAAGGCTTGGAGTTTTTACACCAGCAATACGATAAGATCATGTTGGTTCCGTTTCAGCCCTCTTGTGAAAACCTCATCATTGATATTAAAAACAGATTGCTGATCGCTTTTAAAGGGGAGCCTTTTCACTTGCATTCGCTGCGATTAGATGAAACACCAACGTCTTATGCCGAATGGTTCATTACTGATAATTAAACAAGATGAACTCGAATAGAAAAATTGAACTTATGTCCCCTGCCGGTTCCTACGAATCGTTAATGGCGGCCATACACGCCGGTTGTAACTCAGTATACTTTGGGGTTGAGCAACTAAATATGCGTGCACGCTCCAGCAGCAATTTTACACTTGAAGATCTGAAAAAGATCGCTGAGATCGGCAAAGAAAATAATGTAAAAACATACTTAACACTCAACACCATTTTGTACGATCATGACATTACGCTCATGAAAAGTATTGTAAATGCGGCTAAGGAAAATGGTATTACTGCCATCATTGCATCCGATCATGCGGTAATGAATTACGCGAAAAAGATCGGGATGGAGATCCATATCTCTACTCAAGCCAATGTGTCCAATATTGATACAGTTGAGTTTTATGCCAATTTTGCTGATGTGATCGTATTGGCAAGGGAACTAAGTTTAAAACAAGTTGCTGAGATCAGCAGAGAGATCAAGCGTAGAAACATTTGCGGGCCTGCCGGTAAACTGATAGAGCTCGAAATATTTGCACACGGCGCATTATGCATGGCTGTTTCGGGCAAATGTTATTTAAGTTTACACTCTAATTTTGCTTCTGCCAACCGAGGTGCGTGCGTGCAAAACTGCAGAAGAAGCTATATTGTTACCGACAAAGAAGAAGGAATAGAGTTTGAAGTGGATAACGAATTTATCATGTCGGCCAAAGACCTTTGTACCATTGATTTTATTGATAAGATATTGGATGCCGGTGTGAGTGTGTTAAAAATCGAAGGGCGTGGACGATCGGTTGATTATGTGCATACTGTAACCAAATGCTACAACGAAGCCATTGTAGCTTACCTTCACGGCACATTTAATCATGAAAAAGTTTTGGCCTGGAAGGCTCAATTAGCAACCGTTTTTAACCGCGGCTTTTGGGATGGGTATTATTTGGGCAAAGAAATGGGTGAATGGTGCAACGAGAATGGATCCAGATCATCTAAGAAAAAGGTTTATTTGGCCAAGGGCTTGAAGTATTTTGATCAGGTTGGTGTTGGTGAATTCAAATGCGAATCACACAGCCTATCTGTTGGTGACGAGATCATTATTACAGGGCCAACTACCGGCTATCTGCAAATGATCATTGATGAATTACGCGTAGATGGGGTACCTGCTGAAAAGGCAGTAAAAGGCGATGTGTTTTCTATCACCACGCCACAAAAAATCCGTCCAAGTGACAAACTTTACAAGCTTGTGCCCGAAAATTAATGGTACGTATCACACAACAACGTAACAAATGCATTGGCTGTAACGCTTGTGTTGAAGCGGCAGATCATCGCTGGCGTATTTCACGTAAAGACGGCAAATGCACCTTAGTTGGTGGAATTGAGAAACGCGGGTTTTTCTCTGTGCTGGTTGATGATCATGAATTGGAGGAAAATAGTTTAGCTGCTAAAAATTGCCCGGTAAATATTATTACGGTTACTAAAGTTTAAACAGATCCAAAGCTTCTATAAAAACAAAAAGCCTCCAATAGGAGGCTTTTTTCTATTTGTTTCTGCTCTTTAATTAAAAGGCATTGATAAGAATTAATAATGTTGCAATGGCGCAATTCAATAAAAAGATATTTGCCACCCAACGTGTAGGAGCCTGACCAATAGCTGCCACATTATTTGCCATCGCGCCCATCATACACAAAGCCAATTGCCAGATCGGTGCATCGTTTTGAAAAATATACATAGCAGCTATACCACCAATGATACTTCCAATAGAAATTGTCATGGCGATCAAGCCAAAATAACTGAATTCTAATTTTTTGATCAATTTACCATACCATGATAACTGAGTGTTAGCGCTAGAAGTGTGCGCTGCTGTTTGAGAATAAGTTGTTGCCATTTTTATCGTTTTTAAATTTGTTTTCTTATTTGTCTGTAACAAATGTCACACATTCACTCCCGAAACGAAATGATGGTAGTCAGTTTTAGAAACTGATATTTGTCAGATTTACCTGTACTGTTAAATCTTAATGCTATTGTGGCCTTAAAGACATACACGCAATAAAAAAGCCGGCTATTAACCGGCTTTTTGCATATAATATGTACCAAAACTACATTGTTTTTGTTAAAAACAGATTCAATTCTTTTCTTAATTCGTTGATCACCTTTTCAAATGAGTTAAATGAATCTCTCATAACCGGATGATCATTTACCGAACGGTGATCAATTGCTGTAGGATTTTCCTTAGCTCTGTTAACCAAATACGTTTCGTGGTCGTTTATGCTGTGTGCCAACTCATCAATGCTATTGCGTTGAATGATCAATTGGTTTTGAAAATGTTCAACTGAACTCAAAACATCTTTTGATGTATTCTTTGAAGCGATCTCAGATACTCTGTTTTCCATTACTTTGATCTCGTCTTTATAAAAAGCCAATTTACTAAGCCATTCTTTATTCTCTTCATGTAAGGTGTATACTTTCTTTGTTTCCATGTTTTTCTGTTTTTATAATTATAAGCACAAATATGTGGCGGTTTTACTGTTAAATTACTGATTAACATCATGTGGCAGATTGACTTTACTCATTACCTCACATCCTAAGTATTTGCATTTTTGCACCTTAATTGGCCGTTTTTTTCAACTAAAATGGTTAAATTAGTGTCATGGAAGCAATAAACACATATCAAATAGGAGAGTTAATGCTGCGCGTTTTCTGCGGGGTTGTTTTTCTATTCCAAGGATACGACAAACTCTTTAAGGTAAAAATAAGTGGTGTTACCGAAACATTTCAAGTAATGGCACAAAAACACAACATTCCTCAGTTTGTTTTAACTTTTTCGGCTGCCTTTACTTCCATAGCAGAGTTCGTTGGTGGTTTGTTACTCATTTTGGGGTTATTTAAGCCGGCAGCATTGGTACTATTAGGACTTGACCTCATTTTTGTAGGAGTGGCATTCTCAATGCTAGAACCTGTTTGGGATATGCGTCATGTTTTTCCGCGTTTATTAATGGTTTTTCTTTTAATGGTTCTGCCTCAAGATTGGGAATTATTTAGTTTGGATCATCTTTTAAAAAAATAAATTAACATGAAAAAAACCACTAAAAAAAGGATCTTGGTTGGTATTGATTATACCAAATCTTCAGAAAATGCCCTCAATTATGCATTAATGCTGGCCGAGAGATCGAATGCAAGTGTTACGCTTTTACATGTTTTTGAATTCCCCATTGTTCATACCAATTCAGGATTATACGTTGTAGACTATAAAGCCATAAAGGCAAGCGATTTTGCTAAACTTGAAAAAGTAAAGGCAAAAGCGTTAAAAAGTTATCCAAAAGCAACCATTGATTGCATTAACACAACCGATACGATCAAGGAAGTGGTGAAAGATCTCGCCGGTAAAAAGAAGATCGATTACGTGGTATTAGGGCTTCAAACCAAAGATGCGATTTCAAAATTTATTTATGGTACAACGGGTGTAAATCTGTCTACCAAGATCGATTGTCCTGTTATTATTGTGCCTGAAAAATACACACAACACCAATTAGTACACGCAGCAATCACAGTTGACAACAAAGAATCCATCAAAAGAAAAGCGGTTCAGAAAGCGGTTGATTTTGCAAATAGTCATAAATGCAACGCCAAACTCATTCACGTTCAAACCGAGGATGAATTTTTGCTATTTAAAGATAAAAGTGGTAAACCAAAACCAACCTGGGATGTTACTACAATAGAAGCGGTGGACTTTGGTAAGGGTATTGCAAAATATGTAAAAGATAACAAAGCGGACCTGGTAGTTGTTTTCAGCCACTCACACTCTGTTTTCTATAATCTATTTAATGAAACAAACACAAAACATATCACTTTCAATTCAAAAACCCCGGTTATGTCAATTCACGAATAAATAAAAAAACATATGATAAACTACAAAATAAAAAACATCCTAGTGCCGTACGATTTTTCGGCAAATGCAGAAAAAGCTATTAGTCACGCGGCATTCATTGCCTCTTTGCAAAAAGCAGATCTTTACTTAGTACATGTGATCAATAAGTCAGAATTGGTTGATATCATCCTTCCGATCTTAAAATTAAAAACAAGTAAAGTTGTGGTAGATATGGTAAACGAACGCCTGAACGATGTTTGTCTTAAGATCCGCAAAGATTATGGCATTATGCCAAAGTCGATCGTATCAACAGGTAACATTACTAGTGAGATCGTTAACCTAGCTGAGGAGAACAAAGTCGACCTCATTATTATGGGAACACAAGGTAAAGATTCTAAATCTGATCTATTCCTTGGAAGCACTGCCTATCGTTTAGTTACTAAAGCACCAATGCCTGTTATGACCATTAAAGATCAGGTAAGCAAAAAAGGGTACAAGAGCATTTTATTACCAATCGATCTTTCTGAACATTCGAGACAAAAAGTAAATTACGCGATAGGCATGGCAAAAGCTTTCAGCGCTAAATTATCGATCTTAGGTTTATACGACGAAAGAGAAAAAGACGATAAATTTAAACTGGAAATTGTTGTTAAACAGATCGAGAAATTATGCGAAAAAAGCAAGGTTACCTTTGAAGCCTTTATTGATAAAACAAAACACAGAGTTAGCAAAACAAACACCTTTGCTAAAAAACACAAGTGCGATCTAATCATCACTATGACCGATCAAAAATCGGATGGGGCAAGGGGTATTTTAAGTTCTTATGATCACGAATTAGTGCATTCATCTAAAATACCGGTTATCTCTATTGAACCTGAAATTGGCACTGGAGCAGCTGGAGGAGCATCTGGTTTACCTTTTTAATTTTCACTGTTATGAACATAGAAATAAAAGACAATATTACAATTAATGACATTCAAAAAGAGTTTGAGGAAAATTTCAAGTTCCTCAAACTCATGTTCTTTAAAAAACCTCACGCTGATAATGAGGGTAGTGCCAAGAAAGATCTATTAAGTGGTTCAACAAAACTCACCAGTCTACGTCACAAAAATGGCACGATCATTTATGATGAGGATACCACTGTTACAGAACTCGAGAATTTGTTTAAAGAACATTTTGGATTGAATGTTCAGGTTTTCCGCAAATCTGGCAAAAGCTGGATAGAGACCACTGTTACTGATAAATGGACATTGAAAAAACAAAATGACCAAGGCAAAGAATTGGATGAATTAAGCTTTTAAGTTTTTAAGCTTATCGTAATTCAAGATCGTAATATTACTGCCTTTAACTTCCAGATACTTTTCGTCTTTAAAGTCACTCAAAGTTCTAATAAGCGATTCGGTAGCCGTTCCTACAATGTTTGCCAGATCCTCTCTTGAAAAAGAAATATTAAACTTTGGGTTACTTTTATCGTTATAACGATCACAAAGAACAACCAGTGCATTTGCAACTCTCTTTCTAACTGAACTATACGCTAAGTTCACCAACATGCCTTCCTTCTCAATTACATTATCACTTAACATTTTTATGAATTTCTTCATCACATGTGTGTTGCTGTATACCAAGCTATAGAAGTCATCTTTTGGAATCAATAAGATCTCGCAATCATCCAAAGCTTCTGCTGTTTCATTAAACGGCTTTTCCTCTAGCAGAGCAATGTAACCAAAAAAATCGCCTTCCTTATACAGGTTCGTTATGAACTCCTTTCCGTACTCGTGATTTTGATGCGTTTTAACCTTTCCTTTTGAAAGAAAATATAAATAGTTCGGAATGTTACCTTCATTAAAAATAATATCCTTCTTTTTAAACGTCTTCACACGTCTATCTTTCGACAACTTCTTTAGCTCTTCCAAAGAACTGATATCATCAAAAAATTTATTAATGCCGTCCACATTGTTTGAAAACTCCGCCTTCAAGATCTCGTTCTTTCGCAATCTGCTTTCAACTGCCTTTAATAATTCTACATCGTCAAACGGCTTAGTGATATAATCATCTGCTCCTAACTCCATTCCCTTTCTAAAATCACTTCGCTCTGACTTGGCTGTTAAAAATATGAATGGGATCAAAGCTGTTTCTGCACTTTTGCCCAACAAATGTATCACCCCATACCCATCTAATACCGGCATCATGATATCACAAATGATCAGATCTGGTTTGTGCTGCTGCGCAAGCTCTACGCCTACTTTTCCGTTCTCGGCCTGCAACACATTGTAATTTGCCAGCTCCAATATCTCCGCTGTGTTTTCTCTTACCTCATTATTATCTTCGATCAATAAAATAGTTTTCATATGACGGCTTTTAGTTTAATTGGTTAATGGTATGGTGATGTAAAAAGTTGTACCCACGTTTAACTCACTCTCAAAACGTATCTCTCCTTTTAACTCTTCAACGTACTTACTTACGATGTTTAATCCTAAACCTGTACCTTGTATATTAGATGCATTCTTTGCTCTAAAAAAACGGCCAAAAAGATTCTTCTTTTCATCCTCTGGTATCCCGATCCCACTATCTTTTACAGTGATCTCCAAATGCCTTGGCGTTACCCTTGTGTTAATTATAATAGGCGCGCCTATTTTTGCTTTTGGCACTTTGTCGTCTTCTACCTTCGTGTCAATGTCTATTTGCGAATTCTCTGGCGAAAATTTAATGGCATTTGAAAGCAAGTTGATGATGATGTTTCGAAAGAACTGTTTATCGATCATGATCTCTTCATCGCCTAAATGATTGTAATGGATCTTTTGGTTTGCCTTTAACAGATTTGATAATTCAGCGGCAATTTCTTTCACAATAGCTACAATGTTTGCCTGCACCGGGTTATTTGTGATCTTCCCTTCCTCTAATTTGCCGGCCGACAAGAAATCATTTAATATCAGCGTCATGTTTGTCACGGCCGATTTGATCCGTTCCACGTGTTTTTGCCGCTTATCGTTCTCCTCTTCTTGTTTGTATTTACCTATTAAAGACACAGAGGAGAGTATCGTACTCAAAGGGGTCCTAAATTCATGAGACGCCATGGTAACAAAGCGCGATTTCATATCATTCAATTCGCGTTGCTTTTCCAAGGCCATTTCCAGCTCCTCTTTTGAAGCCTCCAACTCCATCATGGTTTCTTTTAAAACACGTGTACGCTCATCCACTTTTCTTTCTAGGTCGGCATTGATCTGTTTAATGGTCTCCTCGCTCTGTTTTCTTTCAGTTACATCAATAATAAAGGCGATCACAAAGGATTCCCCTTCCTTTTTATAATGCGATAAACTTATTTCGGCGTAAAACTCCGAGCCGTCCTTCCGTTTTGCAAACAGATCGCGCCCCTTACCCATAGCACGTGGGTGTGGGTTAGCATGGTAGGTATCTCGATGATGGTGATGTTTAGACATGTAACGATCAGGAACAAGATCTTCAATTGTTCTACCAAGTAGTTCATCTCTTTCGTACCCAAATAATAATTCAGAACTTGGATTCGCCTTAATGATCTTGCCTGCTTTGTCAGCTATGATAATGGCCTCCGTAGCATGCTCAAATAAGGCATTCAGTCTTTCCATCTCAATATTTTTATCTGCTCCCAAAATACGTATTTTTTAGTTTTTATGCTAACCGCACAAGGTAAAAATTGCCGCTTAGGTAAAAAATGACATACGTCAGTTTTTCCTTAACCTGATTTTAGAGAAAGGGTCTTTATGGAAAGCGAAAAAGGGAATTATCTATACTTTATTTAACTTAACATGCTTTAGGATCCTTTCGGCTCCAATTAATGTGCAAAGCTGCATCCCAGAATTATTTGTGGTTGCCGTACCACAAGCAATACCAAATTTAACCGCCTCCTCAATATTCTGGCCGTTGTTTAACTGATAAACAATCCCTGCGATCATGCTATCGCCTGCACCTACAGTGCTTTTCACCACTACTTTTGGCGGTGTAAAATGCAATGCAGTTTTCTTATTTACCAGCACTGCGCCGTCACCTCCAAGTGATACAATGATATTTTCTACCTTGTTTGCTTTTATCAAGGTCTTTGCTTTTAAAATTGTTTGCTTTACTGTTAATTGCTTTTTTCCAAACAAACCCGAAAACTCATTTTGATTGGGTTTTATTAAAAAAGCACCGGTTTTAAGGATATTCTTTAAAGGCTCACCCGCCGTATCAACAATTAATCGGCATTTATGCTTTTTTACATAAGCATTTATTTCCTCAAAAAACAAGGGTTTAATAGCTGGGTTGATACTTCCGCTTAAGATCACATCAGATGCCTTTTCCTTTTTTAAAGCGGCGATCACTTTTTTCCATTCCGAATCCGAAACAGAATTTACCGGCATGCCAAATCTGAATTGCAAATGCGTTTGATTCTCGAACACAATAAAATTCTCACGGGTATTCAGGTCTGAGTTAACAGGCACTGAATGTAAGCCTTCGTGATAAACCAGGTTATTCAGGATCTTACCAGTATATCCGCCGGCTATATAGATACACAACGAATTTGTTTTAAAATTTTTTAACGCTCTTGATACATTGATGCCGCCCCCTCCTGCTTCTAGCAAGGGATAAGAGCACTTAAGTTTTTTCTCGGGAATAAATTTATCTACCGACGTACTTTTATCAATGCACGGAGAAAGTGTGATGGTTATGATCTTAGTTTTCATTCGCGATCGTATTAGTTCAACTTTACACTCTCCCCTTTCACAGGAATTGTTACGCGCTCAAAGCCGTTTTCGATCAAAGTGTTTTTAAATGCAACTTTCACTTCGGTCTCTCCGTGCACTAAAAACAATTCTTTTACCTTAGCTTTATCTTGGCATCCCAAAAAGCGAGTGATCTCTTCGTAATCGGCATGTGCACTATATGAAGTGATCACTTGCACCTCCGCCTTCACCTCAACCTCTTCCCCAAATATGCGAACAAATTTTTCGCCCCGAATTAATTTAGCTCCTAATGAATTAGGCGAGCAATACCCTACTACTAATAAGGTATTCTTCTCGTCAGGTAAACAATGCTTCAGATGATGCTTCACTCTTCCTGCATCCATCATGCCTGAGGAAGAAATAATAATGCTTGGCTCTTCACTTTCATCAATTGCCTTGGAGTCCTCCACTTTTGTAACATATTTCAAACCTTCGAAGCCAAATGGATCCGGATCATTCTCCAATAATTTTTGGACATCCTTGTTCAAACAGTTTTTATGATCATTCATCACACGTGTGGCACTGGCAGAAAGAGGACTATCCACAAATATTTTTATTTTAGGGAGTCTTCCACTGTTGAATAGGGTATTCAACGTATAAACGATCTCCTGTGTTCTTCCCAAACTAAAAGCAGGGATGATCAATTTTCCTTTCTTCTCTATACAGGTCTTTTTTACACACTTTAATAGGAGTTCTGTGGCATCCAGTTGCTTTTCATGCAAACGATCGCCATAGGTGCTTTCACAAATAATATAGTCTGCCTGAGGAAATGATTCCGGATCTTTCATCAACATATCACCATATCGCCCAATATCACCGGTGTAGGTCAAATGGATCTGTTTATTGTTTTCTTTAATAAGGGTTAAATTGGTGATGGCGCTACCTAAAATATGTCCTGCTTCGGTAAATTTTAATTTCACTTCATCGTTGATCATAAAATCAGCATTGTAAGGAACAGCCACAAAATGCTTCAAACACTTTTCAGCATCCTTTACTGTATACAATGCTTTAACCGGTGGTAAACCTTCCTTTTTACGGCGTTTATTCACATAGGTTATATCATTCTCGTGTATATTCGCGCTATCTAATAATAAGATCTCTGAAACATCTTTAGCAGCGGGCGTACAATAGATCTTCCCATTAAACCCTTCTTTTACCAACAACGGTAAGTTCCCTGAATGATCAATATGTGAGTGCGATAGAATCACCGCGTCGATCTCTGATGGTACTAACTTCATGTGCCTGTTCAACTCGTCGGTTTCCTTCCCTAATCCCTGATACAAGCCGCAATCCAATAATACTTGCTTACCGCTATCTGTTTTAATTAAATGCTTACTTCCGGTTACTGTTTCTGTTGCTCCTAAAAATTTTATTTCCATAAGGCCTGTTAAATACTCCCTTAAATTTACTATAAATCCGCGTTAAATCACACATAATACTGACAAAACTCATACAAATAAGTGAACACAATCTTTAATTTCGTTTTAAATAAAACACCATGAAAACAATTATCTGTGCCTATGACTTTTCTGAGGCGGCAAAAAATGCATTAGATCATTCTTGTCGATTAGCTGCTTTGTTTAATGCTAAACTTACATTGGCTCACGTTTATAACATACCGGTTCCGGTAACTGAATTTGGTTATGTAGATATTGGTGATGATATCATAAAAGAAACTGCAGTTAAAGATCTGACGGAGATAAAAGACAGGATCCTCCAAGAGCACGACAAGATCAGTGCGGTTGACATAATAGTTGAAACAGGTTTGGTGAGCTATAAACTCAATAAATTGGCAAAAGACCATGACGCCGATCTATTAGTAATGGGTATTGAAAACGAAAAGAATTTCGCCAAAGAACACATTTTGGGGAGCACATCTATAGACGAGGCGCGTAAATTTATGATACCTGTTTTGATCGTTCCGCGATCTGCCGAAAATAATCGTATCAGATCCATTGTATATGCCTGCGACTATAAACACTCTCTCATCAATTCTACCGCACTCATACAAGTAAAGTTCTTTGCTACCATGTTAAATGCACAACTCAATGTGCTTCATGTGCTAGAGCCAAACCACGAGATCGACCTCGCTGAAGCAACACAAGACAAATTCATTGAAAGCAAATTAGAGAATACAGAACACAAAACCTTTTTTGTTTACGAGAAAAGCGCTTCAGAGGGAATTATTGAATTTGTAAAAGGTCACGATATCGACCTGATCATTGTTGAACCTTATCACCGTAATTTCTTTGACAGACTGTTTCATAAGAGTACCACCAAAGAATTGGCCTTTCATATTAACAAGCCCATTCTAGCGATACACGGAAACTAACTACTCCATCATCACCCGATCATCGCCATTAAAATTAGGCGATTGAATGCTGAGTACCTTTAATGGTTTTTTGCCTTTTACAATTACCGAATGAACGGTGTTTTTTGGAATGAAGATCACATCTCCGGGTTTAATAATAAACTCCTTGTCGTTCATTTTCATCACACCTTCGCCACTCTGAACGATCACGTGTTCGGTATGTTTCAAATGCTTATGCGCTTTTACTTCGCTTTTGATAATAATACAAAAACTACTCGCTAAACTATCTGAAAATAAACTTTTATTGGTGGTACTTAAATTACCCGGCTCAATGGTTTCGGTATTAATAATATTTTGTGCAGCTAAATTGCTGCACAAAATACCTAATATGAATCCGAAAATTAAGCGCATTAATTATTCTTAATTGGTTGCGCTTGTGGCATTACAGTTGTTAACGGTTGCTGACCCAACATTTGCGGTGTGATCATCGGTAATAAACGTTTAGCATCTGCGTAATTCGGGTTGATCTGTAGTGATCTCTCCCAAGCTTGTTTAGCTTTTATGTACTTACCTTGATTGAAATATGCACCACCTAAATTATACCAGGCTTCTGCACTGTTCGGATCTAGAATGGTCCACTTGTTATACTCAATAGCCGCCGTATCCATTCTACCTCTATTAAAGGCCATACCTCCGCGATTCTTAAGGTCGTTGCTATATACCTGATAGTAATTTCTTAAGTAAGGATTGTTTGGATATAAACGTTCTGCATTTTTCCAATAGTAAAGGGCTTCAAAATCCTTACGTAATTTAAAATACGCTAAACCTAAGTTCAGGTAACCATTTACGTAACGCGGATGTAATTCAATAGCATGTTGTAAGAACTTAATACCCTTGTATAATGCTGCTTCACGCTTATTCTTATATCCACCTTCTTTTACTTCTTCATCTGTAATAACAAGTGTTCCGTTATAATCATTGAAACGTGTTGAATCTTGTCCTACAACCTGTATACCGGTTACCTCTTTTGTATCTGCTAAGTCAACCCAACGTGCTCCGGCATTACCTAATACCAGTACCGAGTGAGGCATTGTTTTTACGTCTTTTAAGAAAAGTGTCACATCATTCTTCCAATCCCAGTTACGCTCCCAAGTTTTGCAACCAAACAAGAACGTTACAACAGCAACAATTGAAAATAAAGCTGTTTTGCGGAGATTGAGGTTGATTGAAGCCAATTTATCAAATCCTTTTAAGATCAAATAAGCAGCTGCGATACAGAAACCAATTGATGAGTGGAAGATCAAACGTTCACCCATGGTTGCACCAATGTCCATTAACACGTTACCGATCATTAAAGCAAAAATAATGTAGGTCATTAAAGCAAAACCTAATACGTGCTTTTTGATCGTATAGTAAATGGCCGCAACCACCATTCCAACGTGAAGCACAATAGAAAGTAGGAAATCCCAACTTGTAAAGTGACGATAAGGGATCGTATTGAAAGAATAATCAGACGATAACGGATGAGGGAATACCAATAACTGTAAGTATTTCAACAACACATATCCTTTTGTTGCAAAACGTTCTTCGCCATTTGCTAATAAGTATGGATTGTTCAAGATCTCTGTATCCGGTACACCTGGTTTTAATTTTACCGCCACTAAACGCATAGCTAAGTATACCAACATCACAAAATAAAACCAACTCATTAATGTGTGAAAATTCTTCTGTTTGTTTGTTCTGCCTACGGCAAAAATTCCCAAGATCAAATACACAAATGGCCATAACCAGAATGAACGGATAGGCTTAGCGCCTGGTTTTGCGTGCATGTCAAAATCACGCTTCATGTAAAGCATTAAAAATGCTGAGATCACAAATAAACCTCCAACCATCAATACATTGCGAGCTTCTTTTGTTTTCAAAAGATCGATCAATGCTTGCTTGTTCAGATATTTAGAAACATCTATATCGTTCTCGGTGAACGTGTAAACCGCTAAAGGCAATAGGAACAGCAAGAATACGGCATACTCTTTGGACAACAATGCCAACAAGAACATGATAGAAGCCCAGAAGAGGTCTTTCCACGTTTTTGATTCGATGTATTTAAAGGAATAGAGGAAGGTGAGCGAGACGAAGATCAATGAGAAGATCTCATCTCTACTTTTTACGTTTGCAATGGCTTCTGAGTGGATCGGGTGCATGGTAAACAACAATGCTGCCAAAAATGCAAGATCCGGATTTTTGCGGAAAAAGCACTTAGCAAATACCAGGTACAAGAAAACACAACCCAGTGCAAATGTCCAAATGTTGTTGAAATGGCGAACTTTAGCGCTGTATACCTGACAGTCTACCTCGTTAAACACCCCATCAATATTAAGATCTTCGTCGAACTCATTTTTAAAGTTCTTATTTAAGTCCCAGCAACTGTAACACTCGTTACCTTGCACAATACCGTCATTATTCACATCAACGTAATCGTTGAATTCATAATTTACCTCAGGTCTGCCACAGGCGGAGGTATGGTTCACCGGTTTATCATCCAGCACCCCATTTTGATTGAGATCGGCCACCTGCATGTACAAACCACTGCGGTAAGGGCCTAAAAATTGTTGCTCAAGGGCAAAACTCACAACCGAAAGCGGACGGTAACGACCACCGGCTAATTGATCGGTAGCGCACATTCTGCGGTAAAAACTCTCATAAGCATCTTTGGTTAAAATGCCCGGAATACCTCTAACACCCTTTAATACGTGGTCGTTTTGATGGATAATGATACCATCATCTAACGCATACTCACCATTAATGGAAGTGATATAAAAAACAAAGCCAACTATACCAATAAGGATAGCGGCAATTTTTTGGTTTAAAAATGTAAAATAAGTGAACTTAGCGGTTAATTCAGTAAACGCCGGTTGTTTTGTTGTTGCTTTGGTTTCGCGTGCCATATTAAAAATATCAATGCAAAATACAAAAATAATAGCAATTAGCGGATTAAAAAATGAAATATGGCTAATATCAATAAATATTGTTAATTTGTGGTGGCTATGAAGCTTCTTAAATCGAAATACTTTCTGCTTTACGCATCTCTTTTTTTCCTGCTTGCAACCGTTTGTCTCAATCTTCTTAAAACCCACGACCTAGCTGATCTTTCAACCAAAGCGAGCACGAAGGTGGTAAAAAAACAAACAGAATTAAAGGTATTGGCTGAGCAGGCCTTAAGTACCCCTTCTCTTGATTTTTCTGAACTCTATAGCGAAAAAAACATCGGCATTTATGTGTATCAAAACAACACTCTGACCTATTGGAATAACTCTCAGATAGCCATTCCGCTTGGCCTTAACCGAGAATTTGATAGCAGTTTAGTGCACTTAAGAAATGGCTATTATTTAAGTCATTCTGTAAAAAAAGGCGCATTAACTGCAGTTGCCTTAACGCTGGTTAAATCAAAATACGACCTGCAAAACGATTACCTCAAAAACAGTTTTGCCCCTTGGCTGCAATTACCCGAAGACGTGGGCTTTAAAGCCGCAAAATTACAAGGTAGTGAAGTGTATTCCGGGAACCAATTCTTGTTCTCATTAAATGGCGCAGAGGCTACCTATCGCTCGCCAGCGACTACAGCTGCGCTAACCATTCTGTTTTTCCTCACTATTATCTGCTATTTACTTTTTGTGATCAAAGAGACCAAACTCAACTTTTTTTCGGTAGCAAATGTGCTGCAAGTTATAGCCGTTCTTGTCTTGCGCTTTCTTATTCTTTACTTCAAATGGCCTGATTTTCTGTATCGCGGAGATCTATATGACCTGAGTTTGTTTGGGAACGCAGAATCGTTCTTTAATTATTTTTTGGGCGACATGGTGTTAAATGCCATTATTTTACTTTGGTTGAGCGTTATATTTTATTACTGGCTCAAAAATTGCAAAAACGATCTGGCGCGGATCATTCCCTCAGTTTTATCGGTAGTGTTACTTCTTGTTACACTTACACTTCATCATCATGTTTTCAGCAGCATTGTGAGCAACTCCCAGATCTCGTTTGATTTTCTCAATCTCTTTGATCTAACATGGCTCACTTACATTGCTTTGATACCGGTGGTACTCGTGAGTTTATCTGTATTGATCGGGCTCTACACGCTTTATCATTTCTCACTTCCCATTAAAAAAAACGGCCGTATTTTTTACCTGATCACTACTCTTCTGGTTGGTGTAGCATTGATCTATTTATTGCCATTTAATTATTGGTTAGAAAAATGGTGGTTCATTCCATTTAGTCTTTTTGTTTACGTTTTATGTTACTTAAAGCTAGACCGCAATATCATTGGGCTGGGGACGATCTTATTGCTGATGGCCTTACTTTCCTCTGCCATCTTAAATTTTTATATCTCAAAAAACGAACAGCAAAACTTTAAACACCAATCCTATGAACTAACAGAAAGACAAGACGCGGTTTTAGAGAGTGAATTTTTAAATCTATCTAACAAGATCGCCAAAGATCAGCAACTGGCAAACCTCAGTCAGTTTGTTGCATTTAACGGCGACAAAGAATTCTTGCAGCTACTCCGACAAAACTTCTTCTTTGGCTACTTTGACCGATACAATATCGAATTCTCTATGTTTGATGAAGACTGCACGCCTTTGATCAAAAACACACAACCCATTTTGCTCAACGAAGGTTTCTTTGAAGAGCAGATCCGATATCAATCTGTTCCAACAATTAGTGAAGACCTATATTTCATTGACCAATACAAACAAAGCACACGATACATTGCCCGCATTAATTTAGGCAAGAATAAATTATACATTGTATTAGAGCCCAAGTTCTTTGAAGAGGTTGGTGCCTTTCCGGATCTACTTATCGATCAATCACAAAAAAAAGAGAATAATTACCAGAACCTGAGTTACGCGGTATACCGATCCGGCATCAATAATAGTATGTTTGGCGAATATAACTATCCGGTTTATTTGAACGACTCTACTAAGCTTCTGAGCCGCACAGATAAGAAATACACGCATCACTTTTTCTATCCAGAAGAAAATGCAACTATCATTATTTCTACCAAGTCGAAAAATTTAAGCTACTATTTCACTTACAATTCATACTTGTTTCTCTTACTCTCCATTGTTGTTTACTTGGGATACTTAATCTACACTCTGTTCTTTTCCACACAACTGCAAACCTCCTCTTTAACAAGACGTATACAAACAACTGTTATACTTTTGTTACTTGTATCTATTACCGCAGTAGGTATCACTTCTACAAAATTAGTATCCGACCAATTTGATAAAGACAACGAAAAACAACTACAGGAAAAAACGAACACCATTCTAAGTGAATTATCCAGTCAATTGCAGAATAGCAATTCCATTACCGATATCTCGAAAGAGTTAATAGATCTTACCATTAAAAAATATGCATTTGTGTTTAATAGTGAGGTAAGCTTATTCGACAGTACAGGCTTTTTATACTTAACGAGTCAGCCTCGTCTTTATGAGCTGGGATTAGCGGCACCATTGGTAAATGCAGTAGCTTTCAAGAACCTCAAAAATGATATTGTATCCATTTATTGCTCAAAAGATAAAGCCGGCGAATTAAATTATTTATCCTTGTACACGCCTATTTACAATGCCGATAAAAAACTATTAGGATACCTCAATTTACCATACTTCGGAAAACAAAGTGTATTGATCAATGAACTTTCAGGTATCATCAGTACGCTGATAAACGTATACGTGATCCTGTTCATCATCAGTATCCTGTCGGGCTTGATCTTGTCTGGCTATATTACCCTTCCTTTACGAATTTTAAAACAGCAAATGGCAAAGGTTTCGTTAGGAAGTAAAAACGAAGCGATTAAGTGGGATAGTAATGATGAAGTTGGAAAATTGGTTTCGGAATACAATGAGATGATCCAAAAACTTGACAAAAGTGCGGGCTTATTGGCAAAGAGCGAACGTGAGATCGCCTGGCGAGAGATGGCCAAGCAGGTGGCGCATGAGATCAAGAATCCGCTCACGCCAATGAAACTGAATTTACAGTACTTGCAGCATGTGATCAAAAACGACCCGAGCGATTTTGAAGAACGCTTTGCAAAGGCCAGCAATAATATCATCGAGCAAATAGATGCATTGGCTAATATAGCCACAGAGTTCAGTAATTTTGCGAAACTACCCTCGGGCGAACTTGAAAACATTAACCTGTCGGAGGTTATACATTCAACTGTAGATCTGTTTGAAAAAGAGAATAATTTAAAGATCTCGTTAAACCTGCACACCAACGAAATTCCGATTCTAGCGAACAAAGAACAAATGCTGCGCGTGTTCAACAACCTTCTTAAAAATGCGATCCAGGCAACAGACGATGTGTCGCAACCGCACATCCAGATCAGCAGCAAAGAAACAGATGGACATTATGTAGTAAGCGTTAGTGATAATGGTTGCGGCATACCCGACAGCTTAAAACCAAGTATCTTCACACCAAACTTCACTACCAAATCAACCGGTTCGGGTTTAGGCCTTGCCATGATCAAAAACATCTTTGAAACGATAGGTGCAAAGATCTGGTTTGAGAGTGAAGAAAATAAAGGCAGTATTTTTTATCTGGAATTTAAAAGAACAAATGATTAATTTTATCTCATAAATTTTTGAAATGGAACGCATACCCGTATTAAAAACATATAAACTGTATATCGGCGGACAATTTCCGAGAACCGAAAGCGGTCGCTATTACGAATTAAAAAATAAACAAAATAAACTCATAGCCAATATGTGTTTATCTTCCCGTAAAGACTTCCGAAACGCAGTTACAGCGGCAAGAAGTGCCTTTGGCGGGTGGAGCGGAAAATCGGCCTACAACCGTTCGCAGATCATTTACCGCATTGCCGAAATGTTGGAAGGCAGAAAAGCACAATTGAAAGAAGAATTGATACAACAAGGCTTAACGGCTAAGCAAGCAGATACAGAAGTGGTGCAAGCAATTGATCGATTAATTTATTACGCCGGCTGGTGCGATAAATATTCGCAGATCTTTAGTTCGGTAAATCCGGTTGCTTCATCTCATTTTAATTTCTCGGTTCCTGAACCTACGGGTGTTGTTTCCATCATTGCCCCTGAAGACTCTTCGTTATTAGGTTTGGTAAGTGTCATCGCACCGGTGATCGCCGGCGGAAATACCTGTGTGGTATTAGCTTCTGAAACTAAGCCTTTATGTGCCATCACTTTCTCTGAGATCTTGGCTACTTCTGATCTACCCGGAGGTGTTGTAAATATTTTAACCGGAACTAGTAATGAGTTACATTCACATTTTTCGAGTCACATGGATGTGAACGCTATTATTTATTGCAGAAAAAACAAAGAAGAAATTAAGGTCATTGGCGAAAATGCTTCCTTAAATGTAAAACGCACATTTTATTGGAACAAAGACTGGACATTGGATGAGAATCAGAACCCTTATTTGATACAGGATCTACAGGAGACTAAAACCACCTGGCATCCAATTGAAAATATTGGTATTGGTGGAGCGAAATATTAACCCGGATTATTCTCCAGATACTTTTTAATGATCGCATCACTTTTTTGGATGCTATTCTTGAGCCAATCCAAATACACATCTATTTTTTCTGAATCCGTTAAGTGATAATTTGGAACTTGCTTTCGGATGCGCGTGGTGAGCTCATTCATGCATAAAGCAGCGCTCACACTGATATTAAAACTTTCGGTAAAACCATACATGGGTATCTTCACAAATTCATCTGCCATGTTCCTTACATCATCCGATATACCCTCCAGTTCGGTGCCAAATACCAAAGCCAGTTTTTTGTCTACCGGCAACTGATCAATGGTCACATCATTTGTGTGTGGTGTTGTGGCCACTATTCTAAAACCCTTTTCCTTTAACTCTTTTAAACAGGCTATTGTGTTGTTCTCTTCGGCGCTGTATTGCTTAATGCTGACCCAGCTTCCTGCTCCTAAAGCTATATCATTATTTACTTTCAATGCATTGTGCTTCGCAATAAAATGTACGTATTGCACACCAAAACAATCACAACTTCTTATAACAGCACTGGTATTGTGTGCTTGAAAAAGATCCTCCACCACGATCTGCAAATGATTCATCCGCTGTGCGATCACTTCATCAAACCGCTGTTTACGGTTTGGTGTAATAAATTCAGTTAAGTAGGCAATTAATTTTAATTTTTGTTCTTCGGTTTGCATACACAATATTTCAAAAACGAAAGTAATGAGAAAATTACTTGCAGCAAATGTGTTAGTTTCATTTGTATTGAACAATAGTTGATAACAAAAAGCACTTCTTTCTTCGGCTCTTTTTTGCTATATTTATGCGGTAATTAAACTTGGTTTAATTCCAACCAAAGAATATATAGCCTTAATAAAATGAAGATCAAAAAAATTGACATAGCCTTACAAGGTGGTGGCGCACATGGTGCATACTCCTGGGGCGTACTCGATCGTTTGTTGGATGATGAGCGCATTGAGATCGATGGAATTTGCGGAACCAGTGCCGGTGCCATGAATGGTGTTTGCGCGATATATGGATTAAAAAAAGGCGGTAAAAATTTAGCGAAACATTTATTGGTTAAGTTTTGGCATAAGATCTCAGAAACCGGTAAAACATCGGTTCTGCAACCTTCCTTGTTGGATAAGATGATGAGCAAAGGGAATATGGATTTTTCGCCGGGATATAAGTTCTTTAGTATGACATCTGAAACCATGTCGCCCTCACAATTTAATCCACTTGGCTTTAATCCACTTGAAAAAATATTAAATGAATTGATCGATTTTGAAGAATTGCATCGCTTCAATCCGCCTAAATTATTTGTGTGTGCCACTAACGTACTTACCTGTGAGCCAAAAATTTTCGGTCCTTCTGAAATTACTGCTAAAGCGGTGCTTGCCTCTGCTTGCCTGCCATACATGTATAAAGCCGTTGAGATAGATGGCGAATTTTATTGGGATGGTGGTTACATGGGTAATCCGCCACTTGAACCACTGATCAACAACACCGAAGATACAGATGATATCTTATTGGTTCAGATCAACCCATTCAAAATAAAAACAGTTCCAAACAATGTAGAGGAAATAAAAGACCGTGTGAATGAGATCAGCTTCAACTCTTCCTTACTGCATGAGATCCGACAAATTGAATTCAAGCGCACCTTAGTTGAAAAAGGAATTACCCTAGACGGTGCCTTGAAAAAAACATATTTACATTCCATCAGTGCCGATCACGATCTGTCTGAATTAAACCTGTCCAGTAAATTAAACACCTCCTGGGATTACCTCATGCACCTGAAAAACCTTGGCTACGCTGCTTGTACCAAATGGCTAGATGAGAACTATGAGAATATTGGAAAAATAAGCACCCTAAAATTATAACTATGCAAAGAAATTATGTTTCAAGAGATTTTAAAGTAACTACATGGGACTTACTAAAACCTTTTTACGATGAATTGATAAAACGCAACCTCAACTCTGAAAAAGATCTGGAAAAATGGTTGCTGGATGTAAGCGAACTGAGTTCGGTAGTAAGCGAAGATATGGCGTGGCGTTACATTAAAATGACCTGCGACACCACTAGCGAAGAATTGAGAAACAGTTTCAATGATTTTGTGACCAATATTGAACCAAATATTGCCCCTATTGCAAACGACCTTAACAAAAAACTGATCGATTGTCCGCATCGTAACAAATTATCAAAAGACAAATATTTTGTTTACGTACGTGCCGTTGAAAAAAGCATCCTCTTGTTTCGTGAGATAAATATTCCGATCAAAACCGAATTGCAACAAAAGGAGCAGGAGTTTGGCGCCATTAGTGGGGCACAAACCATTACCTATAATGGCGAAGAAATGACACTTCAAAAGGCTTCGGTATTTTTAAAGAATTTGGATAGACGTATTCGTGAAGAAGTTTATCGCAAAATAGCCGACCGAAGAGCAAAAGATGAAACAGCATTAAATGATCTTTATACCGAACTCATTAAACTCCGTCACCAAATAGCTTTAAATACCGGGTTTAAGAACTACCGCGATTTTAAGCACGAGGATCTTGGTCGTTTTGATTATAGCGTGAAAGATTGCTTAGACTTTCATGAAGCAGTTAAACTTACAACCGTTCGCTTGATACGCGAACACGATAAAGTGCGGAAAGAAAAATTAAAACTGGATGATTACCGCCCGTGGGATGCCTCGGTGGATGAAGAAGGCAAAGAACCTTTAAAACCATTTTCGAATGCAAAAGAACTAACCGAAAAAACCATTCAGTGTTTCAATAAGATCGATTCCTTTTTTGGCGACTGCATCAAAACCATGGATGAAATGAAACGCCTGGACCTAGATAGCCGTATTGGCAAAGCTCCCGGAGGATACCAATATCCATTATACGAAACCGATGTGCCATTTATTTTTATGAATGCTGTTGGCTTGCACCGCGACCTGGTAACCATGGTTCACGAAGGTGGACATGCGATTCATTCGTTCTTGTGTAAAGACCTGGAGTTGGTTGACTTTAAATCGCCTCCAAGTGAAATTGCCGAATTAGCGAGTATGAGTATGGAATTGATCAGTATGGAACACTGGCACGTGTTCTTTGAAGATAAAGAAGATTTAAAGCGTGCAAAGCGTCAGCAATTAGAAAGCGTAATGGATGCATTGCCTTGGATAGCGGCAGTAGACAAATTCCAACATTGGATCTATTTAAACCCTGAACATACGGTAGCACAACGCTACGAAAACTGGACCAGCATTATGGCTGATTTTGGCAGCGATGTGATAAATTACCAGGGATTGGAAGACAACTTAAAACGCCGTTGGCAAATACAATTGCATTTATATGAAGTGCCATTTTATTACATTGAATATGGCTTTGCACAATTAGGCGCTATTGCCATGTGGCGAAATTATAAGACCAATGCGAAGAAAACTATTGATCAATATAAGGCTGCATTATCGCTAGGATACACCAAAACCATTCCGGAAGTATACGAAGCCGCCGGGATCAAATTTGATTTTTCTCCGGAGTATGTAAAGGAGTTAATGGATTTTGTTAAGAGTGAGTATGATGGGATATAACTGAGTGTTATCGTTCTACCTGGCCTTCTTCAAGACCTGGGGAGAGAAGTCATGAATTAAATTGAAAACAAAAAAACCTCTCACAAATGAGAGGTTTTTTTCATATGAATTTAGTGGTTTTTAATTTATTGCTTTACAATTTTCTTTGTCACAACACCTTCAGTTGTGTGTAATTGAATAATATAAACACCATTATCGAGAGTACTTAAATCAATAACAGTAGTTTTCGCATTTACATTTGGGCTTAGTATACTCGTTTGACCAATCACGTTCAGCACTTCTATATGCGAAATAATGCTAGTAGCATTTATGGTTATAGCGCCATTTGTTGGATTCGGATACAACAAAGTTGATCTGCTTAATTCCGATTCATTGATGCCTGTTGAAATTGCGATTGTGTTAACGGTTTTATTTGTAGTGATCGCTGAATTATAATCAAAATAAATATGTGCACGATTTTTTATACTTGTTCCCAAAGGTAAACCTGGATTCAAATTGATCTTATAACGCACGTAACCATGACTTGCTGGCTCATCAACCTGAGACGAAACTAAATAAATGCCTTTAAATTTAAAATCAATTGCTCGAGAAGCCATATTCACCTGTGTTTGAACTGGGTAACTCGATGAAATAATTTCTAAAGTTGAAAGGTCTAAATTAGAATCAATTGTATCATTAATATTTACGTTAACAGCCGATCCATTCCCCAAGTTTTGAAAATCAATTGTGTAAATAATATCCTGTGTGTTCGGTAAAATATTACCATTCGGAAACATACCTAATGCCTTAGCTGTTTTTTCGTTCGGGTCAAATGGACCGCCAAAAACATAACAATTCGTATACGTGTTATTACTAGGGTTAATATCTACTAAAGGATAAACGATGCTTTTTAAACAATACATATTTCCAATAACAGCGTTTGTAGCGGTATACACGGCAAATTTATGTACACTATTTAGTCCAGGATTATTCCATACAATTGTATCTCCTGTAGGACAAGGTATAACTGAAGACGGCATTGGAGTTGTGCCTATAACATATAAATAGCTTAATTCAATTGGTAACACAACCTTTAGTGATGTAGGAACTAAAGTTGGGTTTGGTACACACAAAGGTCCCCCATTTGCTTTATTATATGCCGTAACTGAAAGTGTTCCGCCTGGTACAGCACCTGGTCCTGGATTTGCAGCACCCAAATTAAAGTGCGTATGATAATCTATTGCGCTAGGATTAAGTTCTTTTACGCCATATGTTAATGAATAGGTTGAGGCATAGGTAATATTAGTTGTAAATGAAATGGTTGGACAAACAGAATAATTGCTGTTTGTACCATTTGCGGTTACTGTGTAGATACCGATTGGTGCATTTACCGAAAACAAACCATTTGAACTCGGATAAGTTATAACTGTATTTGTTGAATTTGTTATTACAACCGAACTAATATTATTTCCACCATACGTTTCCCAAACATCCTTAGTACAGTTATTATTACAGTCTAAATAGGTTTGCCCAAGTATACTACCACAGCTATCCGCATTAAGTATCATTTTTATGACAGTTGGCTGTGTGTAGCCAGTGAACGGACTAAACTCTAAAGATAAAGTGTGAATTCCTGCGCTTACAGGTGTGTTAGGCAGGTTGTATTTAAACATTAAAGCCTGACCAAAGGTATTTGAAAGTATAGTTCCTGAAGAACTCGCTGATGTAAAAGGAGTTGTTACACTAATATTACTAAAAGAATATGTATCAACTGTTGCTAGATCAAGTTTAACTGTCATTGTTCCGGTATAAGCAGGTGCTACTGAATTCACATTGTTATGTATCTCAATAAAACTGTTATATGTTCCGGCAAAAAGACTTCCACTGCAGTATTTTAATGTGTCTTGAGGTGCATACTTAAATATTTTTCCTTGAATAGGAGACCAAATAGTACTTCCATAAGCAACAGGCGCATTTAAAATGACAGGATTTATAGGTAAATGATATACCGTGAAATATGGAATGTTTCCGGATGCCGTCATAGCGCAAGGTTGTATTAAGCCTTGAAGAAGCATTACCGAATAGGTAGGGCTTGAAGAAGGCACTGTAACTGTTCCAGTAAATTTTCCGTTACTAAAACTTGTACCGCCAGCACCAAAATAGGTCACATTATCGTTTATTTGCATTTTAAAATCGATCAAGGAATCTTCTCCCAGATCATAAATGCAGTTATTATTTAAATCCACAAATGGGATAACCGTAAACGTTTTGCTTACCGTTTGAGCATTTGAGAATAGACAAAAGAAGATGAATAAACTTGTCAGGAAATGTTTTGTTAGTTTTGTTTTCATTTTATAATATAGGTTTGTTAGTTTAGTAATTTGCAGCTCTAAAATTAGATTAAAAGGCCAATGTTAATTAACATTTATACCATTCGCTTATGCAGCATGGTGTTTTATGAGTAAACTCATAGTAAGAAAGGTTTTCATTCTTAATACAATTATTCCACTGTATCTATGAATTCAAATGAAATAGTTTGCCAACATCTGAAAAGTCTCAACAGTTCTTCAAAACTTTTTCTACTACTTCGTTGTGGCCTCAAGTTCAAGATCACCATTCGCCAAAGTTTTGATCTTGTAATACCAGTCGGTAGGTTCATATCTGATAAGCAATACGTTTCCGTTTACCTTGTAACCATATTGTGTATCGGTATAATAGGTTCCGGCTTTTACTTCAGCGCCTGAAGGATCTATGAGGTCCACTTTTGCTGTTTTACCATATTGCATGGCAACTTCATTCACAAACTCAGCATCCCAGTCGAACTTTGCCGGAGCCGTTTTACTCAGCTTAATGGTTTTGCTTCCTAATTCGCCAGTGGCAAACCACTTGTGCGATCTTAAAAGTTTTTCAGTGGTTTGCGCTGTTCCTAATAAAGTAAAAGCACACATAAAGGTTATTGCTAATAATATCTTTTTCATGTTTCTTGTTTTAAAATTCGTGTTTTAATTTTCTTTGTTTCTGTTATTTTAATAAACTTACATGGCCTGTTTTCTCATGCTTTTTGCCATCTAATCCTGTATACACAACAACATAGGTGTAAGCGTCTTGTTTGCATAACTCTCCCTTATACTTACCATCCCAGCCTTGTAATTGATCTGAAGAGGTAAATAATTTTTCTCCCCATCTGTCAAATATCGATAATTCAAATTTCGACAATCCGGTTCCATGTACCAAAAATACATCATTATTTCCATCACCGTTTGGTGTAAACACATTCGGAATATAAATATTGTAATTTGTGGTCACTTCTACGCAAACCTCATCACGTGACTTACAGCCATAACTGTTAACTGCTTCTGCAATGTAACATCCGCTTTTCTTAGGGATGATTTGAGTACTAGGACAAGCTACGCAAACCACACCTTCTCCGCTTACCCAAGTAAGTGTTCCGTTACTAGTAGCGTTTATATACATTGGCTCATCTATGTTCGAAATAATATCTTCACCAGCCGAAATGGTAGGAATTGGATTTACTTTTACCAGAACGGTTGCTGTAGTCCCACAATTTCCGCCGTTAGAAACATGCACCGAATAAACAGTTGTTGCTTTTGGACTTACAAACGGATTATTAATATCTGAAGCACTGATTCCTTCTATTGGTAACCATGCATATGTATTACCACCATACACCATTACCTTGTTAGATTGTCCTTTACAGATCTCCACATTATTGCTAATGCTTGCTGTTACTTGTGGTACCACTTCAATAAGGATCTCTTTTGTAGAAGAACAACTTACAGTGCCCATTGAATTAACACCCATCACGGTATAGTTAATTGAAGTCATAGGCGAGGCATTTGCCATGTTCCCTTGCATATTTGATAAGCCTGTTAATGGTTTCCACACATAATTATTGGCTCCGTTTGCGAAGATAGTTGTAGTAGCTGTTTGACAAATTTTATTATTTGGAGTGCTCAATGTTAGATCAGGGAAAGGCACAACATACAGCGTTAATGAAGCTGCCGCAGTGCATTGTCCGTTATTTCCTACAACCTCATATACAGTTGTTACCAAAGGTTTAGCCAATACTTGATTTCCAGTTGTTTTGTTTAATCCGCTTCCTGGTGTCCAAACATATGAGTTTGCACCATTGGCAGATAACAACACGCCTGCTGAATTCTCACAAATTGTATACTGCGGTGCCGTAACTTGAACATTTGGTTGAGGGATCACACTCACTTGATAAGCTGCGCTTGCAGTACAAGTACCTAGCGATGCAATAACCAAATACGATGTGGTGTTCATTGGACTTGCAATAACCACCGATCCGGTATTTGTGTTCAAAGTTGAACTTGGCGACCAGGTATAGTTTGTTGCACCTGCAGCTGTTAAGGTAATGTTTCCTCCTTGACAGATGGTGTTGGTTAAAGGGCTAATAGTAATGGTTGGGTTTGGCATCACAACCAAAGTTGCATTTTGTGTTGCACTGTTACATCCTAAACTTGATCCGATCACACTGTAAACAGTTGTTGTATTTGTTGTTGCAATAACGGTTGCACCTGTGCTTGCATTTAATGTTGCTGCAGGCGACCAAGTATATGAACTCGCATTGCTTGCCACTAATGTTGCATTATTACCTGCACATACACTTGTGCTGATTGCCGAAATAATAGGATTTGGAATAATGTTTATGGTATAGGTAGCAGAGTTTGTGCAGGTGCCATTTGAACCAAACAAGGTTACGTAACCTGTTGTTACGTTTGCATCTGGTGTGTAGGTAATAGAGGTGTTGGTGTTTGACGGACTTGTATTGATCAAGCCAACACTATTCCAGGTATAACTTGTTGCGCCCGAAGCTGTAAGTGTAACCGAATTAGGTGAAGAGTTTGTATTATTCGCACACATCGAATTACTGGATGCCGCAATAGATATTGTTGGTGTAGGCGAAATGAGCACAGTTGCTGTGCCTGCACAGGCACTGTTTGGAATACTAATTGAAACCGAATAAATACCTGCCGAATTAATTGTAATGGTAGGTGTATTGTTTGGTCCTTGAATTCCGGGACCATTCCATAAAATAGTATTTGTTGCCGAATTAGGAGATACTGATATCTGAGTTGGACTGCTGATACATGTTGGTGCCGTAATAATTGGCTGAATATTGGCACCTTGCCCTACTACTGTAAAAGAAGCTGTAACCGAATATCCAGGACAGCCATTACAGCCTGTCCACGTAAATGAATATACACCTGGTTGATTAACCACAATGGTTGGTGTACCTTGCCCACTAACAATACCTGCTGTTGAATTTGGCCCTGGGCCTGTCCAGTTGATACCGCCGCAAGTTGGATTTTGTGCTGCAGTTGTTGGTGTTGGATATGCTGGCATCCAGTTAAAACTATTATTTCCAAATATAGAAGCGATCAACGTTACTTGAGGATTTGTACAAGTAAGTGTTCCGCCACCGCCACCTGCTGTAACACTACCTTGCGGTATAGTTAAAGCACAAGAAGCGTAATCTGATCCACCGGGTAATGCTTGAACAGTGAAGTTGATGTTTGGATTACCTGGAATAACATCTCCAATATAATCGGTGCCGTTACTGTTATAATATACGCGATGAACAGATGGGTTAGCTGTATTTAAAATAGCAAAACCTCCACCTGCACTTTGACTGATCATACCTACTGCTGCAAAAGAACATTGCAGAACCCCCATTGGATTATAAATGTATAAGCCTTGATTTGGAGCTTGTGATTTTAACACATAAAAATTATCGGCCATATCGGCAACCATATCGTATGGTCCGCCACCACCAAAAGCAGGAACTAAATTCGTTAGAAAAAATCCGGGGCCGGTTCCATTATATTTATAGATACCGCCATTAGCACCAACCATGTTGTAGATAGCATTTCCGCCACCGCCTAAGTTAACTGCTGCACCGTTACCGGTGCCATGGCCAGTGTTTGTCCAACCACCAGTATTATTAAAATACCAATAGGTTCCGCCTGAAACGGTCCACCACGTTGGGTTAGGTGCAGGAAAACCAAAAGATGGTCCAACTGCTAAACCTCCTGAGCCCGCAGGCATGTTGTTTAATTGAAGTCCCGCAGGGCCATTTGGTAAAGCATGGTTATTAATGCTACTTCCATTATGTGCCAAAATAGAGTTTGTTGGACAGCTTGGCGCTTGCTGCGCATAAGTGTTTGCGCTGAATACAACGATCATGATCAATGAGATCGTCAGGTAACGCATAAAGTTTTTTGTTGCTTTCATGATTCAAATCTAAAAACAAATATGCTCCATCTAAAATATTTAAGACGTTCAGTTATTCAACACATTGTTTTATTGAGTAAACAAAATGGAGAAAAAATTCATGGTGTTTTTCACTGAGTGAATGCGGCTTTTGAGCACTTGAATGAAAACAGGATGGTTTTGCTGCTTGTATTAAAAACAAAAGCCCTAACATTTCTGTTAGGGCTTTTAAAAATTAATTTAGTTTACTTACTTGCCGGTTTTCCCGGAGCTGGCTTTTGTTGTGCCTTTGGATTAAAATAGTTCAATACCTTTTGATTATTCGCATCTATCTCTTTCAATGAGTTAAATGTAGCATCCGCATTTGCTTTGTCTTTGTTATTCACATAATACGATCCTAAATACTCATAAGCTTCTACCACATCTTTTTTATACGAGCCGGTTTTTTCCTCTGGTTTTACAACCGTTAAAACTTTTTCGTAGAATGGTTTACCCAAATCAAAACTGATCAATGAACTGCTTCTGCCTTTCCAGGTATAAGCCGTTGCCCAGTTTTGATTCAACCTGATCAATCCTGCAAATGCCGAATCGGCTTTCACTAAAAACGGTATTGCTTCTGCTTCTTTTGCTGTTCTTGCTTTTGCGTCTTTCAATCCATTTGCCTCCACTAATTTGTTTTGACCTAAATTGTAATTCGCTCTACCGTAATTAAAGTAATCGTTGTTATTCAGTGATTTTACATCCGCTGCCATTTTTCGTTCAACAATACTTGCAACACTTGCATATTTTTTACCACGATATGCGATCAAGGCCATTTCGGTATAGATATCTTTTGCCGAGTTAGGATCAGCAACAATTGCTTTCTCCATTTCTACCAAAGCGATCGAATCTTTACCGGTACGCGATAATAACATTCCTTTGTATTTATAATCGTTAGCAATGTATTTAAAGTCTTTCGGCGCCATCTCAAAAAATTTGTTCAGGGCCACTAAACCTTTATTGTATGCTTCTTTATCTGTTTTGTCACCCATCTCTGCATAACTATAACCAGCCAAACGTTCAAAATATAGGTTATTAAAACCTTTTGTCTTTAAACTTTCATATTCAGTAACTGCTTCTGAATACTGCTTGTTTGAGAACAAAGCCGTCATATAACGGTAACGCGCGTTATCGCTGTTGTTCAACTCTAAATACTTTTTCCAGTTCTCAATAGATTTTGCGGGTTGTCCTGCTAAGTAATACAATTCTGCTACTTCACGGTAAGCTGGTGCAAAGGTTGGATCAATAGTGATCGCTTCTTTGTATTTTTCTAAAGCCAATTGGTAATTACGGCCACGTTGATACAATTTACCTTCGCGAATAATTCCTTTTGCCGATTTAGGGTTTAATGTTGTAGCTTGTTTGTATTGTTTGATCGGACCTCCTCCATCTGAAGGATTCTTTTCTAACATGGCATCTCCCAAAATAATGTAACCATCGGCATTCTTAGCGTCAAGTTTAATAGCCGCATTTGCAGCAACAATAGCTTCATCCGGATTTTTATAATCTGTAGCTAAATAGGCTTCGGCAATTTTACGAAACACTTCCGGATTCTTACTTTGCGAAATACTGGTTGCTTTAAAGAATTGCGTTTTGGCACCATTCACATCATTCTTGGCCAACAAGGCTTTTCCTAAACCAACAAAGTTTAAAGGATAGGTCGGGCTTAATTCAGCACCTTTTGTATAATAGATGTTTGCACTATCCGCATCACCGCGTTTAAAGTAATTTTCACCGTAGTAAAAATAATTATCGCCCTTACTGCCTTCTTTAGCAATAAGCGCTTTAAAATCTGCAGCAGCCGACTCGTAACGTTCGTTCTCTGTTTTGGTAATAGCTTCCTGTAGCGACTGCGCATTGATCAACCCAGTTAATCCAAATGTGCAAATAATTAAGGTCTTGTTCATTTTTTTATTCTTCAAATTTAATCTGTTATATCGTGTCAAGTTAAGTGCCAAGTTAGCATTTACATAGCTTTTTAACCAATTTTAAGAGTTAATCTTTCGTAAAATTGATGGGTAAATTGAACCAAGAGCTCTTTGTTTGATTGTTCTCTGCGGCCGGTATCCAGTTGGGCATAATGGTGATTACTCTAACCGCCTCGTCGTTACATGGCTTGCAGCCCTTTATGCCTTTCATTACGGTTACATTAGAAACTCTGCCTATGCTATCGATCATAAATTTCATAAAAACAGTACGTGTTTTTATCGCTGTGTCGGTTTTTAATTTTTCCGGAGTTTTTAGGTTTTGTAAGATAAAATTATCCATTGCCGTGCTTCCGCCTACAAAACTAGCTTTGCGGTCTGGTATCACTTCGGCTGTTTTTTTAGTTTCCTTTTTTGCTTTCGGCTGCGCTTTTGCTGCCGGCTTTGTTTGAGCCGTGGTTATAAAACCCGCTAAACAAAATATCCACACTAACTTTTTCATTCTTGGTTATTTTAAATTATTCTGTTTTAATTTGAATGCTTCTTTCTTGTTGTTTTGATGGCAATAAGCCTTGTTTTAAAAAGGTGGTTTGACCCTTTGGCCCTGCCACAAATGTTTCAAAGCCTTGCGCTAAGCTAAATTCCGACGCTTTGCGGTAAACATAAACACCACGTGTTAAGGGATACTCCCCGGTTTTAAAACTGCTTTGATTTGGTTCAAAATACATGCCGTTTCCTCTTCCAACAGGGATAAATTTTACTTTTCCGGCATAGGCCTTGTAAAGCGAATCATCTTTATCACTTAGCCAGGCAAAATCAATAAACCCAATTGCATTTGGCGTATTGGCAACATGGTCTATTACCTGCAACGAGTTTTTTAATGCAGCGCAACTCGATGAAAAGTTCTTTCCATTCACAACCGAATCCTTTAAATAATTGATCACCGACGAGCGATTGCTTTCGAACACCACATTGATCTTTGCTTTTGTGTTTGTTGAATCAACAGTTTCAAATGACTCGGTGAGCAATTGTTTTATTTGATCCATGGTGAGTTTAGAAATGTTAGTTTTTGCATTGGTGATGAGTGCAACACCGCTGTATGCCACCACTGTAAACCGCGGCGTTAGATCCTTACTTAAAAATGTTTTCTTTTCTTTTTCGGTTAATGGTCGTGAGATAACAATTGCCTGACAGCTATCTAGAAACAAGGCTTCAACAGACTCTGATTCGGATTTGATAACAACTTCAATGTGCGAATTGCTATACTGGCTTTCAAACGTTGCAACTTGATTCTTTAAATGTTCTTGTAAGCCTTCATCACAAAACACCTTTAACTTTCCGGATGTTGGTGAATTGTCTACATAATCATTCTTAAAATAATCATTGCAGGCAGTTAAACACCAAATACAAGTAAGTAGTATTAAGAGTGATCTCTTCATTCTGTTTCGCTATCGTTATTCTTCAGCATTTGCTTTAATCTAAAGCCTCTGTATACCGAGTAAAAACCAAGTACACACACAAACACTGTTCGCTTGGTTCCAAAAAGTCGGTCGCTCATTACATCTGTAAAAGCAAATGCAATAGCGCCGCATGTTACCAACATGATCATCACGGCACTAAACCAAATAGTTACTTGTTTATTCATTTTTAAATTTAAAAACTTATAAAAAAAGCCACAACATAAGTTATGGCTTTTTATGAAATGATCATTCCGTTTACTGGATCTTGAAACTGATCGGCAAGTTAAAGTAACACTTAACCGACTTACCAGTCATTTTAGCAGGCTTCCAAGATGGCATCGATTTAATTACACGGATCGCTTCTTTATCGCAATCCTGGCAACCCGATACACCTTTTAAAACCTCAACATTGCTAATGCTTCCATTCTCGTTCACAACGAACTTCAAGAAACATTTACCGCTGATGCCGGCTTCACGAGCCATTGCTGGGTATTGAAGGTTCTTTTGGATAAATTTACCCATTTCACCAACTCCACCCGGAAATTCAGCAGATTCCTCAACAATGGTAAAGATCTCTGGTGCTGCTGATTCTGCCGGACCCGTGTTTTCAGTTGGGGGTGCAACAATATCTTTATCACCTTCTTGGTCTTTTGTACCTACGTTGGTATCTTTTACATCTTCCTGTAATTTTTGTGGCTCCTCTTCTACCGCATCATCCTTAATTACCGGCGGGGTAAATTTCACCATCTCAACCATTGGGGGAGGTGGTGGTGGTGGCGGTGGTGGTGGAACATCTTCAATTGGTGGTGGTGGTGTAAGGTCAATTTGAACAGTTTCAATTTTTTCCGTTACCTCTTCGGTCTTCGGTCTGTCCATAAATTTCTTAACGCCCATTAATACCAAAGAAAATACGATCATGCCACCTATAATATACGTTACACGTTTATTATAGTTTCTTCTTAACTCAAAGGCTCCGTAGTTTTGGTTTCTTCCTTCAAAAACCAAGTCGTTGCGGGAGTCTAAGGTCAGGTCATTCCAATTTTCTAAAACGCTCATGCTTTCCTCCTTTATTAATTAGTTGTTCCGGTTTTTGCGTTGATGAGATCAAGTTCCGGTTTCAAAATATCCACCATTACATACTTACCAACCACATTCACATTCAATTCGTCAATTACATCGATCACATTTTTGTACGTTGCCTTATCATCTGTTTTGATAAGATAAGTATACGATTCCTTGTCTGCTTTAACTTCCTTCACCATACGTTTAAATGTCGTGTCGGCAATTTGCTTATTCTTATGCTTTGCATCTAAGGCTTTGATCTGATCTTGCATTTCTTTGTTCTTATCTAAAAGGAATTTGTGCAAGCTTTCTTTTGAAAAATTCAATTCCGACACTTCTGTCTTTTTTCCTTTATCATCATCTGCTGCTCTAAATTGACCTTCGTAATAAAAGATACGATCGTCTTTTGTCAATAGAAACGTGATACCCTTCTTCACCTCAACAACCTCTTGATCTGGAGGAGGCGGAGCGGGGAAAGTTAATTCCATTGATTTTGGTTTACTGAACGTTGCTGTTAAAACGAAGAACGTTAATAACAGGAAAGCCAAGTCAACCATGGGCGTCATGTCTATTCTGGTGGATTGCTTTTTGGCGCGTTTTTTCCCGCCTTTATGGCCTCCGCCACCACCTTCTTGTATTTCTGCCATTGATTAAATTTTTTAATTATTATTTGGTTGGATCGATCACCGTACCGCCACCCTCAAGGGAAGTGATCAGGTTAAATTGATACAACTTTAAATCAGTAAACGTTTTAATTACATCCTTTACATAAATGTATTTGGTAGTACTAGCGCATTTAATGGCATAACGAGGTTTTTCTGCTTTAAATTCTGCATTTGATTCTGCAGCCTTTACTTTAGCCTCTTCATACATTTCTACAGCTTTGCGTCCGCCAATAGCGATCCAATCTTTTAACTGATTGTTTGGGGTGATCGTATCTAAAGGCACACCTTTTTGCGGTTGAAAATTTTTGCGATCATCTTCCTTCAGGTCGATGTATTTAGGTAGATCTTTAATATCCACTCCAAAACTTGGAAGACCGCTGAATTTTACAATTTGCTCTTCGGTAAACGGCACTTTATATTTAACTGCCATTTCGCGCAAAGCATTCATTTTTGCTGTAGAGTTGCTGATACCAAAAAACGCCCTTCCTTTATCATCAATGGTAACCATGATGTGATTGTCTGGCAAGTCAACCTGGCCAATAGACGAAGGGGGATCAACCACTACCGGTTCTGCCATTCTGAAAGAGGCAGTTAACATAAAGAATGTTACCAGTAGAAAGGCCAAATCCACCATAGGCGTCATATCTAGTGCCGGGGCTCCTCCTTTTGATGGTTTTTTTGACATTTTAAATTCGTTTTAATTAAGATGAAAATATGAATTGAATTCCATAAAATTGATGGAATTATTTTCCAGTAGATTGAAACTCTTGAATGATAGAGAATCCTGCTTCGTCCATCGCGTAAGTGATCTGGTCAATTCTATTACTGAAATAGTTATAGAAAATGATCGCTAAAGCCGACGTTAAGATACCTACCAATGTGTTTACAAGCGCCTCAGAGATACCTGTTGCTAACGCAGAAGTGTCAGGAGCACCAGCAGCAGATAAGGCCGCGAACGCACGGATCATACCCACAACCGTTCCGATCAAACCAGCTAAGGTTCCGATAGAAGCCATTGTTGAAATAACTACCATGTTTTTTGATAGCATTGGTAATTCTAAAGCTGTTGCTTCTTCAATTGATTTTTGGATAGCGTGAACTTTCGCTTCTTTATCCATGTGTGTATCGTTTTGAACGAATTGGTATTTTAAGATACCTTCGTGTACAACGTTTGCTAATGAACCTTTTTGACGATCGCACTCAGCAATAGCACCTTCAAAATCGTGATTCGAGATCAATGATTTGATCTTCGCTACAAATTTATCAGTAGCACCGCTTCCGCCTGCTTTCATGATAGTGATAAAACGCTCAATAGCGAATGTAATTACAGTTAATAAAAATCCGATAAGGATCGGCACGATAAAACCACCTTTGTACATAGTTCCTAAGATGTTGTGAGGGTGACCTTTTTCAGGATCTCCACCATCAAAATTAGATGCCGAACCAAGTATGCCTTTAAAAATAAAGACTCCGATTAAAAGGCAAATTACAATGGCTAATGCCGATACCACCAATGGGAAGCCTCCCGATGTTTTTTTTGTGCTCATAATTGTTTTATTTTTTGTTTTGTTAGTTTTATAATATGAACGCCAAACTTAATAAAAATACTTATAACTAAAAAGTTTTATCATTTATTAGTTTTTGGTTCAAACGCTTGATTTTGGTTCAAATTTAATGCTTATCTGACTTGGTATTTGGGGCTTTTAACAAGTGGTTGGTTTTAGAGAATAATTGGTGTATTAATTTATTGTTTTTGGGCGTGCCCCCGGAAAGAAATTATTGTCTACGAATAATCATTATGGCCGGGGTCGCGCTATCACTTCAAGCTCCTTTGATAAAACAACTCCATATTTTTGTTTTTTTTCTGGCGCCAAAGGAGGCTTTTCGTTCAATCGCTCACGCGGAAGAAATGTAAGTTTAACTTATTGAATGGTATGAGGTTTCTGCTAAATTTTTTTGCGAGAACATCTCACGAGCTTACGTGAGGGATTGAACGAAAAGCCTCTTTCGGCTTCAAGAATTTGAGCAAAATGACTTGTAGCATTGCGCCGAAAGAGCTTGCAGTGAAAGCCCGACCCCGGCAACCAACTTAAATTAGGGTACAATGTTAACCCGGGGGCACGCCCAAATACAACCATTAAAACGAATTTTTAACCTATGTTATATTATTGTTAATTTTGAAAAATGGATATCGAAAGCCTTCGTGAATATTGCATCTCCAAATATCTAGTGGAAGAATCGTTTCCATTTAATGAAACCACATTGGTTTTTAAAGTGGCTGGAAAAATATTCTTATTAGTGGATATTGACTCGCGCCCATTGTCGTTCAATGTGAAATGCGATCCTGCTAAGGCAATAGAGCTGCGCGAGAAATTCGAATGCGTTACTCCTGGCTACCACATGAACAAACAACACTGGAATACCATTGTTTGTGATGGAAGAGTAAATTCAAAAACTATTTTGAGTTGGGTGGATGACTCCTATGAGCTGGTAAAAGCGTCTTTGCCAAAAAAGATCCGAGAGCAATTCAAATGATTGATAATCAATAACGAAATATCTTGATTTGGTAGATAAATATGAACCAAATATCTATGATATAAGCCGTTAATCTAATTTACCTCAATTTATTGTCATTTTTAGCCATTAACCTTTACATTTGACCCCGCTAACTAAAACATTTCAGTATCTATGAAAAGAATTTTTACTCTAATTATTGCCCTTTCCATTGGCGTTTCTCAAGTTAAAGCCGATGAAGGAATGTGGTTCCTCATGAACATTGAGCGCTTGAACCATCGCGACATGCAAAAAATGGGACTTCAATTAACTTCTGAAGAGATCTACAGTATCAATAATAGTTCTATTAAAGATGCGATCGTTCAATTTAACGGCGGTTGCACAGCTGAAGTGATCTCAAAAGACGGACTGGTTCTTACCAATCATCACTGCGGATACGGTGCTATTGCCGAATTATCTACTGCTGATGCAAACTATTTAAAGAACGGATATTGGGCACCAACTAAAAAAGACGAATTAAAACCAAAAAGTCTATACGTACGTTTCTTCGTAAGAATGGATGATGTATCTAAACGTATACTATCAAAATTAACTCCCGGCATTTCTGAAGCAGAACGTGAAAAATTGATCAATCAGGAAATTGCAGTTATTGAAAAAGAAAATAACGAAGGCGGAAAATACGTTGTATCCGTTCGTTCATTTTTTCAAGGCAATGAGTTTTATTATTTTGTTTACCAAGATTACAAAGATGTACGCTTAGTAGGTACTCCTGCAGAGAGTATTGGTAAATTTGGTGGCGATACCGACAATTGGGAGTGGCCGCGTCATACCGGCGACTTTTCAATGTTCCGTATCTATGCCGATGCAAATGGCAATCCGGCTGAATATTCTACTTCTAACGTTCCGTTAAAACCAAAAAAACATTTAAAAGTGAATGTTGGCGGTGTGAAAGAAAATGATTTTGCGATGATACTTGGATACCCAGGCAGAACAAATCGTTGGATGCCGGCTGGTGGAATTGAGCAGAACGTAAAATTTGCTTATCCGGCTTGGGTAGAAGGTTCTAAGACAGGAATGGACGAAATGAAAAAATACATGAAGCAATCAGATGCGTTGAACTTGGTGTATGCGTCTAAATATGCAGGTGTGGCTAACTACTGGAAAAACCGTCAAGGAATGATAGATGCGTTAACTAAATTTGAAACAGCTAAAGCTAAAGCTGCACAAGAAGCCAAGTTTGATAAATGGGCTAACCAACCGGCAAATAAAGATAAATATGGCAAGGTGATCAGCACCATCAATAATTATTATGCCATGACCAATGAAAAAGCGCGCCATGATAACTATTTAATGCAACTATTAAGAACCTCAGCATACGGCGCTGTTTCTAGAAGCTTAGGCAGACAATTGATCTCCTATGCAAATGCAGACGAAGCGAAGAGAACAAAAATGAGACCAGGAATCGAAGAGGCAGCAAAACAGTTTCTTGCTGGTTTGCACATTCCTGCAGAGAAAGATATTTTGAACGCGCAATTAAATCTTTATACATCTAAAGCCGTTGGTTATACTCAAGCACCTGGTATTGTTAAGATCGGCAAGGACTTTAATAAATATGTGAATGCTGCGTTTGCTTTAAGTGTTTTCACGTCTATGGAAAAAATAAACAACTTTTTAGATGTGCCTTCTGAAGGATTGGTGAAAAACGATCCACTGTTTGTTTTCTCGGATGATGTATTAAATCACTTGAACTACCAATCAGATGAATTAAAAAAAGCACAAGATGAGTATACAGCTGCCTACAGATTATTAGTAGACGGTTTAAGAGAGTCGAAATTAGCCCCAATCCAATATCCTGACGCGAATTCAACCTTACGTTTAACCTATGGTAAAGTAAGAGCATTACCAGCAGATAAACGCAACGATGCAAAAATAAATAACTATACCACTTTAGATGGTATGATCAAAAAATACAAAGCTGGTGATGCAGAATTTGATCTTCCGGCTAAAATGTTAGAGATGCATAAGAACAAAGATTATGGTACCTACGCTGATGCGAAAGGATATATGCCTGTAAACTTTTTAACTGACAACGACATCACTGGTGGCAACTCAGGTTCGCCGGTATTAAATGGTAAAGGTGAGTTAATTGGCCTTGCTTTTGATGGTAATATTGAAGCAATGGCGGGTGATGTGATCTTTGATCCTAAATTACAACGTACGATCAATGTAGATGTGCGTTATGTGCTTTGGTTGATTGAAAAGTTTTCGGGAGCAAAACACATTGTTGATGAGATGGATGTTGTGAAATAATTTCAGATCTATTTAATTACAAAGCCGCAGAAAATTCTGCGGCTTTTTTTGTTTATATTCGCTCAACAAACGTAATTTTTGTAATTGCGCCTAACTTCTTTTACAATACCCAATCTCTATTAAATAATAGACGAATAGGCTCAAATTATCCATGAATCATTTTTCTTTATCATTAAACAAAACATAAATCTAAAATAAGTGTAATTCTAAAAAATATTTTAGATTTCCACTTCGTGAATCGACCCTATGAATGAGTAAAATCATAACTCAAAATTAAAGATAAGTTTATATTTAATGTATCAATTATCCATTATGAGAGCATTTGTTTTTTCCTTGTTGGTTGTGCTGTTTATGCAAACCAAATTAATTGGGCAAGTCAACGAAATTAAACTCGACCCTGTTAAAGTAGAAAAATTTTTACCATACGTTCAGTACAAACATAGCTGGGGAGAAGGCTTTGAAGCTTGGAAAAAAAAGAATCCATTGGAATACACGCAGGAAATGTGGTATTACACCGAGTCGTTTTACATTAAACGCGATTACTACAAAGAAGGTATAACGCTGAATGAGGAGATGATATACATCACCCGTTGGGAAGATCAGCGAAAACAAAACGAAGAGGTTATCATTGAATTACCAGGCTTTAAAGACGCGCTGGTGTTGATCCCTGGAAAAAATTTAATTTATAAGCCGAATTGATATCATGAAGAAATTTACACAAAAACTCACCTTTACTTTTATCATGATTCTATTGTTGAGTCAGTTAAAAGTTTATGCCCAGCCTGGCGTAGGGCCTTGTCCGTATTGCTTACCGCTGGTATTCTCTACTCCATGTAATCAGCCAAACGCATCCAATACGGCGGGTAATTTTATTAATGACTTCATTAATAGTTTTAATACAACAGGTGGTACATCCAACATCACGAACAACAATTCAGGATGTAACTCACAGGTTGTAACTCCACCAAATATCCTTGCAAATTACATCAAGCATCCCTGTGTTGTAACGAAGTATCTTCAAACCACTCCTGGTCAGGCGATCACTTGTAATTTCCAATCGGGCATCATCTATTCACAAGGTTGTGCTGTGTGGGTTGACTGGAATAACGATGCGGTTTTTGGTGCGGGTGAAATGGTTTGCTGTACGCCAAACGTGCCGGCTGCGGCAACATTTGCTGCTATGAATTGGGTTTGCCCTAACGTACCAAACGGTAAATACCGTATGCGTGTGAGATGTAGTTATGCAACCATTGGTTGTAACATCACACCATGTAATCAGCAAAGTTATGGTGAAACAGAAGATTACACTTGCTTTGTTGGTCCTGTTATCAACTGTGCAGTACCTATCACAGCAACACTTACAAGCAACGCGCCATTGTGTCCTGGTGCAACCTTAAGTTTCACTTCGGCTTATACCGGTATATCAGGACCTGCAACATTTACTTGGTCTGGTCCTAACGGATTTACTTCAAACTTACAAAACCCAACTATACCAAATGTTACAACTGCAAACTCAGGTTTGTATAGTTACACTGTTTCGGATCCTTGTGGTGTTTTAGGATTTACCACATTAGCAGTAGTTATTAATCCGCAACCAACACTTACACCTTCGAGCAACTCACCAATTTGTGCAGGCGGCACATTAAGTTTAACTACAAATGCGCAAACATCTTACACATGGACAGGGCCGAATAGTTTTGCCTCCAATCTTCAAAACCCAACTCTTACACCTGCTGTTGCAGGAAACTATACTGTAAAAGCAACGAGCGTAAATGGTTGTACAAATGTGGCTGTAACAAGTGTTGTTGTGAGTCCTAACCCGACTGCAACTGCGGTCAACAACAGCCCTGCCTGCGTTGGCGCTAATGTCACACTCACCGGTGGAGGGGGTGGAACATATTCCTGGACAGGCCCTGGCGGCTACACCAGTTTATTACAATCACCCGTCTTAACTAATATTCAACTCGCTAATGCAGGAAACTATTCACTCGTTGTAACTGTAGGAACCTGTACGCACATAGCAACCACGAATGTTGTAGTTAATCCATTACCAGTAGTAACCCCAACCAACACGGGCCCATATTGCGTGGGAGCAACCATCTTTTTATCGGTCAATGCTGCTTCATCTTATACATGGACGGGTCCTAACGGATTCACTAGCAACCTACAAAATCCAACTATTCCTAATGCACAAGTTGTAAATGGTGGTGTGTATACGGTAAGTGTTACCTCTGCATTCGGTTGTATTAATTTTAGCACAACTACGGTTGTAGTAAATCCATTGCCAATTGTTTTACCAACAAACACAGGGCCATTTTGTGTAGGAAACACGATCAATTTATCTGTAGGTGCTGGCGCAAGTTATACTTGGACTGGGCCAAGCGGCTTTAATAGTAATTTGCAGAATCCAACCATTGCCAACGCTCAAACCACTAATGGCGGTGTGTATACAGTAACCGTTACCTCAGCATTTGGCTGTAAAGCAACGGGTACAACCAATGTTGTTGTTAACCCACTACCTGTTCCAATTATTTCCAGTAATAGTCCTTTATGCGCTGGTAATACACTTAACTTAGGAGTTGGGGCTGCTATATCCTATACCTGGACAGGGCCGAACGGATTTACAAGTAATGCACAGTTTCCATCTGTTACCAATGTTACCGCAGCTAACGCAGGAGTATATACGGTAACAGTAACAAGTGCTTTGGGTTGTAAAGGTACAGCAACCGTTAACGTGGTTGTTAACCCATTACCAATTGTACTTCCAACCAACACAGGTCCATATTGTGCAGGAGCAACTATTGTTTTAAATGTTGGTGCATCTTCATCTTATACTTGGACAGGGCCGAACGGATTTACAAGTAATGCTCAAAATCCTACTATTGCAAACAGTACGACATTAAATAGCGGTGTGTATACGGTAAGTGTAACAAACTCTTTTGGTTGTATTGTCGGCGGAACAACAAACGTTATTGTTAACCCTTTACCTATTGTTACTCCTGCTAACACCGGACCATATTGTGCAGGTGCTACTATCAACTTATCGGTTGGTGCTGCAGCTTCTTATACGTGGACAGGGCCTAACGGATTTACCAGTAACTTACAAAATCCAACCATCGCAAATAGTCAAGTTGTAAATGGCGGTGTATATACAGTAAGTTTAACTACTGCTGCAGGTTGTATTAACTTTAGCACAACAACTGTGGTAGTTAATCCTTTACCTATTGTTGCGCCATTAAATACAGGACCATATTGCGCAGGTGCTACCATCAACTTATCGGTTGGTGCTGCAGCTTCTTATACGTGGACTGGGCCTAACGGATTTACAAGTAACCTGCAAAACCCTTCGATCACAAATGCGCAAGCAGTTAATGCAGGTGTGTATACAGTGAGTTTAACCACGGCTTTTGGTTGTGTAAACTTTAGCACCACAACTGTGGTAGTTAATCCTTTACCTATTGTTTTGCCAACAAACACAGGGCCTTATTGTGTGGGTAACACCATCAGTCTTTCAGTTGGTGCTGCTGCTACTTATACATGGACAGGGCCTAACGGATTTACAAGTAACTTGCAAAACCCAACTATTGCAAATGCACAAGTGGTGAATGCCGGTGTGTATACCGTAAGTTTAACTACGGCGTTTGGCTGTGTGGCTTCGGCTACCATGAACGTAGTTGTTAATCTCGTGCCTTCGCCTATCATTTCAAGTAACAGTCCTTTATGCGCAGGCAATACACTTAATCTTGGTGTTGGCGCCTCTATGACCTATACTTGGACAGGACCTAATGCGTTTACAAGCAGTGTTCAATTCCCTTCTATCGCTAACGTTACAGCGGCAAATGCCGGTGTTTACACAGTATCGGTTACCAGTGCTTTAGGTTGTAAAGGCACAGCTACTGTAAATGTTGTCGTTAATCCATTGCCGGTTGTTGCGCCTTTAAATACAGGGCCATATTGTGCAGGAACAACTATTAACTTGTCAGTTGGTGCTGCCGCATCATATACCTGGACTGGGCCTAACGGATTTACCAGTAACCTCCAAAATCCAACCATAGCAAATGCACAGGTTGTAAATGGTGGAGTATATACCGTGAGCTTAACAACTGCCGCTGGTTGTGTTAATTTTAGTACAACTACCGTTGTGGTTAATCCGCTTCCAATTATTACGATCAATCCAAATCCAGCAGTTATTTGTTTAGGTAACTCAATTAATTTAACGGCAAATGGTGCAACAGGTTATACCTGGACACCGGCTACTGCCTTAAACACTACCATTGGCGCCAACGTTACTGCCAATCCAATTGTCACCACAAATTATACGGTATTGGGTTCTGCACTTAATTGTACAAATACCGCTGTTATTCCTGTTACAGTGCTTGGTTTACCATCTGTAACGGTTACGCCTAGTAGCCCTACTTTATGTATGAATAACTTTAACGGTTCACCAAATACAGTCACATTAAACGCAACTGGTGCTGCATCATACACATGGGGACCAATCATTGGTTTAACTACCAATACATTAAATGGTTCTTCAGTTATTGGCACATCTAATGGTGCTGCTGTAGCAACAGGAACCGTAATTGGCGCGAACGGAAGTTGCACAAACGTGGCAACGTTCACCGTAAATGCTATTCCTAATCCGGTTATCGCAGTTACCTCAGGCAGTATGTGTTTTGGAACAAGCGTTAACCTAACATCGAGTGGTGCTAATACCTATACCTGGTCGCCAAGTGCAACTTTAAATACAGCTAACGGAAATGCGGTTACGGCGAGTCCAGCTGTTACAACGGTTTACAGTGTGATCGGCTCGAGTGTTGGCTGTAACAGTCAAACACAAACAGGCACAGCAAGTGTTGTTCCTAATCCAACTGTAACACTGGCACCTTTATCTCCATCTATCTGTATTGGCACATCCATTAACTTAACGGCAAGTGGCGCAACAGCTTATACGTGGACACCAGCCGCAACTTTAAACACCAATATTGGTGCTAACGTAACAGCAAGTCCAAATACCACCACTACCTATTCTGTTATTGGCTCGCAAGCAACCTGTACGCATGTTACTGCAATTACAGTAACAGTTGTAAACTTACCGGTTGTAAATATTGCCACATCAAGTCCTACTTTATGTATGAATAATTTTAACGGATCGCCGAATACAGTAACATTTACTGCGTCCGGTGCTACTACATATACATGGGGGCCAATTAGTGGCTTAACCACCAACACATTAAATGGTTCAACTATTATCGGCACATCAAATGGTGCGCCAATTGCATCAGTTACGGTTATAGGTAGTGCTGCAACATGCACCAATAGTGCAACCTTTACCGTGAGTGCGATCCCTAATCCGGTTATTGCAGTAACTTCTGGAAGTATGTGTTTTGGAACCAGTGTGAATTTAACAGCTAGTGGTGCAAATACCTATACCTGGTCGCCAAGCGCAACTTTAAATACAGCTAACGGAAATGCAGTTACTGCGAGTCCTGCTGTTACAACTGTATACAGTGTGATTGGTTCAAGTGTTGGTTGTCAAAGCCAAACACAAACTGGCACGGCTAGTGTGGTTCCTAATCCAACCGTTACTATTGCTCCATTAAATCCGGTTATTTGTTTAGGAAACTCTATTAACTTAACAGCAAGTGGTGCAACAGGTTATACCTGGACACCGGCTACTGCCTTAAATACCACGTTTGGCGCAAATGTTACTGCTAATCCATTAGTAACAACCACGTATTCTGTATTAGGTTCACAAGCTACCTGTACACATGTTTCAGCCATCACTGTTACTGTTCTAAGTTTACCATCTGTAACGGTTGCACCTAGCAGCCCTACTTTATGTATGAATAACTTTAATGGTTCACCAAATACAGTAACGTTAAATGCTACTGGTGCTGCATCATACACATGGGGACCAATCATTGGATTAACAACCAATACACTAAATGGCTCTTCGATTGTTGGTACATCTAATGGTGCTGCTGTTGCAACAGGTACGGTAATAGGTGCGAACGGAAGTTGTACAAATGTGGCAACGTTCACCGTAAATGCTATTCCTAATCCGGTTATCGCAGTTACTTCAGGCAGTATGTGTTTTGGAACCAGTGTGAATTTAACATCTAGTGGTGCTAATACCTATACCTGGTCGCCAAGTGCAACCTTAAATACAGCCAATGGAAATGCGGTTACTGCGAGTCCTGCTGTTACAACTGTTTACAGTGTGATCGGTTCAAGTGTTGGTTGTCAAAGCCAAACACAAACTGGCACAGCTTCTGTAGTTCCTAATCCAACAGTAACATTAGCGCCTTTATCTCCAACCATATGTATTGGAAGTTCAATTAATTTAACTGCGAACGGCGCAACAGATTATACCTGGACGCCGGCAACTTCATTGAACACAAATATCGGTTCAAACGTAACGGCCAGTCCTAACACCACCACTACCTATTCAGTTATTGGTTCGCAAGCAACGTGTACACATGTTGCTGCCATTACTGTAACGGTTGTGCCATTGCCGATCATTAACATTGCATCAGCAAGTCCTTCTATATGTATGAACAACTTTAATGGTTCGCCTAACACGGTTGCTTTTACAGCAGCAGGCGCCAGTACATACACATGGGGACCAATCACGGGCTTAACTGCTAATACATTAAACGGTTCAAGTATTATTGGTACATCTAATGGAGCCTCACAAATAGGTTCAGTAACGGTTATGGGAACTGCCTTAAGTTCTTGTACAAACGTTGCAAGTTTCAGTGTCGCTATTATTCCTAATCCGATCATTGCCGTAACATCTGGTAGTATGTGTTTTGGAACCAGTGTTAACTTAAGTGCAAGTGGTGCTAATACTTATGTATGGTCGCCAAGCACTACGTTAAATACAGCAACCGCCAGCGCAGTAACGGCTAGTCCATCTGTTACAACAGTATACAGTGTGATCGGTTCGAGTGTTGGCTGTAGCAGTCAAACGCAAAATGGAACAGCAAGTGTGGTTCCTAATCCAACACCAAGCATTGCTCCGTTAACACCAACCATTTGTATTGGTACATCCATTAACTTAACAGCGAGTGGTGCAACAGATTATACCTGGACACCTGCGAATACGTTGAACACAAACATTGGTGCAAACGTAACAGCTAATCCAACGGTAACTACAACGTATACAGTTATTGGTTCACAAGCTACTTGTACAAACGTAGCAGTGAGAACAGTAACCGTGGTGAACTTACCGGTTATCAATATCACCACTGCAAGTCCTACTTTATGTATGAACAACTTTAACGGATCACCTAACACGGTTGGTATCACAGCTTCAGGTGCAACATCTTATACTTGGGCAGGCTTTGTTGGTTTGAATCCAAGTTCATTAGGCGGATCTAGCATTATCGGTACATCTATTCTTCAGTCACCAATCGGAACCGGTTCGGTAATTGGTATGGCTGCAACTTGTACCAACCTAGCAACATTTAGTGTGGCTGCTATTCCTAACCCTAGCATCAGTGTATCGAGTGCAACCATGTGTTTTGGCACAAGTGCTGTATTAAATGCGAATGGTGCAACGAGTTATGTATGGTCACCTGCCGGTACATTAAGTTCAAACACCGGTTCATCAGTAATTGCCAGCCCAAGTGTTAACATGGTTTACAGTGTGATCGGCTCAAGTTTGGGCTGTAACAGTACTACCGAAACAGGCAGTGTTGGTGTGGTAGCTAATCCTACGATCACTATCACTTCTGCTGTAATTGCTACACTTTGTGCAGGTGAATCAGTTGGCTTATCTGGTGCGGGTGCAAACACGTATACGTGGTTACCAAGTAACTTAGTAGACAGTCCAAATAGCCCGAATGTAATTGCCACACCACCATCCACTACAAACTACACATTGGTTGGTTCTGCAAACTCATGTACTTCAATGGCTATTAAACAAGTAACTGTAACACAGTTACCAACCTTACAGGCTATTGCTCAAAGTACTGCTATTTGTTTAGGAAGTAAAACAACGTTGAATGCAAACGGTGCGGTAAATTACACGTGGATGCCAACAACAGGATTAAGCAGCCCAACGCTTAACTTCATCGTTGCTAATCCTCTTGCTTCTATTGTATACACCTTAATAGGTAACAACGGATTATGTACTTCTTCTATTACGGTACCAATTGATGTGATACAAGTTCCGGTAATGAACCTCTCTACTAATCTTCAAAAAGTTTGTGAAGGAAGCAGCACTAGCATCTTTGCTTCGGGCGCAAACTCTTATACGTGGTCACCACAATCATCATTACAACACATCAGCAATGGAGTTGTAGTAGCAACGCCAAGTGTGTCTACCAATTACACAGTAATGGCGGTTAACTACTCTGGTACGGTTGCTTGTGATATGACACAGGAAATATTAATTGATGTTGTTCCTACAATCACAGCAAGCATTAGTAACAGTGTATTGATATGTGAAGGTGAAAGCACACGTTTAGATGCAGGTGGAAGAAACACGTATGTTTGGACACCTCCATTTAGTTTAAATAATGCCAACATTCCTTCGCCATATGCAAGCCCAACTGTTTCTACCATATACACGGTAAGCGTTTCAGATGCAGGTTTCTGTGCAGCAAATGCAACAGTGCTCGTTCAGGTTAGTCCTAAACCTCAGGTGAATGCTGGTGCAGATCAAATACTAAACTTAGATGAGCCGATGTATTTAAATGCAAGTGGTACCGGAACAATGACGTGGATCTTTGGTGAGAACATCTTATGCCACGATTGTCCGAATTCGCAGATCACTCCTGAGAACTCTGGTGATTATATTATTGAGACCGTAAATAAATTAGGTTGTAAAGCACAAGACGTAGTGCATATTGAAGTAACCAAAGATTTCAATGTGTATATCCCGAATGTATTCACACCTAACTTTGATGGTAATAATGATGTATTCTTGGTTTACGGAACAGGTATCACTAAATTACAAATGACGATCTTTGATCGTTGGGGTGAGAAGCTGTTTGTATCGGATGATCAGATGAAAGGCTGGGATGGAACATTTAAAAATGTTTTAAGTAAAAACGATGTGTACGTTTATCAGATAAACTATACAACTTTAGACAATAAAAAGCATACAAAAACAGGACACGTTTCCTTGCTTAAATAATGTGATTTAATCTTTAAAAAGCCCTGGCAGTTTGTCGGGGCTTTTTTATGCTCTTTTGTATGCTTTTACGCTAAAATCCCCCATTTTAACAAAATATCTGCTGTTTTTTGCCTTAAATCTAGTGTTTTCGCCTCAAATCTCATGCATCCCTGTTTAGTGTTTATCGAAAAACCGAGTGTACGAATGAGTGAATAAGCCCTTTAGATTATTGAAAATTGATTGAGTTAGCCTGTATAACTCTTACATTTATAATAAGTTAAGAACAAGGAATTATGAAAAAAATACATGTTATAGTTGTGATGGTTTTAATGTTTGCCGGCATTGCTAAGGCGCAAACAATTAACGAACAAGTAGCCACATCAAGTGAGTTAAGTAAAACTCAAAAAAGCTTTTTAGTGAACACTTGGTATGAATCACCAAAAGAATCGAGTGGTAATAAAATAGTTTATACACTAACTGAATATGTGATGGTTGCCGGACAAGATTATTACAATTTTGGACCAGGCAAGATCGCTTTATTAAATACAAAGAAATTTACTTCAGAAAATTTGAAAGTAAAACAAAATGTAGATCCTAAACTTTCTGAATCAGGAAACTGGAGTTTAAACGGAAACAAGCTTGTTTTGGATCTTGGATCAAACAAAAACACCTTCACTATTTCTTCTATCGAAAACAATAAACTTGTTCTTATAATTGACTAAACACATTAATAAATACTTTACCATGAAAAATACACTTAAACTATTCGCCACATTCCTGCTAGCAGTAAGTTTTTCGCTTAGCTATGGCCAAGGTCAAACTTGGAGATGGAACTTTGGTTCTAATGCTGCGTTAAATTTCCCTGGTGGTGGACCACCTGTTGCTACTGTTGGTAGTGCTATGACAACTTTTGAAGGCTGTGCCAGTATTGGTACACCTGCAGGTGCTTTAGCCTTTTATACCGATGGTAATAAAGTTTGGAATGCGAATAACGTGCAAATGGCAAACGGATTTGGTTTGTTCGGTAACTCTTCAACTACACAGGCAGCTATTATTGTGCCACGTCCGGGTAGTGCTAATTTATATTACATCTTTGCATGTAGTTCAAACTTCTCTCCGGGTACATTAAGCTATTCTGAGGTGAATATGAATTTGAATGCTGGTTTAGGAGATGTAACGGCTGTAAAGAATGTGGTAATTCAAACGAATATTGCTGAAAAATTAACTGCTGTTCGTCACTGTAATGGTGTTGACGTATGGGTGATCTGTCATGACTACACAAATAGTGATTATAAAGCATTTTTAGTTACCGCTGCTGGTGTTAGTGCTGCTCCTGTTGTTAGCTCTGCAGGTGCGCCAACAAGTGGTAACGTTGTAGGTGTAATTAAGTCTTCACCAAACGGAAAGCGTATTGCTTATTGCGCAAGTAATGGTCCGTTTGCTTTACATGTAGCTGACTTCAACAACACAACCGGTGTTGTTTCCAACGCAATCAACCTAGCAGGTAATGCTGCTTTAGTGCCAATGTATGGTTTAGAATTTTCGCCTGACAGTAAAATATTATATGGTAGTAAGTGGGCAGGTAGTAATCAGGTTTTTCAATGGGATATTTGTAATACTAACACAGCTGCGGTAGTTGCTTCGGCTTTAATGGTTGGATCTGGTAGTAATACACATGGCCAAATGCAATTAGGCCCGGATGGTAAAATTTATATTGCAAGAGCTGGTTCTAACTTCCTTGCTGTGATCAATAACCCAAACACTCTTGGTGTTGGTTGCGGCTACAATCAAAACGGCGTAAGTATCGCTCCAAATACATCACAATATGGTTTACCTACTTTCATCCAATCGTATTTAAAAACACCTCCTCCACCGTTTACATTTACCATGAGTTGTTTAACCGGACAATTTGCTGCACCTAATATGTCGGCAATGGTTCAAGGTTGTACAACTAGTACTGTAAATCCGGTATTGAGTTATTTGTGGAATTTTGGTGATCCGGCTTCGGTTCCAAACAACACATCCAACATTGCAAATCCTACACATGTATTCTCTGCACCGGGAACCTACACTGTTAAGTTAGTAATGGGTTACGGTTGTGGTGGCGATACCATTACAGGTGTGGTAACAGCAGTAAGCTGCGGGCCAACTGTAAAGATCACTGGTACTAATTTCTGTCCTGGACAATGCGGTGTGTTAACAGCAACTGCAACCGGAGGAACAGGACCTTACACGTATACATGGACACCAAATATTGGTACGGGTCCAGGACCATTTACTGTTTGTCCAACCAGCACAACGATTTACTCAGTGGCTATAATGGATGCATTTAATGCGCCTGCTCAAGACACGGCCATAATGGTGGTCAATCCTACACCAACCATTACGGTCACAAACCCAACAGTATGTTTAAACTCTTCATTTACCTTATCGGCTAATGGCGGAACATCTTATGCATGGGTAGGTCCAAACTCATTTACATCTAATATTCAAAACCCATCGGTTACGAGTGCTTCACTGGTATCGGCCGGAAATTATACGGTTATTGGTAGTGGTCCTTTTGGCTGCACCAGCACAGCCGTTTCAAACGTGGGTGTTGTAAACTTACCTGCTATAACTATTACTCCGGCTAGTCCGAGTATTTGTATGAATAATTATAACAACTCTGTGAACACGGTAGTGATCAACGCAAGTGGTGCTACAACTTATACATGGACAGGCTTTGGCGGTTTAACAGCAAATACAACATCCGGCTCATCTGTTACCGGTACTGCTATTCCAACATTTGCGATGGGTACAGGTACGGTTGAAGGAACGCTTGGTACTTGTACCAATGTAGCCACATTTACTTTGGCTATTCTTCCAAATCCGGTTATCAGTGTTACTAATCCAAGTATTTGCTTAGGTCAATCAACTGATCTAGTAGCAAGTGGAGCAGATTCATATGTTTGGTCAGCTGATCCAACATTAAATTCTACTACTGGCGCAACTGTAATTGCTAATCCAAATGTAACAACAGTATACAGTGTATATGGTTCGAGTTTAAATTGCAATAGCCCATCTGTTACAGGTACAGTAGTTGTTCTTCCAACACCTACTATAGCTATTTCACCGATCAACACCACTATTTGTGCAGGCTCTTCTATTGTGCTAACTGCTAGTGGCGCCAATTCTTATACTTGGAGCCCTGCTAGTTCATTAGATAATAGCACAGCAGCTTCGGTATTAGCTTCACCTGGTGTAACAACTTTATATACTGTGATCGGATCATTAAATTCTTGTACAGCCAGTGCTGTTAGAGAGGTAAGTGTGATCACAATGCCGGGACTTTTAGCTATTGCACAAAGTACTTCTATTTGCTCGGGTGCTATTACCAACATCAATGCAAATGGCGCAAGCAACTATACTTGGTCACCTTCTGCAGGAATCGCTAATCCTAATTCTAACTTCGTAACTGTTAACCCAGCGGTAACAACAGTTTATACCTTAATTGGAAACAACGGTATGTGCTCTGCATCTGTTGCGGTTACCATCAATGTTGTACCTAAGCCGATCTTATCATTGAGTACATCAAACCAAAAGATCTGTTATGGTAACAGTACTACTTTATTTGCAGCTGGTGCTCAAAATTATATCTGGACACCAAATACAAACATGCAAATGCCATCTAACAACGTTGCTGTGGTTAACCCATCGGTTACCACTAATTATACCGTAACGGGTATAAACCAAGCTGGCACGGTAGCGTGTTTAATGACTCAGGAAATTGTGATAGATGTTGTACCGCAAGTTACAGCAAGTGTTGGCAACAGTGTTACTGTTTGCGAAGGCGAATCAGTTCAGTTAAATTCTGGCGGAAGTAATACTTACCATTGGCTTCCAACTGAAGGATTGAATAATGCATTCGTTGCTTCACCGTATGCGAATCCATCTATCTCTACAATTTACACGGTATTTGTGTCATCAGACGGTTTCTGCGGAAGCACCGGAACTGTGTTGGTGAAAGTAAATCCAAAACCAGCGGTTGATGCGGGTCCTGATCAGATATTGAATTTGGACGAGCCAATGTATTTAAATGCAATGGGTACCGGTACATTAACCTGGATAGCAGGAGAAGGTATCTTATGCCGTGCTTGTCCTAATTCACAGATCACTCCTTCCAACTCGAGTGTGTATGTGATCGAAGCTGTAAACCAATATGGTTGCAAAGCAACAGATGAAATGCATGTAGAGGTAACAAAAGATCACAATGTGTACATACCAAATATCTTTACACCAAACTTTGATGGTAAAAATGATGTGTTCCTAGTTTACGGAACCGGCATCACAAAACTTGAAATGGTGATATTTGACAGATGGGGCGAAAAATTGTTTACATCAACCGATCAATTAAAAGGATGGGATGGTACATACAAAGGCGTGTTAAGCAAAAACGATTCATACGTTTACTTGATCAACTACACATCGCTTGATGGTAAGAAACACACCAAAACAGGACACGTATCCTTATTGAAATAAATTTTAGTTTAGTGAGTAAAGAGGCCTCGTTTTTTAACGGGGCTTTTTTATGCTCGGGCACGTCATTCAAATTTGGTTTTATCCGCTTTTTTTGTAATTTTATACTGCAGGTTTAATTTATTAAATGTGCAAAGTCCTTGTTTCTCTGTTGGCTCTCATTTTAAGTAAAAAATAAAACAACACAACAATGAATTTATTAAGAACAGTATTAGTAGCCGCCACGCTTATTTCATTTTCTGGTAATGCTTTAGCAGGTGCCGAAAATCCGATCAAGTTGGTTTCTTCCGCGAAAGACGAATCCATCATACGAATCAGCGTGAGCGATTTCACAAAGAAACAAGTGGTTGTGAATGGTAACACGGAGGTAACAATAGAAGCTGCTAGCGCCAGCGCTATCTTAAAAAAAGGCAGTCCCGATCTTCCAAAATTTACCGTTTCATTGGTTGTGCCAAATAATGCACAAATGGCTTATGAAATAGTAAGCTCAAGTTATGTGGATCATCAAAATATTTCTGTTGCTCCATCAAAAGGAACGCTTTCCAGAAAAGACGATCCAAAAGATATTCCGTATGTGAAAGGTGTGGAGTACAACACCAATAAATTCTTCCCTTCTGAACTGGCTTCATTAGCCGATACTTATATTTTAAGAGATTATACCGGGCAATCCGTTTCAGTTTATCCGTTCCAATACAATCCTAAAACAAAAGTATTGCGTGTATACAACGACCTAGTGATCCGTGTTTATCAAAAAAACAAAGGCAGCAATCCGTTTGTACAAAAACAAGAATTAAATTCGGTGAGTGCTGAATTCTTAGCTATTTACAACCAACATTTTTTAAATTTCCAATCAGCAGTTCCATCGCCACCTTTAGGCGAACAAGGTAAAATGCTCATCATTTGCAACGACGCTTATTTATCGGCTATGGCGCCTTTTGTTGCTTGGAAAAAACAAATTGGCATCCCAACTACTATTGTTGGTATTTCTTCTGTAGGAAATACAACCGCTGCTATTAGCAGTTACGTAACAAATTATTATAATACCGAAGGCTTAACTTATTTATTGATCGTGGGAGATGCACAACATGTGACGCCTATGTTCTTTACGAATAGTGGTGATTCGGATAACGGTTATTCGTATATTTTAGGTAATGATAAATACCCGGACATTATTGTTGGTCGCTTTTCGGCAGAATCAATTGCAGATGTGAACACGCAAGTGAACAGAACCATCAGTTATGAAAAAAATCCTACTTTAAACGCCACTTGGTACAAAAACGGTATGGGCATTGCTTCATCACAAGGACCTGGTGACGATGGGCAAATGGATTTTCAACACGAACATGCGATCCGCTCGCAACTATTAGCTTACACTTATACTACTGTTAGTGAAATGTACGATGGCTCACAAGGCTTTGCAGACGCACCTGGTAATCCAACTCCGGCTATGATCGCTGCAGATGTGAACAACGGATTAGGCATCATAAATTACACTGGCCATGGTTACAATACAGGTTGGGCATCATCTGGCTTTTCAAGCAGTAACATTCCGGGTTTAACGAATTACAATAAATGGCCATTTATTTTTTCGGTGGCATGTGTAAACGGTAATTTTAAAAACCTTACCTGTTTTGCTGAATCTTGGTTAAGAGCTACAAACAGCGGCACACCAACAGGTGCCATTGCAGTTATGATGTCAACCATCAACCAGTATTGGGATGAACCAATGGAAGGCCAAGATCAAATGGATACCATTTTAGCAGAATCGTATGTGAACAACATCAAGCGTTCATTTGGCGGAGTTGCCTTTAACGGCATGATCAAAATGAATGATAAATATGGACAAAGTGGTTTTGATATGACAGACACTTGGACCTTGTTTGGTGATCCTTCAGTGGTGGTCCGTACCGACTCTCCTAGCTTAATGGCGGTTACACATTCAACATTAGAGAATGTTGGCTTAACGCAATTAGTGGTGAACTGCAACAAGAACGGCGCAATGGTTTCGTTGAATTTGCAAGGCAACATATTGGGCACTGGCATCGTGTCATCGGGTAGTGTAGCCATTTCCTTTCCAGCTATTAATGCAATTGACTCTATTGACGTAACGGTAACAGCTTATAATGCCATGCCGTATTTTGGTAAAACATATATTCAATGTCCTGCACAATTAATGAACCTAAACACAACCAATGGCACTATTTGTAAAGGCGACTCCATCGTGTTAAGTTCAACAGGTGCTAGCAATTACACGTGGACACCAAATAGCGCTATGCAAATTTACTCACCATCATCAGTTAAAGTTAGTCCAAGTGCTACAACCATTTACACTGTAATGGGCACACTTAATTCAGTTTGTTTTGAAACGGTTAACATTACCGTAAATGTAAATGCTTTACCAAATGTTAGTTTTAATCAAAACCCATCATCGGCTTGTGTGAATCAATCTGCTGTTACACTTATTGGTCAGCCTGCAGGCGGTGTATATTCTGGAAATGGCGTTGTAGGTAATACATTTGATCCGCCAACTGCGGGTACCGGCAATCACTCATTAACGTATACCTACACCGATGCAAACAACTGTTCAAATACTGCAAATACAACCTTTGTTGTTGCTGCTTGCACCGGATTAACTGAAAACCAAAATGCACAAATGCTGGAGGTTTATCCAAACCCTGCATCAGATGCCATCACCATCAAGAACATCAACGAAAATGTTCAACTAAGTATCTACAATTCTTTGGGTGAGATCATCACGGTAATTGAAGCTAAAAAAGAAATGAGTTCTATGACCATTAATACCCGCGCCTATGCCAGAGGCGTTTATTTCTTGCGCATCGGTACCGGCGAAGGATCGAGCCATGTGAAATTTATATTGAACTAAAACCAGTTTAACCAAAATATTGAAGAGGATGAATGTATGTCATCCTCTTTTTTATTTTATCTTTGTTGTTGTTAAAGGATAAACACCTTTCAGTTATGCAAAAGAAAATTCAATTACAGGTAACACCTCAGGTTGCACACCAAGAGCAACTGTTGAAAGACGAGATCAGACAGCATTTTCAACTCGATCCATCCAAACCATTTATAATAAAGGTCTTAAAGCGTAGCATTGACGCCCGTTCGCGCAACATTAAGATCAACCTCACGGTAGATGTTTTTATTGATGAACAACCCAGCACCGAAAAGATCAACTTTGATTTTGCAGATGTTTCGCGATCAGCAAAAAACTGCCATATTATTGGAGCCGGACCTGCAGGCTTGTTTGCTGCACTGCGCTGCTTAGAGTTAGGTATTAAACCCATTATTTTTGAGCGTGGCAAAAACGTAAAAGACAGAAGACGCGACCTTGCTGCTATCAATAAAGATCATATTGTAAATCCTGAAAGTAATTATTGCTTTGGTGAAGGCGGTGCCGGAACCTACAGCGATGGAAAATTGTATACCCGCAGCAATAAACGCGGTAACATTGATAAGATCTTACGCCTGTTTGTTTATCATGGTGCGAGTGACGAGATATTAGTAGATGCGCATCCACATATAGGCACAAACAAACTGCCACAGCTCATTGAGCAAATGCGCGAGACCATTTTACAACATGGTGGTGAAATATATTTTAATGCCAAGCTAGTTGATTTTAAAATTAAAAATGAGCAGATCACCGAATTGGAAATTGAATCGGAGAAAGGAAATGACCTGCACCCAGTTCAATCTGTTATACTAGCAACCGGACATTCAGCGCGTGATATCTATGAATTGCTTCATGCGAAACACATTGCCATTGAAGCCAAGCCCTTTGCTATGGGCGTGCGTGTAGAACATCCACAAGAAATAATAGATAGCATACAATACCATTGCAGCAGCACAGCAGAAGTTGAGCAAAAGCGCGAATACCTTCCTGCTTCAAGTTACAGTTTGGTAAATCAAGTGAACGAGCATGGTGTATATTCATTCTGCATGTGCCCCGGTGGTATTATTGCCCCTTGTGCAACCGGCCCAGAGCAAGTGGTGACAAATGGTTGGAGCCCAAGCAAACGTAATAACCCATATGCTAACAGTGGTATTGTGTTAGGTTTAACCATGGATGACCTAAAGCCTTATGCTAAACATGGTGAGCTGGCAGGATTGGCTTTTCAAAAAGAATTAGAAAAGAATGCCTGGATAGCAGGCGGTAAAACACAAACAGCACCCGCACAACGCTTGCAGGATTTTGTGAACGGCAAGTTAAGTTCATCCCTACCCGATTGCTCTTACCAGCCCGGTTTAAAGGCCGTAGATATGCAAAGTGTATTGGGCACATTAATTGGCAAGAACCTGCAATTGGGTTTTAAAGAATTTGGTAAAAAAATGCGCGGTTATTTAACCAACGAAGCGGTGATCGTAGGTGTTGAATCGCGTACCTCTACACCCGTGCGCATACCAAGAGACAATGAAACGTTAACCCATCCGCAATTGAAAAACCTGTTGCCTTGCGGCGAAGGTGCCGGCTATGCAGGTGGTATTGTGAGCGCAGCTATGGATGGAGAAAGATGTGCGGATAAAGTTTTTGAATTGAACAATAAAGCCTAATTTTGAACTATGGACAAGGAGATCTTTTTTAAAGTAGATTATATTTCGTTACTGCAACAACTGAACGGTGATGAAAAAGGCAGCTGGGGCGTATTATCGGCTCAAGGCATGGTAGAACATATGAGTGAGAGTATTGCCATTGCCTCTATGCGAATTGTACATGCTTTGCATACACCAATTGAACAAGTGGAACGCATGAAAAGCTTTGCTTTGAGCGAGAAGGAATTTAAGCCGAATACAAAAAACGCGTTAATGACAGAAGAGGCCGCACCCTTGAGAAACAAAAACATGGATGCTGCCATTGAAGAACTAAAAGAAGAGATCGCCGAATTTTTTAAATACTACGAGCACAAACCGGGATCAAGTGTTACCAACCCGTTTTTTGGCGACCTGAACTATGCCGAATGGCTGCATGTGTTATACAAACATGCCATTCATCACTTGAAACAATTTAACCTGATCTAATGGAAGAAGAGAATTTAATATTTGGCATGCGTGCGGTGATTGAAGCGATTAAAGCCGACAAAGAAATTGATAAGATCATTTTACAAAAAGGTTTATCGAACGACCTCTATAACGAATTGAGAAACATATTGCGTGGCAAAGAGATCCCTATTCAAATTGTTCCACCGGAAAAACTCAAACGCTTAACGTCTAAAAACCACCAAGGCGTTGTAGCTTTTTTATCGGAAGTAGTTTACTACAATGCCGAAGACCTGTTACAAGAAGTTTTTGAAAAAGGTAAAACCCCTTTGATCTTAATATTAGATCGTATTACCGATGTGCGTAATTTTGGCGCCATTGCCCGAAGTGCTGCTTGTGCCGGAGTTGATTTTATTGTGATACCATACCGTGGTGCCGCTCAAATAAATGCCGATGCCATTAAAACCAGTGCCGGTGCTTTGCACAGCATTAAAGTTTGCCGCGAAGATAATTTAAAAACAACCATTGATTATTTTAAGGGATACAACATTCAAATAGTGGCTTGCCACGAAAAAACAGATAAGCTGATTTACGATGCCGACCTGAAACAACCTACTGCTATTATTATGGGAAGTGAAGAGAATGGCATTAGCGGTGAATATTTAAAACGCAGTGATGTGCAAATAAAAATTCCGATGAAAGGCGATATCGCTTCTTTAAATGTTTCGGTAGCTACCGGTATTGTGTTATTTGAAGTGATCAGACAGCGGTTAAATTAAGTTGAGACGGACAAAAGACATATCGGCCAGACTCATTGATTTTTTTGTCTTCTCTAATTTACTGATCTCTATTGCTGCTTTTCTGTTTACCTTACAAACAGCTTTAAACTTTCACTATTCAGGACCATCGGCTGCTTTTTTTGCCTTTACCAATTTTGTTTCCACGTTTACCTTATACAATTTGCAACGTGTATATCAAAGTACGCGACCGAATACACACAACCGTTTGATATGGTATGAACGTAACCGCCGTTTACTTTTTACGCTGATACTAATATTTGCCAGTTTATACTTTATTGTATTTAAAGCGAACTATGCTGTGTTTACCGAGGGTTTGTTGTTTTACATTCCGGCAGCTGTTTTAAGCTTGTTCTATTTCCTTCCGCCATTTGCCCTGCGCCGCTTACCCATTTTTAAAATATTTTTTATTGCTTTGATTTGGGTAGTTAGTTCAATTTACATTCCTTTATTGTATAACGACAGTAGTTTTAGTGTAAGTGCAAATTTGCACAAGAACGAGATCACGTATTTGTTGGCACAATTTTGTTTTATAGCCGCTATCTGTGTACCCTTTGATATCCGTGATATTGAAAATGACCGGCAAAATTCGATCAAAACTTTGCCGGTGCATTTTGGTTTAAGCACATCCAAAACCATTGGTATTGTATTGTTATTGCTTTACATGGTGATGGCGCAAAACGTGCAACAGGCCATTGTGTACTTTATTACAGGCACACTGGGTATCATCCTCATGATCTACTCCACTCAACACAAACACCGCTATTATTTTTCGGTGCTGGTAGATGGCTTGATCTTAGTTCAGTTTATCCTCTTTGCCCTTTTATTTAACGGCCAGTAAACTGTGTTCGTTTTGTAAAACCGTACGTTGCACCAAGGTTAATTGATTAAGCATCACAAAACAACTCATGGAGTTTGCCTCTTTGCTATTGGTGATCAACTCAAAAGTAATTGGTAACTTACCATCTTTTAACGCCAAGGCATTGTATTCCTTAGACATCGTTTCCAGTTTATCGGATAGTTGACTATACATTTCGTTTCTAAAGCCGGCTTGCACCGTATGTTCATGCATCACTATGTTGTTTGCCAGATCGGCTTGCAGATCTTTACTTCCATTGTCTGATTCCAGCTCAATGAACCGTTTTTTGATCACATCGCAATGCGCTAGTATCTCTTTCCCTTTTTGATGGAGCTCGGTACTTGCCGAATCAGGTATGGCAATTGCTTCGTTTAATTGAATACGCAATAAGTATTCGTCGCGCAAATAGGTTTCGGTTAATTGCTTATCAATTAAAAACGAAGCGCGAGGCGAACGCATTAAGGTTAATAAGAGGCCGGAAGCAGACACCAATAGAATGCTCGAAACGATGGTGTTTACTTTGGTTTCGGGATTGCGAATGCCTGTAAAAAAATAAAAAGGCAAAAACAACAACATTAAAATAGCCAAGGAGCTGTTCATCATGATATTGGCATAAGGCCAATGCATAACTTTAAACAGAATGCCGAGACTAATAAGAATGCCGGCAAAAGCGCCAATACCAATGGTGAGCTTATCTTTCATGTTTTGCTTCTCTTTTATTTTTAAAAGAAACATGAGCGGTAAAAAAACCAAACTGAGTATTACGATGCCCAGCAATATGCCAATGGACGCTCCCGGCCAATGCATAAATTTAAAGATGAGGCCCATACTTAACAATGCGGTAGATATGGTTCCGCTAATTATCATTGCTTTTTTCATGGTGTAGTAGTGTTTAAAAATGATCAGAGAGATTGTTTCTTCCTCAATTTCCTTCAGGTTGTGTTTAAAAAAAGTTTGAACCGTTCGGTTGTAAAAGGACTCGAAGTCTCCGTTTTCCTCGAGGTTGTTCTCAATAACACAACATATATGATCTAAGAGGTTATACTGCAGATCCTCTATCGTAACGCCACGTGCACTAATGTCGTTAAGAATAAAATCAATATGTTGATCTTTGAGTTGGTACATTTAAATTATATTGCTTGTGGGTCAATATTCAATAAAGCTTTCATGGTATTCATAAAATCGGCAAACTCATTTACTTTTTCGTCGCTCCGTTTTTTTCCTTCTTCGCTTAAGGCATAATATTTACGAACGCGTTTTCCAATAAATTCGGTTTCGGTCACTAAAATTCCTTCGGCTTCTAAAGCATGTAACGAAGGGTATAATGCACCTTCGGTTAATTGAATTTTATTATTGGTCAAATCTTTCACTTTTTGTGTGATCTCGTAACCGTACATGCGTTTGTTTTCCTTCAACAATTTTAAGATGATGGTTTTTAAAGTGCCTTTTATTAATTCGGATGAATACATGATTTTTATATTATAAGTTAATACCCATGACAAAGATACATAGTTTTCTTATGCATTGGTGGTAGGTGTATACAAATTTTTACTATTTAATTGAATATCAGTTAAATAAAATTCATTGGATTGATCTTCTGGGAATTGGATTTGGGGAACTCTGAATTTTAGTCTATTTTTAGATAAGCGCCAAGGAGTCACTATAATATTGCTAATATTGCAATATTACAGGGGAAAAACCCCTCCTATATGGTAGTTACCAGCAATAATGCGGACGACATTCCGGTAGACAAATAATGAGATATTTAAACATAATCTTCTTTTTAATTTACGGGCCGACATTTAGCCAGCATATAGACCTTTATACTAAGTTTTACGATCAAAAAGACGCGTTAAAAAAATTCAAAAAAGAATTATTCGTCAGCGACTCTACAATCTCAAAAAATACTGGCGATACATTAATTGCTTTCTTTAGGACTAATGTACAATCGGGGTTTATAAAACTTAATTTTTTAAAGTCTAATGACGAATTTGCTTATAAATATTGCATCAGACAAGAGGTTATTTTAGACTGTTCTCAATGTTCTAAAGACTTTCTTAAAGGGTTACTTGCCGAAAATACTTACGGTTGGAGAAAGGTCGAGGAAAATAAATATTTCACAAATTATTCTTTGCAAACACAATTAAATGTTATTTACAATGACAAAGAAAAGTATTGTATGACTTTAATTTTCACATACGTCGACAAACCAAAAAAAGAGTATAAGGATTGGTATGGCAAATTAAGCAAAATTGACAATTGAAACTGTGTGTGCATTACAGCTGGTAACAGCACCTACTGGCCATTGGGCGGACTCGGTCATCGTTCGCGCGCAATCAAAGCGGCAGACAATTTGTTTGCGGCTCACTAATAAAGTAAGTATCTTTAAATAACCTTTTGTAGGTAAAGTAAGTTGATGCTTCGAAAGCCCGCCTACTCTTGCTTGCTAAACGTTACTGGTAATTGCCGCGGACGACTGCCAGACATCTTCCCAACTTTTAGGCGTTTTCATCCGTATTAATAATAGAATTAAATTAAACTTACAAAATGACTAAAAAAATCATCTCCCTTCTATTCATTTTGTTTGCAGACTTTATTCACTGTCAGATTACACCGTGTGCAAATGCAGATTTTGAGGCCGTCCCAAGTGGGTCTGTCTTAACAACTAATCAAATTGCAGGCTACAAGTTCTCCAATCAATCTGCATGGTCGTGCAACTTTCCGTATGACTCTCTTCCAAATGTTATTTCCTCTGAAGTTATTAATGCTCCTTCAGGTTATATTGATTCAAATATTGGAAGTATATATCCGATTTACTCAGTCTATGGTGGAACATTACAAAATAACGGCAATACGAATAATCCAAGCCTCGGAAATATGTACGGCAATAATTTCATCAGAATAGGCAGCTCCAACATGACCCAAAGTACAGAATCAATGACCAGAAAATTTAAAGTTGACTCATTGAATTGGATGCACAAATTTGCCTACATGTTTGTAACAGTGCCCGGTATGCCCGGCGTGCATAATTGTTGTACACATCCGATGCTTAAGGTAATTGTAAGCAATTTGACCACAAATCAAATGATTAATTATCGATGTCAATATACTTATCTCTACAATCCATCAGTGTTATTTCCGTGTTCTTTCTTACCTAATACCCTTGACACTTTTTATTACAAAGGAACATTTACAACTCCACCACCTACTTCCTTCCCCGCCGCCTTTACTCCTTATTTTACTAAATGGCAAATCAAAAACCTTGACCTTCTTGCATTTAAAGGGGATTCGGTCAGAATTGACTTTATTGTAAGCAAATGCAAAGATTGTGGTCATTTTGGTTATGGCTATATAGACTCCCAATGCTTTGTAGGGAATCTATATGCTAATAATGTATTAAATACAACAGGGACTTTTACTGCTTGTACAAACGCAACTCTTTCGACTGTTCCTGGATATACTTATAGTTGGAATGGCCCGAACGTAAATAACGTTTCGACTCAAAGCATAGTTGTCAATTCTTCTGGAACATATTCACTTAATATTTACAACAATCAAAATCTTATCTCTATTCAAACAATAAGCGTTACAATAAACACTCCCGTTCCAATTCAAGTTAGCACAATATGCGATACAATTTGTAAAAACATGTCTTGTTTACTTTCTATTCCGCCAAATATGAATTCTTACCAATGGAACTCAGGTTCACAGACTTTCACCACGATTGTAACACCAACTTTAACGACTTTATATTACGTTCAAGCCATCGACAGTAACGGATGTGCTGTTTTAGCGTATAAAAAAATCGTTGTCAAAGAGTGTACAGGGCTTCTCCACTTAAATAGTGACGAAAACTTTAAAGTTTATCCAAATCCAACTGCAGACAAACTCTTTCTTGAATCAAATAACCTGAAAATAAATTCCGTGACTATAGCAGACCTATTAGGCAAGTCAATTCCAATAAAAATAAGCCAAGACAAAATACAAGAAATAAACCTTGCAGACTTTCCAAAAGGAATCTATTTTCTAAAGGTTAAAAACGCAAATGTCACCAAGACATTTAAGATCATCAAGACTTAACTGTGTGGCGGCAACAACCAGTAACAGCAAATTCGCCAAATACGGAGGTACTCATGAACAAAACAATATCACCTAAAATTTGTTGTATTCTCAGGTATCCATAAAACAACTACTAACACAGCATGATCCTATCCATCACTAAAATAGAATTAATCTCCTACGCTAAACTAAAAGCGTTCTTTACATTTAATGGGCAGATCATTAACGAACTGAAGCAATCGAACTGTAAAGCATATAAGGTAACAGGCAATTGGAATTTAAAAACCTGGTACACCATGACCTTATGGGAAAATGAAAACGACATCAACAGTTTTTACCGCAACGGAACGCATTTAGAAGCCATGAAACAGTCTAAAAGTTTCTCTAATAAAATTCAATCTAAACGTGTAGAGGCTGATTCGTTAATAAATTGGAAGGAAGCCAAAGCGCTATTTTAAACTATAATTTACTGGAAATGGATAAATTAAAAGACACACCCGCGAACAACATTTCAGAGAAATTGTATCATGGTACAAAAGCCGATCTAAAGCAAGGTGATCTTATAAAGCCTGGGTTTAGCTCCAACTTTGGTAAACAGAAGAAAGCAGCCTATGTATACCTAACTGCCACATTAGATGCTGCTACATGGGGAGCAGAACTTGCTTTGGGCGAGGGACCAGGACGCATTTACGTTGTTGAACCAACCGGCCCTATTGAAGACGACCCAAACTTGACCGATAAAAAATTTCCAGGCAATCCAACCAAGTCTTATCGTACACGCGAGCCGCTTAGGGTATGTGGCGAAGTATTAGTTTGGCAAGCACACCCTGCTGAACAGGTAAAAGCCATGAAAGATAATTTAGAGCGATTGAAGCAAATGGGTATTGAAGCAATTGAAGACTGATACATTATTTCATTCAGAATAAATCTTAAATTCGTTTTATATGTCATCTGAAATCATACACACCACACCCGATTGTGAAATTGTAAGCACACGGATAATAAACTCACCACAAGAACTCGTTTTTGCCGCGTGGGCCGAACCAGATCGCTTAAAGAATTGGTGGGGGCCTGCAGGTTTTACAAACACCTTCAATACATTCGACTTTCGTGTGGGCGGCAAGTGGAGCTTTGTAATGCATGGCCCCGATAAAGGAAACTATGCTAATGAATGTGAGTTCATAAAAATAGATAAGCCCAACTTGATTGCCTGGAAGCGCTATTCGAAACCACTTTTTCAGGTTGTTGCTACATTTGAAGCGCTGGAAAACAGAAAGACAAAGCTTGTTTTTAAAATGCTATTTTCTTCGGCTAAAGAATGCTTAAAGCTCAAACCTTTTGTAGTTGATAAGAACGAAGAGAATTTTGACCGATTGGAAACTGAATTACAAAAAATGGCGGATGATCTCCTTTAAATTTTGTATCATTACTGCAACCAAAACTTATAATACCCATTTCATGAAAAGTAAGATCTTCCTCCTTTCAGTTATTTATTTAGGCGCTTGCTCCAATGAGCCGGTTCAAAAACCTACACCTGCTAAAAAAGTTGTTTGTGATTCGATCACGGAACGCGGAATTGATACAAGTGGACAGGAGGTAGAATTCAAGACCCTTCAATGTGATACGGTATTGATTGGAAATTAATTCCCTTGGAACACGCGAAGGTTTAGCTTTTACCGCCATTAACAAAGCATTAACAAGTAGATAACTACCCAGTAACACCATTTAAGTTATGTAAATCCTAACTTTGCTGGTAATAAGCAGCGTTTGTAGTACTGGCGGCATTTTAACTTATTTTGTGTAACCAAAAATACTATTCTCGTTATATTGCGTTAGCCAAATGATGAAACAGTATTTACTCCTTTTATGGATCTTATCTATTAGTACTGTTACACACAGTCAAAACTTTATCAAAGGTATCGTTACCGATTCTGCACAAGCTCCAATCCCCTACTGCTCTATGGCGTTACTTAGTGCAAAGGATAGTAGCCAGGTTAAAGGTAATATTAGCGATAGTGCAGGTTATTTTAATTTTGAGAAAGTTCGCTCGGGCAATTACTTTATCAAATTCAATTACGTTGGTTACAAGGCAGCATCAACCAGCAGTTTTACGGTAGACTCGCTCACGCAATTGACTTTAAGCCCTCAGATATTAAAAGCAGAAGGCGTTAACTTGAAAGAAATTTCGGTTGCGGTTTACAAACCTGTGATCGAATTTAAAAAAGGCATGGTGGTGATGAATGTGGAAGATGATTTATTGGCCAAAGGGAACACCGTTTTGGAATTATTAAAACGTATTCCCGGGGTAATAGTAGATGCCCAAAACAACATTAGCATTAACGGCCAAAGTGGTGCGCTTTTTTTGTTGGATGATCGTTTACAACAAATGCCAACTCCGCAGGTAATTGATATGCTGGCCGGCATGAGTGCCGATGCCGTATCAAAAATTGAATTGATAAAAAACCCACCAGCGCGTTACGATGCAGCTGGAACCGGAGGATTAATAAATATTGTGACCCGAAAAGCAAAAGTAAAGGGTTATAATGGTAACATTGGATTTGGTATAAGCCAAGGACAGCGCATGCGCTTTGGTCCTAATGGCAGTTTCAATTACAAAACAAATAAGCTCAGTTTGTTCACAAATGCATCCTATGGTGTTTGGGACGGATACAATATACAATTACTCGATCGAAGCATAGATGTTGGTGGGGTTAAAGAAAGTATCATATCAAACGGGATCATGGAAAGCTTTCAGAAAGTGTTTTTTGGAAACGCAGGAATTGAATACGACATGACAAAAACTACACTGGTTGGCTTATATGTGAACGGCAATCATAATAACGATGACTACCTGAACAATACACAAACCGACATTGCCAACAGCAGCGCCTTTAATTACGGCAAAATGGTTTACACGGTAAAAGATAAATACAACATTAGCTCGCCCAATTACAACCTAAGTGTACTCCAAAAAATAGATTCGATCGGTGGGCAATTGAAATTGAGTGTAGGTTACAATCATCACTTGGAAACTCAAGAAAAAATAAACGAAAACAGGTTTTACGATGGTGGAGGCTTAGAAGTTGCACCAGCCAGCACTTACAAAACATACCTCGACAGAAACTTTAAAGTGTTCACTCAAAAACTCGACCTGAACAAAACCTTCAAAAATAAATTTTCGTTAGAAGCTGGTCTCAAATCAAGTTTTGTAGATAATTTCAGTAATAGTCAGTTAGACTATTCGAACCGATCGACCGGATTTTTGATTGGCGATACCACGTTTTACAATAACTATAATTACAAGGAACGCATTTTAGCTGCCTACTCTACCGTTTCGCGCAGCTGGGATAAAATAGGATTTAGTTTTGGTTTACGCGCCGAGCAAACCGACCTACAGGCCAAAGATCTGCGCACCAGCTATCAATTTAAACGCAGTTATTTTAATGTATTTCCGAGTGGAAGTTTAGATCTTACATTGAATAAAAAAAACAGTATCACTGCTGCATATAGTTACCACATTGGCAGACCGCATTACAGCATGCTTAACCCTATTCGGGTATTTAATGAGCAGTTGAATTACAGTGTGGGCAACCCAGAGCTAAAGCCACAGTTTAACCACAATGGAAGCATTGATTACAATTACAATCAATTGGTTACGGTGAGTGCAGGTTTAAACTATATTCGTGACTTCACCTTTTGGTACACATACACCCCCGAATCTTCTAAATTAAATGTAGATACCCTAGCTAATTTGCGAGGCCGTAACGAAGCTTATTTTAGCGTATCGTTTCAAAAACGCATCAAGTGGTATAGTTTTCAAACCTACGGTGTAGTTATGTATCGCTCGTTTAACGGGGTGCTAAAGGGAGAAGATATGCGCTCGAGTTCATATAACTATTATGCCAATTTAAATCAGGAGTTTTACTTGCCCAAAGATTTTAAGATCCAGTTATGGGCTGGTTATGGTTCTGCTGTGCAAGATGGTCCGCAGGTATACCATGCGCGGAGTGCAATTCACCTCACAGTTAATAAAGCCTTCTTGGAACAGAAATTAAATGTATCCATTGGTTTTTATGATGCACTTTTTAAAGATTATATGTCGTACACCACAAAATTTGCCAACCAGCAGTTTTATTGGCTCGATAAAACGGATACACGTCGTGTCCGTTTCACGATCAATTACCGTTTTGGCAAAATGCGCATCCAACAGAGATTGAACGCAGAAGACGATTCGCGATTGAAGAGCGGCAAATAGCTATTTAACTACTGAGAAACATCCCTCAGCCTGTTCACTTGTTTTCATTTCTTGCCCCTTTTAAAACTCAATTATTTAAATATATTTGTGTGAACACTACATTTAATTATTCATGAAAGTTTTTGCTAAACTCACTTTGCTCACCTTATTGGTTATTGCGCTTTTGGGCGTGTACTTTGAATTTTGTGTGAACAGGCCTTTAAACCTATATCTGCAATACGCCATCAGTGCTGTTGTGATCATCGGCACGGTATTTTATGTTGTGTACCTAGTTAAACAAATCATTAAAATCTTAAACCCATAATACCATGATCTCACTATACATTTTTTTAACCTTTGCGGTAGTTTCACTTGCAATTTTATTTAGAACCAGAAGTCAGTTTAACCTAAAACTGGAGTTTGGTAAATGGATCGTAAAACCCATTTTGATCTTATTGATCGGTATTGTATTAAGTTTGATTAACCCCTTTACACTCGAGCGTGTAGATGCGGGTCATTTAGGTTTGAAGGTAAATTTAACCGGAGATGAGCGCGGAGTATCAGATTATACCTACAGAACAGGCTGGGTAGTATTTAATGATTGGACAGAGAAATTATATGAGTTTCCAACCTTTCAGCAACATATAGATTACAATGTACAAACGGTAATTACCAAAGGAGGATTTAGTGCAGACATTCGGCCATCGTTTAACTATGCTTTGGTTTCAACTACAGTTGGTGATATGTTTCAGAATTTGCGCTTACCGATAAAAGATGTGGAGCAAGGTTGGTTAAAAACAGCTATTGTGGGTTCGGTGAACGACGTAGCTAACAAATGGGCGGTAGACAGTATCTTTAATCACCGCGAATTATTTGAATCGTCTATTATTATTGAATGTAACAAGCGTATTTCAAAATGGTTTACTGTAAGTCAGCTACGTACCAACATTACTCCACCTCCCGCTTTACAATCGGCTATTGAAGCAAAAACCAAAGCCCTGCAAGAGGTTCAGGTAGCAGAAAATCAAAAGCAAGTTGCGGTTGCAGAAGCATTTCGTAAAATTGCCATCGCTCGTGGCGACTCGGCTCAGATGGTAATTGAAGCTTCCGGTGAAGCAGAAGCCATCAGAAGAAAACAAATTACGTTAAGTAACATGTACATTGAGTATATGAAGATCCAAAAATGGGACGGCAAGAATCCAACCACTGTTTTGGGTAAAGAAGGAAGTACGATTATTTCGGTGAAGTAATCTATCACTCTAAACATAAAAAAGGCCATTTAGAGATAAATGGCCTTTTCCCTATAACTTGTTTTGGCGTTTTGCCTGAATTAATTGATGGAATGTTTACTTATATACACTTGATGCATTCACTACTCTTCCGCAATTTTTTCCATCCAAATTTAGTATCACTACGTCAGTGGCATCAAACTGCAGATTGTTGTTTTGGCGGGGTTTACCTTTTTTTACCGTTGTTCCTTCTTCGCATTGAAATTCCTTCTTTTCTCCTGGTTTTAAGCGCGTAGATACGCCTTGACCATGACATAATAACACGTCAATCCCTAAATCATTTACTAAGGTTACATTTGCTTGACCAGCCTTTTTGTCGAGACGAGCTTTTACTCTTTTTCCTTCGTCAGAAGTCCAATATTTTCCGTTAACCGAATCTATTGTAAATCTATATCTGTCTTTTGCAGCCTGTTGCTTATCAATTTTTGCTTTGTTATTTGCCTGCCATGCCGGTAATACTTCACCTTGCTTTTTAAAAGCCTCGTCTAAATACTTTTGAAGTGTTTCTTTGTGCTTGGCATTTTCCATTTCTTTTGCTGCACCCATTGCTTTTTTAGCATGTTTAAAGCCCGAAAGTTCGCCTTTTTTAAAGCATTTCTGTATTCTATAATTATCTTTGCTTTCCCATTTTTCAAGAATATACACCCACTCATCCAGTATTACCATCCTATTTTCCTTTCGCCTCTCAATGTAATTCCATCCTCTCATACAGGATTCTGTATTTAACCTTCCCCACACATATGTTGCCGGAAAAGCTTCTTCATCGGGGTAATAACTATCTGTTTCCTTGCTTCCAGCCTCACTAACTGTTATTTCTTTAAAATCAACTTCGTATGGCTTAAAGCTAAATGTATGTACTTCTTTATGTATGCCACCATACGAATAAACGCCATTACTTTCTGTAATTACGTATCTCATAAATGGTCCTTCGCCCATTTTTGTGGCTTTAGCTGTTTGATCTTCTTGTGCGTTTAGCAAGCCTCCAATTAAAAGGCAAGTAGAAAATAAAAAATTCTTTGTTTTCATAGATATAATTTTGTGTGAAAGTACTAGGTATTGCAACTACTTATCAATAAACTTCAGTAATGGACACTTGGATTTAGGAATGGATATCACTTAAACAGAAATAACCTGCTCAAAGTCTGCCTTTTTATACTTTGAAAGCTTGGCCGCAATGCCGCCATTTAGTTGAATAGTTAATTCGGATTTTGAATAATTCAACAAGTGCTCTTTATTGATGAGCCAAGATTTATGTACACGGATAAATTGTGGTAAACTCTCAAGAAGAGTTTCAAAATGCTTTAAATTTTTACTCGCTGTATGTTTTTTATGCTTTGTGTGAATTAGGCAATATGATTCCTGAGCCTCAATAGCAATTATAATATCTATAGATATAATGTTTTGATTGCCTTTATCGCTCACAATAATATTCTTGATCTGTTTTTGTTGCAAGGTGTCGTTCAATATAATGAGTCGCTCAGCTTGCTGCAAAACATTTTGCCTTTGTTTTACCTTATCAATACTCATTTTTAAACGAGAAATATCAATTGGTTTCAATAAGTAATCTACCGCCGAAACCTCAAATGCTTTAATGGCATACTGATCATAAGCGGTCACAAAAATGATCTGAAAGTTTATCTCTTTAAAAAATTTTACGATCTCAAACCCCGAGTAATTGGGCATTTCAATGTCTAAAAACACCAAGTCTGGTTTGTGTTGGTTTATTTCTTGTACTGCTTGCAAAACATTCTCGCACTTGGCCACTAATTCCACATCTGGACAAAAGCGTTCCAATAGGTTTTGAAGCACGTCGCGTGCGCTTTCTTCATCATCTACCAATATGGCCTTTATCTTACTCATTCCATGTAAAACTAGTTCCTGCATTCCTTATCCATTCATCTAATTTAGCAATCATCCGGTTTAATTCAGCAATGGATCAAAACTTTCGCTTTATCGGAATGGCTAATATTACCCGTGTTCCAATAGAGCCTTGGTTGTCATACAGGTCTTCATAGGTATAACCAAACTCTCCTTCAAATACATGGCTCAATATTTCTAAACGTCTCCCAATTGCTTTTCCCGAAAACGATTCGTGAGTGCTGTTCTGGCGCTGTTTGATGGCCTTAGCTTGCTCGCGACCAATTCCATTATCCTCAATTGTGCAGATCAGCATGTCTTTTAGTTCAAAAGAAACACGCAGCTTTTTTTCCCCGTCTTTATGAAGTAAACCGTGTGCTAAAGAGTTTTCAATAAATGGCTGTATCAGCATTGGCGGGATCATGATGTCATCCACATTCCCCGGATCTACCTCATAGGTAAAGTTCTTTTTAAACCTCAGCTTTTCTAAGGTTAAATACAGATTTAATAATTTTATTTCCTGTTCAAATTCGATAAAATCTTTTTCCGAATAACTCAAGGTTCGTCTCACCAAGTCGGAGAATGTGGTAATGTAGGAATATGAATTTTCTATATCGCCTTTTAAAACCAGGTCTTGAATAGAATTAAGTGAGTTAAATATAAAGTGAGGATTCATCTGCGATTGAATGGCTGCCAATTTTGAGGCATTTAGTTCGTTGATCTGTTGCGATTTTTTTTGTTGTAGCTTTAATTGTCGTTTATAAATAGCAACAATGATAACTAGCACCAGCGAACCAATAGCAATTATAAACCACCATCGTGCATAAACCGGTGTAGCTATCATAAACAAACACTCTACACTACTACTGTAAACACCATGGCTTTCTGCTTTCACCACAAACGTATAGGTGCCTGCATCAAGCGCATTATAGGTTACTTGATTGAGCTCAAAATTATTCACGATCCAAGCCGTATCATATCCCGCCAACTTATAGTGAAACTTGATCTGCTCTTTATTTTTGAGGGAAGGAGATGAAAAAATAAATTTTATCTTTCGCTCGTTGCTTTCTAAAACAAGATTTGTTTTACTTTCTATCAACCTATCATTAACAACTATTTTATCGAATCGAACAAGTGGCTTTTCAATATTAGGCATAGCATAGTTCAGATCCACTTTCTGTATCCCTCCCATGTGACTTATCCATAAACTTTGATCCATGAGTTTAAAATCTGTTACTTTTTTTGTGCCAAAACCAAATGCGTTTGAAATAGATCGGATAAGTTTCCCTTGCATATCAAACTGAAAAAAACCATCTACGGAACTTCCAATGATGCTATTATTAGTGATCAGCAATTTTTTTAACGGTTCTAATTTGCCATTCACTCTTGGTTCTATCACTGAAACAATTTTACTATCACTTATCACTAGCACTCCGCTCTTTTCGGTACACGCAAACATTTTACCTTCATATTCATAAAGGCTATTCGGAAACACATCTTCGCCGTTAAACTGTATACGCTCAGCCTCTCCAAGTGAATCGATCTTAAATAAGCCATTAGCTGTTGAGGCATATAAACTTCCATTACTACTTTCATATTCAACCGAGTAAATACGGTAATTCATGCCTTTGATCAATGCCGTCTTAAATACATTCGCACTTGTTCTTTGTGCCTTATAGATCCCTAAGTTAGTTCCTAAATAAAAACTATTTTCAGAAACCATCACCGCATCTTTTAGAGATGCTCCTACCACCTTGGTCAACTCACCCGTTTTGAGGTTATGGGCAGTTCCTCCTCCGTTATCAAAAAATATCAAGTCACTTTTTAGACTTCCGTGAATAGCTTCCACAGATCGCTTTGCACTTTTCTCTAAAGGCTTAAGCTCTCCATTCAAATAGTGCATGAGCTTCCCCGTAGATGTGCCAATAATTAATCCGTACTTACTATTTGTGCAAATTGCCGTGACAGGGTCATCCCGAAACGAATTGATGACATCCGGTATCTTTAGATCCGGTATAACTAAAACGCCCTTATCAAAGGTTCCCAGTAAAAAATTTCCTTCTTTATCTTTAAAAACAGTTGAAATAAAATAGTTCTTATAAAAAAACTCATTTTGCCCGTTGCTTTCATTGTAATAAGCCACTCCGGGCAGAGTTCCGGCAACCCATATTTCCTTTCCTGTTTCATATATTCGCTTCGATCCTTCTCCTTCAAATACTTTATTATTTGGTACAACCTCAGCTGAAAGATCAGAGGCTTTGTAACGATAAATATGGCCGGTTTCCTGATCGAATGCATAGATCTTAGAGTTAACCGTAAACATTTTGAGAGTTGAACTAGGATTAAGCAGGCCGGAAAGAGTTTTGATCTGGTGTTTTGTAAAAACGCCCGCGTGATAGGTTAATACCGTGTCGCAGCCGCCTAAGTGAAAATGAATGGTGTTGTTAGGCGCCATAAATGAAGGCCCTAAATAATGATTGATAAAATCATAGCGTTGAACTACCGCTCCTTGATTATTTAATACAATGATCTTTTTTGCCCCAATTACTAACTCGTTTTTATTGCTAATGATCAAACTAATGTCTGAACTGCGCTCATCGGTTTTAAGTTCATAAAACAAAACACATTCACCATTCTGTATCTTAAATATTTGATTATTTAAGTTATGACAATATACCGCACCTTCTGCGTTGATGACAAAATTAAAAACAGAGCTACTCTTTGTTTTATTGCATTCTAATTTCTTATACGTGTAATAGTCGTAGTAATAAACACCTTCGTTGGTTGCAAATAAATAATTGAGTTTGTTATCCTGAATGATGTCGTAGATCTGAACACCTCTGAATTGCTCTTCCCCTAACATAAAGTATGCTGGCTGCTGAGCACTAAGCGTGCCAAATAAAAAAAACCAACAACAAATGAATGCTTTTAAACTAAATGCGTTAAATATATGTGTTTGCTTTATGATAACGCAATGCTTGTTGATGTAGAGGTGTTTAAAGTTACTAAACAATCTCACTTCAACAAACCCGATCAAACCGCCATGGCCTCTTTAAACAAGGCAATTGTTTTTTGGATATCCTCTGCAGTGTGCGCTTCGTTAATAAAACCCACCTCATAGCCACTCGGACCAAGGTAAACACCCTTCTCTAACAAATGATGGAATGCTGTTTTAAAATATTTCATGCTTTCTCCGTCAATTTCTTCGGCTGCTTGAATTTTTTCACGTTCAGTAAATGCCAACCAAAAAACGGATCCAATGGTGAATACTTTAAAATTATCTTTTTTAATTTCTGACAAACCTTTTACAAGTGTTTGAGTTTTTGCTTCTAGGTCTTTATAAAAGTTTGGTTTTAAACACTCGGTTAATTGTGCAATACCGGCACTCATGGCAACCGGGTTACCACTAAGGGTTCCGGCTTGGTAAACGTTTCCATCCGGACTAATGCTGCTCATGATCTCTTTACTGGCACCATACGCGCCAACCGGAAAACCGCCACCAATAATTTTTCCGTAGGTAACAATATCCGGTTTAATGTCATAATAACCTGCTGCACCTTCAAAACCAACACGGAAGCCACTGATCACCTCGTCAAACAATAAAAGTGTTCCGTTCTTCGTACAAATATCTCTTAAGAATTGTAAGTAGGCTTTGTCTTGTAACAACAATCCATTATTGGCAGGAATTGGTTCGATGATCACACAAGCGATCTGATCCATAAACTGCGAAAAAGCTTCTTCAACCGCTTGTTTATTATTTAACGACACAACAATGGTTTCGTTCACAAAACTTTCGGGCACACCAGCAGAAGAGGTATTACCAAACGTTACTAAACCTGAGCCTGCTTTCACTAAAAGCGAATCGCTATGTCCGTGATAGCAACCCTCAAATTTCAAAATTTTATTTCTTCCGGTATAACCACGCGCTAAACGAATGGCGCTCATCACCGCTTCTGTTCCGCTGCTTACAAAACGGATCTTTTCCAAAAAACGATTATTGCTGATGATCAACTCGGCTAATTCATTCTCTAAACGAGTTGGTGCACCGAAAGACGTGCCGTTTTGCATGGTTTTAGCAACCGCATTTAACACCTTATCGTTTGCATGACCTAATATCAAAGGACCCCAACTACCACAATAATCAATGTATTCATTTCCGTCTACGTCCCACACATGTGAGCCTTTGCCTTTTTCAATAAAAATGGGTGTTCCGCCAACGCTTCTGAATGCGCGTACAGGCGAGTTAACACCGCCCGGAAAATAATTCTTTGCCTTTTCGAATAGTTGTGCTGATATGGTGTTTTTCATAAAAATAGCTGATAAATACAGTGCAAAGATATATCTTTGGACACTCAGAATTAAATTAATTTAAGCCAATATAAATTATATTTTAGCGCTATGAAATTTGAAAACACTCTGGCTTTTGCCAAGCAATTAGATGCAAACGACCCATTACAAGCATACCGTTCACAATTTTTATTTCCTCAACACAATGGGCAGGATGTGGTTTACTTTACAGGTAACTCGCTGGGTTTGCAGCCTAAAAGCACACAATCCTACATTCAACAAGAGTTAAACGACTGGGCCAAGTTTGGAGTGGAAGGTCATTTTTTAGCCAAAAACCCATGGATGCATTACCACGAATTTTTGACCGAAAAGATGGCAAAGATCGTTGGTGGAAAACCTAGTGAAGTAGTAATGATGAACCAACTCACCGTTAATTTGCATTTATTAATGGTATCGTTTTACCGCCCAACCAAACAGCGTTATAAAATTTTATGTGAGGCAAAAGCATTTCCAAGCGATCAATATGCTTTACAATCTCAAGTTAAATTTCATGGTTTTGATCCTGCCGATGCATTGATAGAGCTAGCACCGCGTGATGGCGAATACAATGTAAGACATGAAGATGTTTTAATCGCCATTGAAAAGAATAAAGACTCCTTAGCACTCATTATGATAGGTGGTGTAAATTATTTTAGTGGGCAGGTTTTTGACATGAAGGCTATAACTGAAGCAGGACATAATGTAGGAGCTGTGGTTGGTTTTGATCTGGCGCATGGTGCCGGAAATATTAATTTAGAGTTACATAACTGGAATGTGGATTTTGCCTGCTGGTGCAGTTATAAATATTTGAATGCTGGTCCGGGTAGCGTTGCCGGAGCCTTTGTGCATGAAAAACACCATAAAAATACGGATATGCCAATGTTTGCCGGATGGTGGGGCACAAAAAAAGAGACCCGTTTTTTAATGGGTAAAACGTTTGAACCTATTGAAACCGTTGAGCGCTGGCAAATGAGCAATGCCCCGGTATTTGCGATGGCTGCGTGTAAAGCATCCTTAGATGTTTTTGATGAAGTGGGAATGGCTAAGTTGATCGCAAAAAGTGCGCAACTAACCGCATACCTTGAATTTATAGTTGAGGAGATCAACAAAGAAAAAAATAATTGTTTAGAGATCATTACCCCCAAAGAAAACCGTGGCTGTCAGATCTCCATCGTAGCGCATGGTTATGGTAAAGCCCTCTACAATAAATTGATTGAAAACGGGGTAATTCCTGATTGGCGTGAGCCTAATGTGATCCGCTGCGCGCCGGTACCTTTATATAACTCCTTTGAAGACCTACAGCGCTTTGGGGAGATGTTAAAAAAACTGCTTTGATAAAAAAGCACAAAACTTTTTACTTTTGATATTTGTTTATTATCTTTAAACAAATGACACTAAGTATATTAAAAGCATTTACTTCTTCTAAACGCCAATTAACGGCTGTATTGGTTTTTGCATGCGTAAGTGTAATTGCAAACGAGGGAACATCCAAGTACAAAAACCCTCAACACACCTTTACCGAAAACAAGGGCCAGGTGAGTGATCAAAATTACAATGCTCGTCCAGATGTGCTGTTTTATGGTACCGAGGGACCTCTCTCCTTTCATTTAAAAAACAATGGCATTAGCTACCAGCAATCCCGCGTTGAAAAATGGAAAGAAGAGAAAGACCCAATAACTGATAAGTATAAGAAAGTTGCCGCTTTAACCAGCATTTACCGTGTAGATATCAATTGGTTAAATACCAATCCGCAGCCGGTTGTTGCGAAATTAAATCCCTCTGACGGTTTTAGCACTTATTACTCTGCTGCTTGTCAAAACGGTGTATCGAATGTACGATCATACAATGAATTGGTATACAAACACGTTTACGATGGCATTGATATTCGTTGGTATTACAAGAACAACCATTTAAAATACGATTATGTGATCGCAGCCGCGGCCAATTATAAAAACATTCAATTACAGATAAAAGGATCCACAAAACTAAGTATCAATCTCATGGGCGAATTGGTGATCGAAACCCCTTTAGGAAAGATCATTGAAGAGGCTCCATATGTGACACAAAGAAATAAAAAGCTGAACAGCAAATGGATCATTACGGATAACATTGCTTCCTTTGAGATAGAAGGAGTTGATGCCGCAAGTGAATTGATCATTGATCCGGGCGTTCGTGTTTGGGGATCGTATTATGGCGGCAATGCGGGCGACTCCGGACTACAACTAGTAACAGATTCAAACGACAATTTATATGTATGCGGAACCACCAGCAGTGCAAATGGAACAAGTATTGCCACAACAGGAAGTCACCAAAGTATTTACGGCGGCGGTGTAGATAACGCTTGGGTAGCAAAATTCAACGGTGCCGGAGTGAGACAATGGTCAACCTATTACGGTGGTACCGTGCGTGAGTTTGGATTAAGTTGTGCAGTTGATAATGCAGGAAATGTATTTTTAGCAGGGCACAGTTTTGGCTCACCCGGAACTGCAGTAGCTACTGTTGGTTCTCATCAGCCAGCATTTGCCGGAGACTTAGATGGCTTTTTAGTAAAGTTTAATAGCAGCGGTGTACGCCAATGGGGTACATTTTATGGCGGACCCGGAACAGATAATGCAAATGCAGTTGCTGTGGATGCGAACGGCAACTCTTATATTACCGGCAGAACAGAGGGCGCTGCTACCAGCAGTATGATGGTTACTCCGGGAAGTCATCAATCGGTTTTTGGCGGAATAGAAGATGCGTATCTAGCCAAGTTTAATAGTGCAGGTGTTAGGCAATGGGCTACTTACTACGGAGGTAGTGGTACCGATATGGGCAGAGGATTAGATGTTGATGCAGCAGGGAATATTTTTATGGTTGGTTGGACAGATAATAACGTTGCAAACGTTATGGCAACGCCGGGCTCACATCAAAACACATTTGGCGGTGGAAGTTTAGACGCATTTTTAGTGAAGTTTGATCCGAGTGGCGTTCGTCAATGGGGTACGCAATATGGTGGCAACGGAACAGATATGGCTTATGATTGTGAAGTAGATCTTTTAGGTAATGTATACATGTGTGGTAAAACCGCTAGTACCTTCAGTATTGCAACAGTGAATAGTCATCAACCTGTTTATGGGGGTGGTCCGCAAGATGGATTTTTAGTGAGTTTCAACAGTTCAGGTATTCGCAACTGGGCAACTTATTATGGCGGCACGGGTGATGAAGAGGCCTGGGGCTGTGCAGTGCATAAAACCGGACACGTATATATTTCCGGTTCTACAAGTTCAGTAGGCGGAACCGTTATAGCTACCGCCGGCTCACATTTGCCATCGCATGGCGGAGGAATATGGGATGCATTCATCGCCCAATTTGACCCTACTAACAATGGCAGCAGAATGTGGGGAAGCTATTATGGCGAAACAGGTGATGATCTGAATTACAGTTGCACAACCGACAATGCATATCATGTTTTCATTAGTGGGGCAACCGATACAAATACCGGAATTGGGATCGCATCGATCGGAAGTCACCAAGACACTTACGGCACTGGATGGGGCGATGGTTACTTTGCTAAATTTTATGATTGTCCGGCTCCTCTTGCACCAACAAACACAACGGTTCCGAACAACTTGCTTTTTTGTGCCAATAATTCTACTACCTTAAGTGTTATCAGCAGCGCAACCGTTAACTGGTATTCCACTCCAACATCTACTACCAGTTTAGGAACTGGCACAACTTATATTACACCAATTTTGCCTGCAGGATTGCATACGTATTATGTTGAGTCAACTGCCTGTACCGTTAGTGTTGTGCGCACACCCATTACCATTACTGTTAATCCAAATCCAAGTTTACCAATACTTGCCACACCAACGGTTGTGTGCGCAGGCAAATCTGTTACTTTAAGTGTAAGTGGTGCCGATACCTACACTTGGGATAATGGTGCTAACACAAACGTTACTTCTGAAACCCCAAGCATTACAACTGTGTATACAGTAATGGCAACCAGCAGCCTTGGTTGTGTTGGCTCTAATACCATTTCTATTACCGTACATCCATTAGATATTGTAACCCTAACACCCGAAAAGAATGTGTCGTGCTTAACCATTTTTGGCGGTACACCAATTGCCTTAACCGGTGCCCCTCCGGGTGGTATATTATCGGGGCCTAATGTAAGTGGTGGTTTCTTAAATCCAACTGCACTCGGAACATTCAATCCAACTTATACCTATTTAAATAGTGTTACAGGATGTACTAATACAGCGAGCACGGCTATTATTGTGGTAAGCTGCATGGGCGTCAATGAAAACACGGTATTAAACTCCCTAAGTGTTTATCCAAATCCTACTAAAGGATTGGTGACCATTGAAGACGAAACTGATCTTGAGAAAACAATTTCAATATCAGATGTGAATGGCAAAATATTAAAGACAGAAAAGACCAAAGCTAAAAAACACACTCTGAACATAAGCGAATATGCTAATGGCATCTATTTCCTGAAAGTAATTTCGAATACCTCTGTAAGAGAGTTTAAGCTTGTGAAAGAATAGCCTTGTTACTTCATTAACTGAGTTGTTTCCTTCAACAGAGCTTTTAATAGTTGTTGGTCAATATCCTTCTCCTTATCCACGTAAAGTATTTTGATCATGGTGCGTTTACCGGCGACAAGCTTTTTATTCTTCATTTTGCTTCCGTGAATAAAACCAATGTAAATGTTCTTCGTTTTTTTCTCGGTGCTTAAATAGCAGCACCACTTACCATTGTAATAAAAAAACGGGATCCTAAATTTATAATGCTCGGTAAAATTTGCTGAGTAATTTAAAATAAAACTTCTTAAAAACAGCAAGGTGCTTTGATCAGGCTCAGGTAAACTAAAATAGTAATTCTCAAGATCATTCAGCATTTCTAAACACACTTAAATATTTTTCTTTATTCGCTTCAACCGAATATTTTTCCATCACTGTTTCGCGCCCTTTATTGCCCATGCGTTCGCGCAGATCTTTATCTCCTATCAATCTATCTAATTGATCAAACCATTCCGTTTCAGAACTGACTAAAAACCCATTAAGGCCATTTTCAATGATCTCTGCATTAACCCCTACCTTGCTCATGACTGTTGGAACACCGCAGGCCATATAGGTTAATCCTTTCAATCCGCACTTTCCGCGCGCCCATTCATCATCCGGTAATGGCATAATGCCAATGTCAAAACTGTTTAATTCATCCACTTCGCTTGCTGCACTCCATGCCACACCACGTATGTTCAATTCGGTATTCACATAATTTGCATCGCCTAAAACTTTGAATGCGATCTTAGCTTGATGTTTCGCTTTTAGTTTTACTAATACAGCTAAAATACTTTCAAAATGTTTAATGGTACTAAAACTCCCGCTCCAACCAATAACAACAACATCTGAATGTCGATTTTGCGGTTTTGGAAAATGAAAACTTGTATCAACTGTGGTAGGAATAATAACGGTGTTTTGATTGTACTTCTTTGCTTGCTCGGCTAAATACCTATTTCCTGCAATCACCACAAAAGCATGAGCTACATTAGCATTAAACTTAGTAGTATCTTTTACCCATTCCCACTTTTTATTACCAGGACTTGTATCGGCTAACCAAATAGCATCATCAAAATCAAAGATCACTTTCTTTCCACTTTGCCTTGCCTGCTTTTCAATAAACGATGTTCCTATAAATAAAGCTTCACGCTGAATAAAGATGATGTCAAAGTTTTTAAACTCTCTTAAGTCTTGCAATCTGATCCAAACAGTTTTAAGTAGAATAAAGATCTTACGGAGTAAATTACCTTTGCTGTAAAAAACCGCATCATCCTGTTCATTCAGCAATGGCGACCATGTAAACGAAAAACCGTTTTCTTCTAAGTAACTTAAGTACTGTTCAAATCGATAACGCTGACTAGGCGAACGATCTGGGCGATGGGCAACCAATATGAGTACTTTAGGCATGGTGCATCAAAGATATTAATTCGAATCAATAATTTTAATAATTCGTGTCAAACCGCTATATTTATGCATATGAAATTTGCCCTCCGCTATCTGGTTTTATTCACTTTTCTTTTCAGCTTTTCGACACATAAAGCACAGGTTAGCGACTCACTTTACCTCATGAACGGGAATGTTGTTGGTGAACGCGTTATTGATACCCTTTTAGGAGCCATTACCATTTACGACAAGAAAAAGCCGGGTAAAAAAATTCACTACGAATGGGATCAATTATACATGGTGAAATTTGCCAATGGCGATAACCGCTATTACTATCAGCAAGATTCAACTAAAAACAATTGGTTTAGCCGCGAAGAAATGTGGTTGTTCATGAAAGGTGAGAACGATTCACGCCGAGGTTTTAATCCATGGGGTTCGGCTATTGGCGCAGGACTTGCGGGTTTTATTGGTGGGATGAGCGGAACATTTTGGGGACCAGTTTTGCCTTATACCTATATGGCATTCAGTGGCATTACAAAAGTAAAGATCAAACAACATACCGTGAGTAAAGGAAACTTTACCGATTACGATGCTTACTTATTAGGATATGAACGCACTGCCCGCCAGAAGCGTAAGATCTGGTCGCTGATTTACGGCACAGCAGGTTTAGTTACGGGTTACGGTTTCTATGCAGCATTTCACAATAGTTATCCGGAATCTTTTCAGATCAAATTTTTAAATATTAATTTATGATACAGAACAAAATTGTATTACTCGGTAGTGGAGAGTTAGGCAAGGAACTCGTAATTGCCTTACAACGATTAGGGCAATATGTAGTGGCGGTTGACAGCTATGCGGGCGCGCCTGCTATGCAAGTAGCACAAGAGTTTGAGGTGATCAATATGTTGGATGGGGATGCTTTGGATAAGGTTATTGCCAAACATAAACCCATGATCATTATTCCGGAAATTGAAGCCATACGCACCGAACGTTTTTATGATTACGAAAAACAAGGTATTACGGTTGTGCCGAGTGCAAAGGCTGCTAATTTTACCATGAATCGCAAAGCGATCCGTGATCTGGCTTCAAAAGAATTAGGCGTAAGAACTGCTAATTATTTATACGCAACTACACTTGAAGAATTTAAAGCGAATGTGTCAACCATCGGTATCCCTTGCGTAGTTAAACCATTGATGAGCAGCAGTGGCAAAGGACAAAGCGTTATTAAAACCGAAGCGGATATTGAGAAGTCGTGGAACTACGCTATGGAAGGCTCACGCGGTGATTACAAAGAAGTGATCATTGAAGAGTTCATTAAATTTAATTCAGAAATAACATTGCTAACGGTAACGCAAAAAAACGGACCAACTTTGTTTTGCCCGCCAATTGGTCACCGACAAGAACGTGGCGATTACCAGGAAAGCTGGCAGCCGTGCGCGATATCAGAAAAAGATCTGCGCGAGGCGGAAGCAATGGCAGATAAGGTTACAAAAGGGTTAAGCGGTGCCGGACTTTGGGGTGTAGAATTCTTTTTAACCGATAAAGGTGTTTACTTTTCAGAATTATCTCCGCGTCCGCATGATACCGGAATGGTGACACTTGCCGGTACGCAGAATTTAAGTGAGTTTGAATTACATGCACGTGCAGTAACTGGCTTACCTATTCCGGAAATCACCTTAGAGCGAAGAGGTGCGTCGGCCGTTGTATTAGCAGATAGAGACGGCGCTGCAAAAGCATATGAAGGCGTGAAAGAAGTATTGCAAAATAAATTAACTGATGTGCGCATTTTTAACAAGCCAAGCACAAGGCCTTATCGCCGGATGGCAGTGGTGTTAACCTATGGCGATCTGAATTCGGATGTGGATGCGATCAAACAAAAAGCGATCGATCTGTCTAAACAAATTAAGATCAGCTACCATTAATGCGCAATTTATTTCTATTGCCCGCCCTGTTTTTTTGTTCGTTTGTACTCGCTCAAACTGTGTTTGGTGAAAAATACGATCAAACCCTCATAGCTAAACTCCACACGAACGATTCGCTTGTATACTATCAATGCAGAGCTAAAACTGGTGCATTAACCATTAAGAGTGGCGAACAAACCATTGAAACCAAAGAGCAAAAGCTGAGTATCACTGAAAAATTCGTGATCATCAAACAAAACAATGAATATGTGATTCGTTATTGGATCAGTGGCTTAACGGTTTTTCCGAATCGCAAGTTTTCGGGATTAAAGATCAGGGAAAAAGATTACTGGAACTTTACGTTTAAGCAAGAAAGGATCATCGCCAGCAATGAACTGCTGTTTTTAGCCGGCTTGGAAAAAAGCAGTAAAGAAACAACGGAGTATGATTTTGCGATCACAAAATACACCACCAATCAGTTGATCATTAAACAACGTAAGAATTTTGAGCAGTTATTGCCTAAAGAAAACCTCAGCATTAGTGAGGCATTGAAACTGTGAATTAGGTGTTAGGCTGTAAACTTTTTTCCAACAAGTACTCTAATTTCTCTTTATTCAAATTGGCGTTGATCTCGCCGTTTATGGTTAATGACACTGCCCCAGTTTGCTCACTCACAGAAATAGCCAATGCATCTGTAACTTCCGTAACGCCAACTGCAGCGCGGTGACGCATGCCATAATGAGCCGGGAAATTTTCTTTTTCGGTAACAGGTAATACACAACGAGCGGCAACGATCCTGTTCTCTTGAATGATCACTGCACCATCATGCAGAGGCGAATTCTTAAAAAAGATATTCTCGATCACTTTACTGTTCACCACCGAATCGATCATGGTGCCTGTTTGAATATAGAACTTAAGATCAGATTTACGCGTCACCACGATCAAGGCGCCGGTCTTTGTATCACTCATGTTAAAGCAAGCTTCTGAAACTTCCTTGATATCCAAGTAGAGATCGTTTTGCAGCGATGGTCCGAAATTCAATTTTAAAATATTCTTCCAGTTCTTGTTCTTTAAAAACTCGTTTGAGCCGATATACAATAAAAATTTACGGATCTCTTGCTGAAATACAACCATGATAGCGATCACACCAACATTCACAAATTTACTGAGGATAGAGCCAAGTAATTTAAATTCAAAAGCGCGCACGAGTATGTAGGCCACATAAATTAAAGCCAAGCCAATAAAAATATTGATGGCCGAGGTGCCTTTTACCAAATTGTATACCAGATATAAGATCACCGCCACCAACACAATATCGATGGCATCGGTGATACCAAACGAAAGAAACAATATGAAGTTTAGAAGTGTCACTTTATTTTTTGGCGTTATACTTGTCGTACAGTTCGTGAACTAATCCGTCTGACAAACCAATTTGTGGTACGTAGATGCGTTCAATGTCGGCCGTTTTCATTACCGTTAAAAATATTTTTGCAGCGGGCACAATAACGTCGGCGCGATCCGGCTTCAGATCCAATCGCTCAATACGTTCTTGATAGGTGTATGAGTTCAGCATCTCATAAATACCTTTCAACTTATCGTAACTTAAATGTTTGGTTTCTTTCTTACCACTCATTTTATAGATCTTATTGATGTTACCACCGGAGCCAATAGCATACAAAGGATGAATACCAATAGTATTACGTTTTAACCAAGTGCGCATCTCTTCCATCTCATTCTTTTCAACTTTGTCTAACAGCATCCGCACGGTACCAATGTTAAATGATTTAGCGGCAATTACTTTGTTGTTGAAATACAATGTCAACTCTGTGCTTCCACCGCCCACATCTATGTATAAATAAGCATTCTTCGGATTGATGATCTCTTCAATGTGATTTGAGAATACTAATGATGCTTCTAATTTTCCATCAATGATCTCAACATTTAAGCCCGTTTCTCTTTTTACCTTTTCAATGATCTCTACTCCGTTGGTTGCATCACGCATAGCGCTGGTTGCTACGGCTCGGTGTGCTTGCACACCATAAGCCTTTATGAGTTCGCTAAAACCTTTTAATGCGGTAATGAGTCGGTTTGCTTTTTCCTCTGAGATCTTTCCATATAAAAAAACATCCTCTCCCAAACGAATAGGCATACGGATCAATTCTTCTTTACTAAAATGCGGTTTTCCATCTACCTTGTATACTCTGCAGAACAATAAACGCATCGCGTTACTTCCTATATCAATTGCGGCAAATACCATTAGTTCATAATTAGTTTAGCTTGCTTTGGCGAACTCAAATACTTTTCAGTGTCCTTTTGCAAGTAGTTATATATCTCATCTTGTACACGCACTTTCTTTTCTCCCTTTTGTGGTTTTTTGTAATGGTTCTCCTGCTTGCGATCAATGATGCGCACCTTGGTGTTTCCTGATAATTGAATATTGATGATGTCCTTCAATTGCGCCCGAATATCCGCATCATAAATAGGTACTGCCACCTCACTTCTGCTATCCAGATTTCGACTCATCCAATCGGCCGACGAAATGTAGATCTTCTCGCTGCCACCATTATTAAAAATAAATACACGTGCATGCTCTAAATATTTATCTACAATACTGTAAACAACGATATTATCGCTCCAGCCCTCCATTTCGGTTACCAAAGAGCAAGCGCCTCTAACAATGATGGTGATCTTTACCCCTGCTCTACTTGCCTCATATAATTTGTCGATCATTTCTTTATCAACCAAACTATTCATCTTTAAAATAATACTGGCTTCCTTTTTCTTTTTGGCAAAAGCGATCTCATTATCGATCAGCTGAACAAATAACTTACGCATGTAAAAGGGCGCAACAGCCAAGTGTTGAAATTGCTCTACCACAAAATTGTTCTCGTAAAAATCAAACACCTTGCTTACTTCGGAAGTAATGAGTTTATTGCAGGTAAGTAAAGTAAAGTCGGTATAGATGCGTGCTGTTTTCTCATTGAAGTTTCCGGTACCTACATGTGCATATTTCACTTCTTTCCCCGATTCCTTGGTGGTGATCAAAAACAATTTGGAGTGTACCTTTAATCCGGGTACTCCATAGATCACTCGCGCTCCTTCTTCACTGAGTTTATTAGCCCAGTATATGTTATTTTCTTCGTCGAAGCGCGCTTGCAATTCAACCAGCACCGTAACTTTCTTTCCATTCTTTACGGCATTGATCAAAGCATTGGCAATTCGCGACGAATCGGCTACGCGATACAACGTGATCTTAATGCTTTCTACAACCGGGTCTATGGAAGCTTCGCGTAATAAGTTTACTATGTGGTTAAAGCTGTGGTATGGATAATGCAATAAAATATCTCTGTTCTTGATCACCTTTAAAATGGTTTGATGGTGATCTATAAAATATTTATGTTCAATAGCCGGCGGGTGATTATACACCAATGCTTTTACACCAAGATTCGGAAAGCCGATAAAGTCTTTGAAATTATGATACCTGCCACCCGGAATAGCATTGTCTTTCTTCGCCATTCCCAATTTGCGCATAATGTAGCGTAACATATCATTTGGCATAGCGGCATCGTAAACAAAACGCACAGGCTGACCTTGTTTGCGGGCCTTTAAACTCTTAGATACTTTTTCGATCATGCTTTTACTCACATCATTGTCAATGTCGAGCTCGGCATCACGTGTTAATTTAATGTTGTAGGCTTCTACAGTTTTGTATCCAAAAACTTCGAAAATAAGGTCAGTGTTGTATCGGATCACGTCATCTAACATGATCACATATTTTTTTGAACCTTGATCTGGCAAAATAATAAATCGAGAGATCACACGAGAAGGGATCTCGATCAATGCGTACTTATTCTTTTTGGGATCATTGATCCACTCCATCTTCAGATACAGATAACTTGCCTTGTCTTTCATGTAAGGAAAAGGTTTGTTATCATCGATCATGATCGGGAAGAGTGTAGGCATCACTTCTTTGATGAAGTAATCGTGCACATATTGTTGCTGATGTATGCTTAAATACTTTTCGTTGATCAAGTAAACATCATTCTTTGCCAGTTCCTTCAAAAGCTCCTGGTATATCTCTTCGAATTTTATTTGCTGCTCAATAACCTTTCGCTGCAAACGCGTTAAAAGTTCTTGAGGGTCTTCGCCATAAATATCCATAGCTTTTTTTCCAAGCTTAGCAAGCCTTCGAACTGTTGCCACACGCACGCGATAGAACTCATCGCGGTTATTACTAAAAATGCCAAGAAATTTTAATCGCTCGATCAGCGGAGTTGAGCGGTCTTCAGCCTCCTGAAGCACACGCTCGTTAAATGAAAGCCAACTGATCTCCCGATTGATGTACGGTGATTTTTTTTTCATACTTATTTAAACTCTTTCGGAAACTGATGAAACATTATTTTCCCTTTTGCCGTAACTACATCTTTCCAGTTTTGTACATCAAACATAAATGATACCATGCCACAGGTTGGGATGTTATCAAAGAATAGGTCGTTGGTTAACTCATTCACCAAATTTGTAAGTCCCGGATTGTGACCAAAGAGAATAGCGTATTCAACTGTATTGTCTATGGCGGCGATCACTTGCTTTAAGGTGTTTACATCACTTTCATAGATCTTTGGTTCAATTACTATTTCTGCTATTGGAAAACCCATGGCACGAGCAAACAAAAATGCCGTGCTCAAAGCGCGTGTTGCGTCGCTGGTGATAAATTTCTTTGGTACTTCGTGATGTGTAAAAAACCATTCACTCATCGCATTAGCGTCCATGTAACCTTTCTCGTTTAGAGGTCTGTCTATATCTTTCAGGCCTTCTGAACCCCAATCGCTTTTAGCGTGTCTTACGATAATCAGTTGTTTCATGGTTTGTTTATTTAAATTATTGTTAAGTAAATTCAGTGAAATGAACTATATTTATTCATCGGTTCCCGGTACCTAATTTAGCTTTAAATTTACGCATTAAGTTTACTATATAATGAGCAATAATTCAACAATTAAATGTCCTAATTGTCAACACGAATTCCCAATTGGCAATGCCTTAGCGCAGGAAATTGAAAACGATATCAAATCGAAATACACTACCTATTTAAATAAGGCCAAAGAAGAACTGAAGCTGGAGAAAGATAAAATGGCCAAGGAAGCTGAAAGCATTAAGCTACAGGCCGAAAATCAAGACCGGATCATTGCCGATAAACTCAAACTGGCCAAACAAATGCTGGAAGAAGAAGCTACAAAAAAAGCTGCTTTAGAAATGCAGGTGCAGATGGAGTTCCTTAACAAAGAAATAACCGAAAAAACACAGAAGCTGAAAGAAAGTCAGATCAAAGAATTAGAGCTGATGCAAAAGGAGAAGGCGTTCAAAGAAAAAGAGGAGACCTTCAATCTGGAACTGGAAAAGAAATTATTGGAGCGACAAAAAGAAATTGAAGAGAAGGTAAAGAAAATAGAATCTGAACGTACCGATCTGAAAATAAAAGAGCTCGAAAAAAAATTGTCTGATCAGGTTGAACTGGCTGAAACCATGCGCCGTAAGGCCGAACAAGGCAGTATGCAATTGCAGGGCGAGGTACAGGAATTGGCTTTAGAAGAATTATTAAAAAGCACTTTCCCTTTTGATGAGATAGAAGAAGTGGGAAAAGGTGTGAAGGGGGCAGATTGCATACAACATGTGCGTAATTCACTGGCACAATCATGTGGCAAGATCATCTACGAGAGCAAACGCACCAAAGCATTTACAAATGAATGGATAGATAAGCTAAAAGCTGATATGCGCGCTACACAAGCTGATATTGCCGTGATCGTTACCGAAGTGTTGCCAAAAGACATGGATAATTTTGGGATGAAAGATGGTGTTTGGGTTTGTCGTTTTTCGGATATCAAAGCTCTGGCTTTTTTATTGCGTGATAGTTTGGTTAAAATCAACACCGCATTGGTGAGCCAGGAAAACAGGGGTGATAAGATGCAATTGCTTTACAATTACTTAACCGGCAACGAGTTTAAATTACAAATTGAAGCCATAGTGGAAGGTTTTGTGGCGTTGAAAGACGGCATTACGCGAGAAAAATTACAAATGGAGAAGATCTGGAAAGAGCGCGAAAAACAATTGGAGAAAGTATTATTGAATACCACACATTTTTATGGTTCAGTAAAAGGTATTGCCGGCAATGCGATCGGTGATATTAAATTATTAGAGTAATCTCTTCTAGAGACAGAAACCGCAGAGCGCGCTAAAGCGCTTCACAGAGTTGTTTCACTGAGGTCGCAGAGAATCACCATTACCCAAATACAAAAAAGAAAACTCTAATTTGCTTTCTAACCCTGTGTTCTCTGTGCAAATCTCTGTGAGACCAAAGGTCTCTGTAGTTTCTACCTCTAAAGCCTAATCTTCCATCTGACCGTTATTCTCCACATTGTCGTTATTTCCAATAATTGCATTGAGAATACTAGTGGTTACAGACAAAATAAAACTAAATAACAGCGCCCACCAAAATCCTCTTACTTCAAATCCGTCTATCAGTTTATCGGTCATGATGATGATGCCCCCATTGATCACCACTAAAAACAAACCCATGGTTACCATAGTGATGGGAATAGTTAATAGGGTTAAGATAGGTTTTACAATGGTATTCATAAACGCCAACACTAAGGCAACTAATAGCGAAGTGGTAAATGTGTCTACATGAACGCCAGGTAATAAATTAGCAACGATCAAAACGGCAATTGCTGTAATAATGATGTTTAAAATAAATTTCATTAGGTTTTTTGTTTTTTCTTTTTCGCTGCTGGAAATAAAATATTGTTCAGGATCAATCGGTAGCCGGGCGAATTGGGATGCAAGCTCAGGTCGGTTGGCGGCTCTTCTACTCGGTGTTGATAATCTTCGGGATCGTGGCCGCCGTAAAAAGACCAAGTGCCCTTTCCGTGCTCGCCATGAATATACTTTGCTTCATTAAAGGCTTTGCTTTCGCCCATGATCAACACATTTTTTTTGACATACTTTTTTTCGAAGGCAACTGTTTGTCCCCAAAAATTTTTAATGGTAGTGGTGTGGTTTTGGCAAAGCATACTCGGCACCGGATCCCACTTCGCCGAAAAATCAAACAGGGTAAACACATCTGTTTTTTCGGTCATGCCATATTGGTTACGAGTGAGGTAGGTATCAATGGTTGAGTATTCGTATTCCATTGGGTTCATGCTCAATTTATAGTTTTCGAAGGCAAAGCCTTTGGTAAAATCGATCTTGGTAGGTGCATTCTTATCTGCGGGATCGTGATCGAACATGCTTTCGCAAATGTCTATTCCTTCGGCAGCCAAAGCAATATCGTAGCTATCGGAGGCGCTGCACATAGCAAATAAAAACCCACCGCTAAATACAAAGTCGCGAATTTTTTTTGCTGTATTCAATTTCATCATCGACACTTTATCGAAACCTAATTTTTTTGCCAGTGCTTCGTTTTGTTTCACTTCATTTTGATACCAAGCCGCATTCATAAAGCCATTGTAAAATTTTCCGTACTGTCCGGTAAAATCTTCGTGATGCAAGTGCAACCAGTCATAATCCTTTAATTTATCTAAAAACACCTCTTCGTCGTAAACCACATCATACGGTATCTCGGCATACTTTAAAACCAGGGTCACTGCATCGTCCCATGGCTGTTTTCCTGGAGGAGAGTATACCGCGATACGCGGCGCTTTTTCTAATTTCACGGCATCTTGATTCACTTCTGGATTTGCAATTTCAGCGAGTATTCCCGAAGCAGCAGCATCGCTGACCACTTCGTAGGAGATCCCACGGATCTCGCACTCTTTGGTAATAGTTTTTGAAGTGGGGATCATAAAACTTCCACCTCTATAGTTCAGTAGCCAGTGGATCTCGAGGTTGGCCTCAAGCGCCCAATAGGCAATGCCGTATGCTTTCAAATGATTTTTTTGCGAATCATCCATTGGAATTAAAATAGACGAGGCACTTGCAATCCCGGCAATTAAGATAAATATATAACACAGTGCTTTTTTCATTCGCTCCTATAAATGTAGTGAGTTTTTGGGTGAAATAATAACGGAAGAATTTAAAAAAGGTTAATATAAAGCCCTGCAAAAACAAGCGCCCTAATAAAAGAAAATGTAAATTTGATAAAAACAAAACCACATGGAAACAACAAACGACTTAAATCAACAAGAAGATAAGACGATTGCCGTTGTATCTTATATTACCATCATTGGCTACATTATTGCTATTGTATTACATAGTAACAACAAAACCAAATTGGGTTCTTACCATTTAAAACAAGCTTCGGGCCTTATTGTATTTGCCGTTGCCTCTTGGTTGTCGCTTATGGTACTCGGAATCTTACCGTTTATTGGTTGGCTGGTATTAATACTTGCTCCTGTATTATGGATCGGTATTTTAGTGCTGTTGATCCTTGGACTGATCAGCGCGGTGAATGGCGAGCAAAAACCTTTACCCATCATTGGAAAATTTTCAGAAAAATGGTTTGCCAACGCGTTTAATTAATATCTGCAAAAAAGCTCAACTAGAAAATAAGTGAAATAAAAAAGGCGTATCAACTATCTTGTTGGTACGCCTTTTTTAATTTGATTCGAGTTACGCTTTTAAAAAGCCCATGATCTTTTCTACACTGTCCTTCGCATCACCATACAACATTTCTGAGTTTGGTTTGTAAAATAAAGGATTGTCCTCGCCAGAATAACCGGCCGACATCGAACGTTTCATAATGATCACTTTCTCTGCTTTCCAAGCTTCAATAACCGGCATACCATAAATTGAACATCCCGGATCGTCTTGCGCTGCAGGATTAACAACGTCATTAGCGCCGATCACCATTACCACATCGGTATTTGGCATATCGTCGTTTATTTCATCCATTTCTAGTACAATATCATAAGGCACATTTGCTTCTGCCAACAAAACGTTCATATGGCCCGGTAAACGACCCGCAACCGGGTGAATAGCAAAACGCACATTTTTTCCGGCCTTACGCAATGTTTGAACCATATCATAAATAGGGTATTGCGCTTTAGCTACTGCCATACCATAACCAGGAACAATCACAACGGACTTTGCTTCTTTTAATAAAGCGGCAACCTCTTCGTGATTCAAAGCAGTTACTTCGCCTTCCATTGCTTTTTTTTCTCCACCTTTTGGCGCTAAACTAGCACTTGCAAAAATTACCGAGAAGAACGAACGATTCATGGCGTGACACATGTGCATTGAAAGAATAGCACCTGAACTTCCTACCAAAGCACCTGTAACAATTAAAAGATCATTGCCTAACATAAAGCCTGCTGCTGCTGCTGCCCAACCTGAATATGAATTTAACATCGAAACAACCACCGGCATATCTCCTCCGCCAATAGCCATTACCAATACAACTCCTACAAATGACGCGATCGCTGTCATGATCAACAAATACAGCATGCCTCCTGTTCCTTCTGCGTTGCAAAAGAAAACTCCGAGAACTGTACTAGCTAATAAAAGTATTAAGTTCATGGTTTGAAGTCCTTTAAAACTCCATGGCTTAGAAGGAACTTTACCGTCTAATTTTCCCCAGGCAATAATAGAACCTGTAAATGTAATTGCGCCAATAAAAATTCCCACGAACACTTCAACCAGATGTATGATGTGCGCTGCACCTTGTAATTCATGTGTTTTAGGATCAAGGTATGAACCAAAACCAACTAACACAGCGGCTAATCCCACAAAGCTGTGAAGGATAGCAACCAACTGAGGCATAGAGGTCATTTCAACCTTACGCGCCAACATTAATCCGATGACCGAAGCAACTGCAATGGCTCCGATGATATAAATATGACCTGCAACACCTTGTCCTAAAACAGTGGCAATAATTGCTACGATCATACCTACTATTCCATAAAGTACACCACGCTTTGCTGATTCTTGAGAGGATAAACCTCCTAAACTTAATATAAACAGAATACTTGCAAATAAATATGCTGCTGTTTGTATTTCTTTTACGATAAACATAATTTGATTCTTTTTTAACTCTTTTATTATTTCATTATATCTTACTGACCGCTATTGCTTTTTATTCGCCGTAGCTTTAGCGAAGGTGAATTATTTCTTGAACATTTTCAACATGCGATGCGTAACTACGAAACCACCAACAATATTAATACTCGCTATTAAAATGGCTATAAATGCCAATATGGTCATTGGATTCATGATATCATCGGTTGTTTGCAACAATCCACCCACCACAATAATTCCACTGATGGCATTTGTTACCGCCATTAACGGTGTGTGTAAAGAGTGCGCTACATTCGTGATCAACTGCCATCCCACAAATACAGCTAAAATAAACACGGTGAAATGCTGAATAAATTCGGCCGGTGCATACTTTCCAACTAACAATAATAATAAGCCAACCACGCCCAAACGAATTAACATAGAGGTTGCTGCTTTTTTTGATTTTGCTTCATCCGATATCTTCACTTCCTCTGCCGTAGGTGGTACTACTTTTTTAGCACCTCCACCCGCGGTAGGACTTACCGGAAGTGGTGCAGGAGGCCAGTTGATTTTACCGTTATGCGTTACCATCGCTCTTGATACAACAGCATCTTCCATATCGATCTTCCATTTATCGGCCTTACCCATGTCATCTAATAAGTGACACAAGTTATTACCGTATAGTTGTGAAGCCTGACTAGGCAACTGACTTAACTTACCTACAATGGTTACACCATTATTAGTAGTGAAAATTTCTCCGTTTTTGGTATAAGCACAGTTACCACCTGTTGAAGCTGCAAGATCCACAATAACCGAACCCGGCTTCATAGCATCTACGTGATAATCCATCCATAACTTAGGAGCAGGACGGCCTGGAATTTGTGCTGTAGTAATTACAATATCAACTTCTTTAGCTTGTTCTAAGAACAACTTCATCTCTGCCTCAATAAACTCTTTACTCATTTCTTTTGAGTAACCAGATGACGTTGCGCCGTCCTCTTCAATTTCTACCGTTAAAAAAGTAGCGCCCATTGATTCAATTTGCTCAGCTACTTCTTTACGTGTATCAAACGCTCTTACAATTGCACCCAATGAATTGGCTGCCCCAATAGAAGCTAAACCTGCTACACCTGCGCCAATAACCAATACTTTAGCCGGCTCTACTTTACCTGCGGCAGTAATTTGCCCGTTTAAAAAACGACCAAAATAATACGACCCTTCGATCACCGCTCTGTATCCGGCAATGTTTGCCATGGAAGATAATACGTCCATTTTTTGTGCTCTGGAAATACGAGGGATCGCATCCATTGCTACGGCATTTACTTTTTGATCAGCTAATTTTTTAAGTAGATCTTGGTTTTGTGCCGGCCATAAATAGCTCAACAACACCAAACCTTCTTTCATCATGGCTACTTCCTCTACCGAAGGTTCTTTTACCTTCAATACAATATCCGATTTGCCGTATATATCAGCTGCAGTTTGAACAATTTTAGCTCCGGCCTCTTCAAATTCTTTATCCGAAAAATTTGCTTTTACCCCGGCATTGTGCTGAATGTAAACTTCAAACCCTTGCTTTTGCAAACGCTTAACTGTTTTGGGAGTTGCCGCAACTCTTAACTCATTTGGAAAAATTTCCGATGGAATTCCAACTTTCATATAACTTATTTATTGTTTTTAATTTTCATGCGGTACAAGCCTCAGGATTCAATTTAAAACACCTCATCCCTGCTGTAACCGTTTTATTTTATGCGAAACAAATAACGAAAAAATAGGGGAGAAAGTCAAATAAATCCTCCTCTGTATTGTACTAGTCCTCAACTGCGTAGATCTTATTGATCACGTCTAAATTCTTTTCCTTGATCACTTTGCGTTTCAGACTCAGTTTTGGGGTTATCTCGCCTTTATCAATCGACCATTCGTATTTTACGATCTCGCAACGCTTTAATTGTTCAAAAGGCGCTAATCCTTTATTGATCTCTTTCACATGATCGCTGATGATCTTCTTTAACTCAGGATGCTCGGCCATCTCTTCTTTCGTGGTGAAGTTGATGCCATTTTGAGTGCAATATTCCTTAAAATTATCGTAAGATGGCACGATGAGCGCAGAAGCATACTTTTGCCCTTCGCCAATAACCATGCAGTTTTCAACGTACTTGCACTCCTTTAATTTATTTTCAATGGCCATTGGCGCTATGTATTTGCCTGAACTGGTTTTAAAGATCTCCTTTTTTCGATCAGTGATCTTTAAGAATTTATTCTCCACAAACATGCCTACGTCTCCTGTGTGCAACCATCCGTCTTGATCGATCATTTCGGCAGTTGCTTCCGGATTTTTAAAGTAACCCAGCATTTTATTTGGTCCTTTCATTAAGATCTCGCCATCTTCCTCTGCTATTTTTACCTCGCAGCCTTTAATAACAGGGCCTACTGTTCCAAAACGAATATTATCCACACCAATACGGTTCACGGCAATAACCGGACTCGTTTCGGTTAAACCATAGCCTTGTAAGATTTGAATTTTAGCACATGAAAAAACACGCTCTAAACGAGCATTTAAAGCTGCACCGCCGCTTACTAAAAATTGCACTTCGCCACCAATGGCTGCGCGCCATTTATTGTACACCAATTTATCGGCAATAGAACGTTGAAGATTGTACATAAAACCATTTCTTCCTTCGCCTTCGTAGGCATTCGCTAACTTAACCGACCAGTTGAAAATTTTCTTTTTAAAGCCGGTGAGTTTCTCGCCGGCCGACATGATGCGTTCGTGCACCCGTTCAAAGATACGCGGTACGGCCACGAAAATATGGGGTTTTATTTCGCGCGCTGTATCGCCAATGGCTTCTAAGCTTTCGAGGTAATAAATGCTGATGTGTTGGTAAAGGAATATGGTGTTCACCATGCGCTCGTACACATGATTTAATGGTAAAAAACTTAATGAACGCCAGGTGGGTTCAAAGGGTACAAAATCGGCGCAGGCTAAAACATTTGATATCAAATTGGTATGTGATAACATTACCCCTTTTGGAATACCCGTTGTGCCGGAGGTATAAAGGATCGTTAACAGATCGCTCGGTAAAATACTTTTTTTAGTTGCTTCCAGTTTAGATATGTCACAATTGTTCTTACCTATTTCCATGAATTCAGAGAAGTGCTTTACCCCTTCGATCTCACTGAATGAAAAAACAAATTTTACATGGCTCAGTTCGTTTTCAATACCCGCGATCTTTTGGTAGATCGCCTTATCTGAAACAAAAATAACCTTAGACTCGGAGTGATTCAGAATAAATTTTAGGTCGTTTAAACTAATGGTTGGGTAAATTGGGGCCGTTACAACGCCCACTTGCTGGCAGCCATAATCCACAAAATTCCACTCAGGGCGGTTGGTGGAGATAATGGCAACAGTATCACCCTTTTTTAAACCCATATGCATCAATGCGCAACTCACCGTATTGGTATTGCTAATAAAATCGGCGGTGCTAAAAGATCTCCAGGTCTTGTTTTCCTTTCGGTTAAGCAAGGTTGGGTTATTCTTTTCCTGTTTCAGTTTTTCTAAAACATCAAAAACGCGGGTAATTTCCATCTGTTATCAATTTATCGTTAAGGCAAATTGGGTCGCTTTATTAAAAAATAAAACACTAATATAACTTTTATTTTAAATTCTAAAAATGGAGATTAATCTTTATCTTTAAATTTTTATAAGTTATGTTAGTAGTTACAGGCGCAGCAGGTTTCATAGGAAGTTGTTTGATCGGAAAATTAAACGCTCAGGGTCATACAGATCTTGTTTTAGTTGATGATTTTTCGAAAACAGATAAACAAGATAATTTCAAGGGAAAAGACTTTCTAGAAAAAATAGAACGCTCACAATTTATTGATTGGTTGAGTAAAAATGCCGGAAAAATAACATGTGTATTTCACATAGGTGCACGAACAGATACCACCGAATTTAGCGTGGCTATTTTTGATGAACTGAACTTGAATTACACCAAAAGTTTATGGCAAATTTGCAGCGAACACCAAATTCCCTTTATTTACGCCTCTTCAGCAGCTACTTATGGTTTAGGTGAACATGGTTATGACGATGATGAAAGTAAGATCCATTTACTTAAGCCGCTTAACCCATATGGCGATAGTAAAAACGATTTTGACAAATGGGCCATACAACAAACTAAAACACCGCCAAATTGGTACGGCTTAAAATTCTTTAATGTTTACGGTCCAAACGAATACCACAAAGGGCGTATGGCTTCGGTGATCTTTCATTCATTTAACCAGATACACGCGGCTGGAAAAGTGAAATTGTTTCGCTCGCACAATCCAAACTATACTGATGGCGGACAATTGCGCGATTTTGTTTATGTGAAGGATGTGGTGGATGTGATCAACTTCTTATTTGAAAAGAAGCCGAAGAACGGCATCTATAATTTAGGAAGTGGAAAGGCAAGAACGTTTTTAGACTTGGCCTTGGCTACTTTTAAATCATTGAATAAAGAGCCAAACATTGAGTTTATAGATACGCCGATTGATATCAGAGACAAGTACCAGTATTTTACAGAGGCGAATATGAATAAGCTGATCAAAGCAGGATACACCAAACCATTTACCAGTTTAGAAGATGGTGTGAATGACTATGTGACCAATTACTTGATCCAAAAAAACTACTACTGATCGATCGATCTTAATTTTCTTATCTCGTCGGCATACTCGGTGCCGTTGATCTTCGAATCTGTCCAAGCTGCCAAGTCGAAATATTCACTGGCAATTATTTGATATGGGTCCTTAAAGATCTCTGTTAAATTTGCTTTAAAATCAATGAACAATTGATGTTTATCGTTCCGCTTTTTTGAGATCGCAATACCTTTAAAGTGTTTTAAAAAGGCTAATTCATATTCAAACGGGTAATCGATCAAGTTAAAGAAACGAACGGTGGATTTATACGTATACACTAAATAATCGGTGTTATTTAATTCGTAATGAACAACCAAATTACAGATCTTAGCTAGGCGATACAGATCCTGACGTGCTTCGTCAAACTCCATATTCAATATCTCGTTAATACATTTTAAGGCCCTGTTGTAATTTTTCTTGGCAAAATTTGTAACGAACATTAAAAAATAAATGGTGGTGCGCTCATGACCCGGATACTGCGTGCTGTATTTTTCCATGGCCGCCTCTACTCCATCCAACAACTCATTGGCTTTATCAAACTGGCCAGAGTAATTGTAGAACATATTATCATAAACCGTAAGGCGTGTGAAAATGGTATTTTGAAGGTCTTGTGTGTTAAAATGTTTCCCCTCTTTTACTGAACGCAAATGATCAATTGCCGCCTTTGCCTGTTTAAGATTAGCGTTAATTGCCAGATACCTGGCATGAAAGCCCCAAAGACTAATATAGATCTTAGGGAACTCCTCAATTAAAAACTCATGCTCCTTAAATAATTGCAATGCATTTGCGATCTCAATACCTAACTTTGTATTATCACCAGCTAACCGAAAGCAGATCAGGCGACAATAAGTGCCCAGCAATAGCGATTTTTTTGAATTTGCATGGCCAAGATCAGCAATATAGGGATGATTGAGGAATGAATCTACCAAGTGTTTCTTTGAGCGATCGTGTACTAAAATATTTTGGTTGAAATAATATTCTATTTCTCCCATCAATAATTTATACTTGTTCTTTACAAAGATCATGTCAAGGCAACCATCCTTTTCTTCCAACAACTTCAACACCTTAGTGCTTTGCGAATTCTTACAATTGTTACCAACTGTAAAATATTCGAGTTCAATCTCTATCAGATCTAAAAAAGAAAAACACAGTTCGTCGTGTATCACGATCTCTCTGACCTTCTCCGCCTCTTGTTCTGCCAGCTTCGATAAACCTTTACTGTATAACAACTGCACATCTTTCACCTTTTCGTAGGTATAAGCCGATTTTTTATCGGTGATGCGTTGGTTGCGTAAACTTTTTAATAAATGGTGTAATAACTGATTCTTTTCGGACGCCAAGTGTTTCGCAAATGTTTCATCCTTAAAGTGTTTTTTTACCTTCTCTTCGTTGTATTCTTCAATGCTCTCCAAATACAAAAAAAGCTTTTGATAATTTTTTTCGCCTTGCTGTAACGAAGCATGTTGAAGAAAATCGGCTCGTTCTTCCGGTGTAAGTGATCTTACTATTTCGTGCAACAAATTACTTGGTTTCATTTGCGTGTAAAGTGTTAATGTTAACGAAATAATCGCTCAAAAAGGCGTGTTTGGACATCAGTTCCTCCCGTTGAGCCTTATAATTTAATTCTTCGCCCTTATTCTGTAGCTTGCTGTAAATCGCTTCCTTACAATAAAAAACAAATACAGTTTCTTTTAAGCTCAACGATTCCAAATTCGCCGTGATCAATGGATTCTCTAGGTCTTTTTGGCTGATCTCGTAATTCTGATCTTTTCCACAGCCTTTTAAATTCATAAAAAAATAAAGGTATTTATTCAATCGCAATTCTTTATTGATCACACTTTGCTCTTCATTCGCAATTAAAAGCGGTTGGTGTTGTATCTTTTTTCCATCTTCAAAAAAGATGAGTTTCTTTTCAATATCAAACACTTTCAACATGTACCCAAACTCTTCCAGCTCATACAACTCACGCTTGAGGGAATTAAGCATTTTACGGCATTGTTTGTATTGTGCCTTATCGCACAAACATCTTAGATTCAGGATCTCATCCTTTATTCTGAAATAAAAATTACTCTCCGAATAAAAATTGCGAAGACTTTTTAAAATAAGTTGATATAGCTTGGTGTTTGTTTCTGATGAACTGAGATTGCTTTTTTCCAGCTTCTCTATACTGATCGTTTCCTTTTCAATAGCATCAAACAACTCAACTAAAGGACCAATGTTGTCTCCTTCAGTTACAGCCATCATTTTAAAAAAACGCTTTTCAGCCTTTCCTAGGCTTTTGATCAAATCTGCTATGTCGTTCAAATCCATCTACTCTATATTCTTTCAGTTGTTAAATATAAAAAATCATTTTCAAGAAGCGTAATTTTTGCTAACTTTATTATCAATAGATTTCGTATGATTCGATCGTTTTTTTTGAGTTTGTTTTCGGTATTGTTAATTAATTTAACAGTTGCGCAAGAAATTTCTTGCCAAAGCCACAAGTCAGGCGCTTTTGCCACACCACCGTATTATTGCGCTGAAAATTTACTAAGCGACACCTTTAACATTTTTAAATATTGGATCGATCTGGAAATTGGAAATACAGCTAATAAATTTATAAAAGGTTCTACGAAAATAAAATTCGCACCAAAGCAAAACAACAAAACATTTATCCGTTTTGATCTTCTTAAATTATTGGTTGATTCGGTTAAAGAGGGAACTACTTTATTAACCTATACGTATAACGACACCATCTTAAAAGTTAATTTTACTTCGCCAAAGAACACCAATGACACCGCATGGATATCGGTATACTACCATGGCTTGCCGCAAGGTGATGCCAGTGGTTGGGGCGGTTTTTATTTCGACAACACAGGTGGTGCCGAATATGCCTACAACTTAGGTGTAGGTTTTGCTGCTAACCCTCACAATTACGGACGTGTTTGGTTTCCTTGCTTTGATAATTTCGTAGAACGGAGTCGTTATGAGTTTGCTATTAAAAGTGATACAGTGCGAAGAGCCTTTTGCAATGGCTATTTATTATCGGATGTGATCACCTTACCAAACAGAACACGCACCTGGGTAATGAACGATGAGATACCAACTTATTTGGCAAGTGTGGCGGTTGCAAAATACAGTCAGGTTAACTGGACAGTGAACACCATGAACGGACCGCGTCCAATTACTTTGGCAGCAGTAGCAGCAGATACCACCGCTATGAAAAACGGCTTTGTGAATTTACCCAATTGCATTATGGGCTTCGAAAACTATTACGGGCCTTATATCTGGAACCGCTTTGGTTATTGCGGTGTTCCTTTTAACAGCGGTGCCATGGAGCATGCCACTAATATTTCTTATCCGCGAGCTACATTTGGAAACCTAGCTTATGAGGCAGAATTAATGGCACATGAGTTATCACACCACTGGTGGGGCGATCAGATAACGTGTGAAACAAAAGAGGATATGTGGATCAATGAAGGAATGGCATCTTACAGCGCCTACCTTTTTAAAGAATGGCAATACGGTTACGCTAATTATTTAACAGGCATACGCTCGCAACACGATGTTTTACTAAAGCAATTGCACCACAAAGAAGGCGGTTTTAGAGCTATTTCGGGCATACCACACAACTTAACTTATGGCGACCATGTTTACAAAAAAGGATCGGATGTAGCGCATAACTTACGCACCTATTTAGGCGATGCAGCATTTTTTACAGCGCTGAAATATGTGTTAGTTCAAAAAACCAATCAATCGATCAACAGTTTGCAGATGCGGGACCTGATGCAAACATCAAGCGGAAAAAACCTCAGCGACTTTTTTACTAACTGGGTGTTTAATGGCGGCTGGCCACATTTTGCCATTGATTCGGTGCGCATCTTAAATCAAGCGGCAGGCAGTTGTACTGTATCGGTTGGTATTAAACAAAAATTATATGGTGCACCAAGTTTATTTAATAACGTGCCTTTAGAGGTGAGTTTTTTTAAACCCGACTGGAGCCGAAGCACTCAAAGCTTTACATACAGTGGCGCAGCGCAGCAATTTACGTTTGCATTAAATTTTATTCCTGTTTCAACTATCCTTAATTACGACAGTAAAATTGGTGATGCTACCGGGGCAGAAACAAAAACATTTAAAACCGTAACATCGCAAAACTTTAGTGTGGCACGCATGCGCATGATCATTTCGAACACCGGCAGCGATTCAAACTTTGTAAGATTAGCACATAATTTTGTGAAACCAGATCCGTTTAAATACAACCCGAGCAATGCCATACTCTCTAACCAACATTACTGGAAAGTTGATGGTATCTGGTCGGCCGGATTTGTGAGTAAAGCCCGTTTTTCATATGATGGTACTAATAATTACGGCAGTACTTATGGTTACTTGGATACCTTACTTACACAAGTAAGCGGCGATAGCATTTGCGTTTACTACCGTAAAGATGCTGGTGACGACTGGAGGTTGGTGAAGCCATACACGCATATGCAAACATCAACCAAAACCGGATTTGTGGAAATTGATACCTTAAAAATTGGTGAATACACATTTGGTAAAATTGGCGATACCACTTCTATTGGCGTAAAGGAATACACCAAAGATAACAATCAGATCAACCTGTATCCCAACCCCGCTAAGCGCTTTGTGAATGTTGACCTCAGCTTGATGAAGCATTTCTATAATCGAATGGAAGTGATCAACAGCGAAGGCAAAGAAGTTTACAGCACATTTGTTTCAGAGAAAAAATTAAAACTCAACACCGAGCAATTTGCTAAAGGGGTATATTTAATTCAGATAAAAGACGGTGCAAAATTACTGGTCACCAAAAAACTGATCATTCAATAACGCCGTTAATGGCTTTGATCAACGCTTTTGCTTTTAGTAAGCATTCTTCGTATTCAGCTTCGGGATCACATAGGTGTGTGATGGCACTGCCAACGGCAAAAGACAAACGTTTTGCTTTTGAATCATAAACAATGGTTCGAATCAATACCGATAATTTAAAATCGCCCTCTTCATTTATATAGCCAAATGCACCTGAATATTGTTTGCGATTAAACTGCTCAAATTCATCTATCAATTGCATCGCTCGGATCTTTGGCGCGCCGGTCATACTGGCCATTGGAAAGGTAGCGGCAATGATATCCTTAAAATGCAAATTTGGTTTTAGTTTACATTGAACAGTGCTTACCATTTGGTGAACGGTTTTATACGATTCAATATTATATAACTTCGGAACGATAACTGTGCCTTTTTGTGATAAAATAGAGAGATCATTGCGCGCAACATCCACTATCATCACATTTTCGGTTCGCTCTTTTAAACTTAAATGTAATTGATTCTTGAGGTTCTCATCTTCTGTATGATCATTGCTGCGCTTAGCTGTACCTTTGATGGGTTTTGTAATAAGCGTTTCGTTTTGTTTGGCTAAAAATAATTCGGGACTAGCGCTTATTAAATATGTATCGCCCAACTTAGCTAATACCGCATAAGGTGCCTCTGCGAGTTCGTTTAACTTTAAAAATGCCGCAATGGGGTCTATCTCTATATTCTCGGCAAAAAATTCTACACAAAAATTGATCTCGTAAATATCGCCCAATTGAATGTGCTGTTTTAATGCTTTTACACGCTTAATATATTCTTGCTTATTGGTAAGGGTTTTCAGTTGTATTAGCGGAGATTCTTTTGTTGTACTTTCATTTAATTCCGAAATAGTGAAAGGACGTTTACTTTCTACTTTATAAAATAATTGATCGCCGGCTTTGCCTTTCAAAATGTGCTCTTTATGCGAATAGTTTATGAGTACTACGGAGTTGTTTGCAAATTCAGTACTTGCGGGGCCAAGCTGGTAAAGCACATTGTTAAAACCCTCCAGGTGAAGGTTGTTGGAGGTGATGAGGAAGTTGCTATTCTTATCCGGACTAAAATTCATTTCAACATCAAAGTTATGGTTTTAAACTTAACCACATAGAACACCTTAGAATTCCAGGTCCTAATGGTAATAGCATAAGTTTCATTACTGGTGCACAGTTATTTAAATGCGAACTGAATACTAAGCACCCTGTTGTTCCAGAGCCGCCATAGCAAACTTAATATCGGCGTAAGAATAAGATGAATCCATCTCAGCCTTAATGAGTTTTAAAGATGCTGTTTTTAGTTCTTGCGCTACTTTTGCAATGGCCTCAATTTTTTCCTGCGAAATAAAATCGCTGGCATTTAACTCGCCCGTTGCCACGTAGTATGCCAAATGGCCCTCGATGGTGGTAATGGCAAAATTGCGGATAGCCGCAATTTCTTCTATTGTTTTGCCTTCTTTGTACAGATCAAAAGTGAGTTGCTTGGTATCCACCTTTTCTTTGGGCGGAGCTTTCTCTTTTTTTGTTCGCTTTTTTGTGGTCTCCGTTTCTGCGATCTTTACTTCACGCGACGAATCATGGATCAGTTGCTTATATTGATCCTTTGTATATTCCTCGCCTTTCAATATCGCTTCACACAAGCCTACCGCTTTCTCCACTTTTTTAACCTGCTCAAAAAATAATACTTCGAGCTTCATTAACTCAGTGGTGTACTGCTTTACTTTCTTTTCTTCTTTTAAATTTTCGAGGTGAGCGAAAATAGAATTAGAGGCATTCTTTAAAATAGGCACAAAATACCCTTGCGCATCTTTAACCCGCTTTAACAACGTCTCACGCCAACCTTCAGCACTCTGGTCAATTATGCCGTTTAGTTGATTGGCAAAGCGATCGGCGTTGGTCTTTAATTCACCGGTCTTGTTTACCAGTTCATACATCCATTCTTTGAACTTCACCTTTAACTTACTTTGGTGTTCTTCAAAATGTTCTTTATAATGTTGATTAAGCGAATTATTGAGCCAGTTAAAATCGTAACAGTAATTTAAATAGTAACGTAAAAATTTAATGGTTTCGGTGTTTAACTGCACCGTAATGTTCTCCTGACTGTCTTTTGTGTTTGAGAACTCCATGACCTTGGCATCACTTGCAATACTATTAAAGTTTATGGTAGAAGTTAAGATGAGTCCACTCATGTCGCGTAAACGCGAGAGCGCCACATATACCTGGCCGGGCGCAAAAGCATCCGCCACGTCAATAATGGCTTTATCAAAAGTTAAACCCTGACTTTTATGCACCGTGATAGCCCATGCCAGTTTAATGGGATAGTGAATGAATTCGCCAACCACTTCTTCTTCAATTTCGTTGGTGACCTTATTTAAAACGTAACGTTTGTTTTCCCAGGTGTATTTATCCAGTTTCAGTTTTCGCTTATCCTCAAACTCTACGTGAATTTCGTTGGGCTTTAAATCAATTACCTTTGCTAGTTTACCATTAAAATAGTTTTGATTGCCACTCAGATCATTCTTTATGAACATCACTTGCGCTCCTAGCTTTAGCTCCAAGGTTCTTTCTACCGGAAACATGTTATCCGGAAAGTCGTTCTTTATTTCAGCTTCATAAAAAAAAGAAGGTGTTTTTAATTCGCTTAAGAACTCCTTATTAATGTTGGTTGCCTTATAGTTGTGTGTAGTAAGGGTGATGTAATTATCGTTTATTTTTTGTTTGAAGTTGGGTTTATAGAACGTGTTCAATAATTCCACATCTGTTTTGGTAACACAGTTGTTTCGCAGATTATTTAGGAGCGATATAAACTCGGGATTATTTTGCCGATAGATCTTATCGAGTTCAATATAGATCGGTGGATCTTTTTGCAACACCAATGAATCAAAAAAATAAATGCTTTTATAAAACTCACTGAGTACACTCCACTCATCGTCTTTCACCACAGGCGGTAACTGATACATATCGCCAATAAACAATACTTGTACACCACCAAAAGACAAATAGTTTCGTCCGCGTACACTTCGCATGATCGCATCAATGGCATCCAATATATCGGCGCGCAGCATACTCACCTCATCAATGATCAACAGTTCGATCTCACGAATGATCGCACGTTTATTCTTGTTCATCTGATGGTTCTTGAAAAGCGAATTACGATCGTTGAGCTGAATATACGAATTGCCTTGTTGCTGGTAATTTTGCACTGGCACAAAACTTCCGAACGGAATTTGAAACATGGAATGAATGGTGCTTCCTCCGGCGTTAATGGCAGCAATACCTGTAGGGGCAACAATTGCTGCCTTTTTATGGGTATTTTGAATGATGTGACGTAGGAAGGTGGTTTTGCCGGTACCGGCCTTTCCGGTTAAAAAAACATGCTTGTTCGTTTGGTTAATGAACTTACTTGCTATGAGTGCTGCTTCGGAGAGAGATGATGACATTGGTTTTAAAGTTACTGATTATTTTTAGCCATGAAGGTGTTAAAAAGGGTTTTTTATAATTTGTTATTTGTGTCCTTCGCTTCGCTCAGGAACCTTTGTTTTAGTGCTCTAAAGAAAACCACGGAGACACGGAGGACATAAAACCACGAAGGCACTAAGACACAAAGAAATTTATTGATACCATGATTCAAAAATAGGTCGTTTGCCGATTTACGAAGGTACGATCCTTCGCTTCGCTCAGGAACCTTTGTTTTATTGCTCTAAAGAGAACCACGAAGACACAAAGGCACTAAAATATTTGAATGATCCAAAATTAAGCGCAGTGCACAATTTATTGAACCACAAAGACACATAGTTAGTTTCTGAATCGCTTTATTCCCTGTTTTATAGTTGGCACATTGAAGTTTATTAAAAATCCAAGGCTTAGGTTAGTTAATTTTAAATGGCTGATCAATTGAGCATCCCATAATTGATTGTGCTTTTCTATAGCTTTTAACTCAACTATAACTGTGCCATTGATCAGTAAATCTAATTTCAATCCTTCCTTTAATATCTGTTCATCATATTCAATTGGAATTAATACTTGGCGCTGAACTTTAAATCCCCTTTTGATCATTTCATATTCCATGCATATTTCATAAACTTTTTCCAATAGCCCCGGGCCTAACTCCTTGTGTATCCTATAAGCAGCATCCACAATTTCTTTACCAATATTCTCCTCTATATCCCTACTACTTAAATACTCCATAGTTCATCTTTTTTGGTTATGATCTTTAGTTCCTTTTGTGTCTTAGTGCCTTTGTGGTTAATGGTTTAAGCTTACAAGCCTAGCCTATTCTTCTCAGCTCTATTTTTCTCCGTGACTCTGTGCCTCCGTGGTATGCATTTATACTGTTCATTAAGCATACAGACTTGTTTGTTTTTGTGTCTTAGTGCCTTTGTGGTTAATAGTTCGAGCTTACGGGCTCGTTTGTTTTGTGCCTTTGTGGCCTAGCTTACGCTGCTTGCGGTGTGTAATTCACTACGATCTCGTTGGCAACTACACGAGTGATGGTGTGCTTTTTGCCCAGTTTATCTATATAGCTGCGGGTATCTAATTTACCTTGCACCAATATTTTTGTGCCTTTTTGCGAAAGCTGTTGCACCTGCTCGGCTAACTTACCCCATACAATGACCTTGTGCCACGATGTTTTGGTGCGGGTTTCGCCGTTGCGGTACTTTTTAAAATCGTTTACGGCTACGGATAGTTCCGTTAATTTGGTGTTGTTTACTATTTTTAATTCAGGTGCTTTACCTAAGTTACCTATGATCTGTACGTTGTTGTTTGTTTTCATGATTTTACTATTTGTTTTTTACCACTAAGGCACAAAGACACTAAGAAAATTAAACCTTACGGGGTTAGAACTTCTTGTAGATGAACCTCAGATTATACTTGAGTTGTTTTTTGAACCACTAAGACACAAAGGCACTAAGAAAATTAACCTTACGGGGTTAATTATCATATAGGTGCTCAGCTATCCTTCGCGGCTATAGTGAGGTTACTATTGTACTTGTTTTTTATTCATTAATACTAACTCGTTGGCTACGATCTCGGTTGAGTAACGCTTATTACCATCCTTATCATTGTAATTACGTGTTACCAATTTGCCGTCAATTAATACCTGGCTGCCTTTTTCAAATAACTTCTCTGCTTTTTCAGCTAACTTGCCCCATGCTATTACAGTGTGCCAGTGTGTTTCGGTAATAAACTCACCGTTTTTATTTTTTTTATACTCGGAAGTTGCTACTGCGAAACGTGCCAATTTATTATTATCAAACGACTTCATTTCAGGTGTGTTACCTAAGTTTCCTACTAATTGTACGCGGTTTTTTACAGTTGTGCTCATGTTTTTTTGTTTTTTTTGTTTTTTAATTGTTTGTTTTTCTTCGTCCGCCTTAGCATTTTGCGAAGGCGGAACTGTCAACTCTTTTTCGAACGGCCATTCTGATTGTTTGACGAGACAAAGGTATGATGAGAAAAAATCGGGATCCGTATACTAAGCGTTTAAAGTCGACAACAAACGTTTACAATCTTATTAGGGTAAAAGAACTATTCCCGGAGCTTCACTATTAACTGTTTTTCAATAAGTTACAATGTGTTTTGTTTAGAGCATTCTAATCTTCTTTTCCAAATTAATTTATTTTTATTTTATCCGTTTTCATAAATCTAACGCGGTAATTATCCTTTTTTGAAATGATTCTTTATAAAATCCATGATAAATGATTGCGTTTGCTTGCAAAAAAAATAAAGTTTAGTATATTTAAATTATTGATTGGCATTGCTCTTGTACCAACACCAAACCACAAGCGTTCTTTTTTAAAAACATTTAAAAACCCAACACCATAAACCCACAATTATGTTCGGAATAAAACACATCAAATTTGACTCAATGACCTATGTGATGCATTTCACAAATGGTAAAGTTGCTAAGGAGGGTCGCGGCCTTTCGTTCTTTTACTTTGAGCCCAATAGTTCCATTGCTGCCATCCCTATGGGAAGTAATGATCTGCCGTTTATTTTTAATGAATCCACTAACGATTATCAGGCGGTATCTATTCAGGGGCAGATCAGTTACAAGATCAGCAACCCTAAAACATTGGCCGATGTGCTTGATTTTACCGTGAACGATAACGGACAGTACAAAAAGAATGATATTGAAAAACTGAACCAGCGTATCATTAACGAAGCGCAAACCACCACTTCATCTTACATACATGGCATTAAATTAAAAGACGCCATTCGCTCGGCTAAAGAAATTGAAGCTAAGATCCACGCCGGACTTAAAGCCTCTACTGCCATTAGCATGTTGGGTATTGAGATATTAGGCGCGAGCATACTAGCCATAAAAGCAACACCCGAAATGGCCAGAGCACTTGAAACTGAAACCCGCGAAAAGCTTCAGCAAGAAGCCGATCAGGCCATTTACGAGCGCCGTAACTTTGCGGTTGAACAAGAACGAAAGATCAGAGAATCGGAATTGAACACCGAAATTGCGGTAGAAGAAAAGCAAAAACAAATTGCTGAAAAGAAAATGGAATCGGATGTGCAAAAAGCAGATAACGACCGTAAGCTTCGTGAAATGCGCGTTCAGGCAGATATATCGGTGGAGAACCAACGTAAATTATTGATCGAACAAAAAACGGCTAACGATAAAAAAGAAGCCGAAACACAAGGTTATGTGATTGAGACCACCCTTAAGCCATATAAAGATATTGACTGGAAAACACTCACTGCTTTAAACAACAACCCCGATCCCAAATTCAACATCTCGTTAGCATTTAGGCAGCTTGCCGAAAACGCGGGTAAGATCGGGAATTTAAATATTAGTCCGGAGTTACTCGAATCTATCTTGAACGACAAGAAAGACTCTCGAAAATGAGTGTAGAATACGCCATTATTGTAAAAAATAAAACCCGGCTTGAAGCGTTGATCGAACGCTTTAATACAAAGGCACAGGCTAAGTTTTACATTGAACGATTGGGCGGTGATTTTAGTGATTATGAGGCCGAGCATGAAACCTTTCATGAAGCTTTAAACTCATTACAAACACAGCTATCAAAAATTATAAAGCATAAAACGCTGGAGCGGGTTTATATGCCCTCTTTTATTTTTTCGGACAATCAACTTATATTAGTAATTGGGCAAGACGGGCTGGTGGCCAACACCGCTAAATACTCAAAGGGCGTTCCTATTATAGCAGTTAACCCCGATGAAAAGCGTTACGATGGTGTATTGCTGCCTTTTAATACTACAGATTTTATTGGTGGCGTAGAGCGTGTAATAGCCAATAACTACCAAGCAAGTACCCGCCGTTTTGCAGAAGCAAAGTTGAACGACGGGCAACGGTTATTGGCTTTCAATGATCTGTTCATTGGTGCTTCTACCCATGTTTCGGCACGTTACAAAATATCGTATAATGAGCTAACCGAAGAGCAATCGTCGAGCGGGCTTATCGTATCTACCCTTGCTGGTTCAACGGGCTGGCTGAGCTCTATCTTTAACATGGCATATGGTGTTACCGCTTTGTTTGAAGAAAACCTGAGCGCAAAACAACCGCAACTAAAAGAGAATGAATTGCTTTTTGCCGTGCGCGAACCCTTTGAAAGTATACGAACACAAACAAGCATTAATGCCGGCATTTTAAACAACCAATATAAACTCACCATTGAATCGTTAATGCCCTCGAGTGGTGTGATATTCAGTGATGGCATTGAATCTGACTTCTTACAATTTAACAGCGGCTCAGTAGCTACTATAGGTATAGCAAAAGAATCAGCCTTGATCGTGTTGAACGAAAATTGAGCATTCGCACATTTATCTCACAATTTTTTATTTACTACAAATCATAGCCACACATCGTTAGGGCCTAAACTACCTTTGATGTATGGATATAACAATGCAAATGGAGCATGGCATACACGATAATGCTGTGCGCTTATTTTTAAAATTCCCATATAACAGCAAGGTAATTGATGTGGTAAAAAGCATACCGCGAGCTAAATGGAGCCACACCAAAAAAGTGTGGCATGTGCCTTATGATGAAGCCATGCCGAAAAGGATAAAAGACATGTTGATACACCTGGATGTTACATTGGATTATTTAAATGCGCATGAGGAATTACCAAAGCCCATACATTTAAATAAAAACAAGCCCATTGATGAATTAGCAGAAATAAATTTAGCCACACAAGAAAAAGTGAAAGCCTTTATGCAGTGGGTGCGTTCGAAAAGATACAGTGAGAGCACAATAAGCACCTATACAGATGCACTAAAAACATTTTTACGATTTTATTCAACTAAAGCAGTTGCTGAAATAACCCATGCGGATGTGATACGCTTTAATAATGAGTACATTCTTAAAAACAAATTTTCTTCATCGTATCAAAATCAGGTGGTAAATGCCATAAAGCTGTTTTTTATAACGGTAGAGAATAAGAAAATGGAAACCGAAAAAGTCCATCGTCCGAAAACAGATAAGGTACTGCCCAATGTTTTAAGTAAAGAAGAGATAAAGCTCATTTTAAATGTGCACAGCAATATAAAGCATAAAGCTATGCTGAGTTTGATCTATAGTTGCGGATTAAGACGAAGTGAATTATTGAATTTAAAACTAAGCGATATTGACTCGAAAAGAGGATTAATAATTGTAAGGCAAGCTAAGGGCAAAAAAGACAGGATAGTTCCCCTATCTGAAAAGATATTAGTGCTTTTAAGAGATTATTTTGTTGCCTGTAAACCAAAAGTATGGCTTTTTGAAGGACAGAACGAAAATGTACAGTATGATGAAAGTAGTTTGGCTAAAGTATTAAAGCAGGCCGTAGAAAAAACCAAAATAAACAAACCCATTACTTTACATTGGTTAAGACATAGCTATGCAACGCATTTATTGGAAAACGGGACTGATTTACGCTATATTCAAGAAATTTTAGGTCATAGTCGAAGCCGTACTACCGAAATTTATACCCATGTGAGTAATAAAAGCATTCAAAGAATTGTTTCACCATTTGATAGCTTGTAATAAATGGCTAAATTTGAAAATACCAATTGGATTACAAAAGGTAATGTAATATGTCAAAATTTTGCATATTACATTACAAAATGTCCTCCTATAGGTTAGTTAGCTGAAATTGTAATGACTGACGACAATTTTAAACCATTAGATTTAAATGCATTTCTTCAGAACTCGGAATTACTACAGCCGACTTTTAAAGAAAATTACACTGACTATTTAAAGCAACTACTTCAAAAAGCCTTTGATGTTTGGGACGACAATTCAAATTTAGCATACTCCTATCTCGAAGAATTCAAACAAAGTATTCCAAATTCTACTTTTCTAGACATATTCAAGCTGATTGACAAACCATTTGATGAAAGAACAATTGAGGATTATTTAGAAATTGAAAATAGAACGCATCTCAAATCAGAAAAAATCTGCATTCACACTCTTAAAGCATTTTATTATTACAATCATTTGGACATTGACGAAGCAGCTGAAGAGTGTAAAAAAGTTTTAGATCTTGACTTTGAAAATAAATATGCTAATAATCTTCTCGGGTTATGTTTAGGCCTTAGGTTAAAGTTTACTGAAGCCATACCATTTTTCAAAAAAGTAATTGACTCTCCTGACTATCAAGATTCTGCTAGAGCCAATTTAGCATATTGTTACCTCTGTTTAGGAAAAAACATTAAAGCTTTGTTGTTAAATAGACAAATTGTTGATAGAATGTCCGACAACTATAGGGTTCAGTATTATATGGCTCTATGTTACTCAAGACTTAAACTATTTAAAAAAGCCTTGTTCTATTTAGACAGAGCTGAAAATCTTGAAAAAACATTTTCAGGAATATATTTAACTAGAGGTGGTATTTATTATAGGTTTAGAAAATGGGACAAAGCTTTTAAAGATTTAAATAAAGCAAAAGAATTAGGTAGTGACAAAGCAGACGAATTTTTAAAAAGACTATAACAACATCAGCTAACACACAGTTAGCGACCAGCGGGCGGAACGGTATATCGTTCGGGCATCCGCCGCGGCGGATTCGGTGCGCTGAAGCGCTTTTTAATTTTCATTTGCCCTCTCTAATTCCGTTTTGTATCTTTATATAACCAGTTGTATGTATAGAAAGGTGATTTTTCAAAAACCCGCCGATCGCCAACTGTGGGAACGTTACCACCAATAGGGGCGACATTCCGGTAGACAAAAAACATCACGGTAGACAAAAGACTTTTCGCTTCGACTTGCCGACATTTCACACAAGCGACCGCACAGCAGCTTTCGGTTCGACAATAACATTCAGGTAAAAAATAATTTTAAAATTTTTGCCGACGCACTTTTTGGCCGAAGACCATTGTAACAGCTATCGCACGACCTCCTTTTCGGCTGACACAGCCGTTTTGGCTATACCTTCAGCGCAACCACTTTGCAAGTTGTGGTTTTCTTGCATGCGGACGGAAATCTTTTACTATTCGGACGCTATGCAAAAAACCACAACCAAGCCCGTCTTTAATTGTAGATCAAGGCGGGTTGCAAAAAGGTTACGCTCCCACCGCACACAATATGGCGTGGCGAAGCCACCTTTATGCGCGTGCGCTACGCACCATAATGCGCGGCCTCCGGCAGGTAGGCATTGTTTAAAAATAAATGGTTGCTAATTCTTGAAGTCTACTCATAAATTTTGTTCCTTTAATATAATTTAATACTATACAACATGTTAAGCGATTTTTTTAGAATAAATCTTCCGTACGGTTTTGCTCGTGACGAGAATAAAAAATGGATGGCATTCAACAGAGAATATATGCCATTAGGTTATAATAATACAGAATTCAAAGGTAGTCCTGGCCAGAGCTACTTAGATTTACCCGTATACACTAAATACAAAAGGATACCGGAAAAACTTCTTGTTGAATTAGCCGAAAAAGAATCTGCCCTTGATCGAAACAATGAGGGCGAAGTCGTTAGGATTTTTCTTTATGACGATGGGACAAATCCCGTGAATCAATCATCTGATAAAAAACACTTATGGGATAAGTACTTTGAAAAACTAAAGAGGCTTTCAAAGTTGCAAGTTTAATAGAAGAATTTATTCGTACAGTCTTTGAGAATTAGTTAGTCTAATTTTTATTTTGTCAGCTAAAGATTTTGGCTCGATTACTTTTACACTTTCCGCATATGAAAGTATTAGATGTTCCAGTTCATAATTAATAATCAGTTTAAGATGAACCTCCAAAATGCTTGATTCAATCCAAATGCTTTTTTGCGAACCATGCAAAGGTTTTGATTCAATATATTTTCCAGTTCTTCCGTAAAATCGAAGCGTTATATTTTCAATTTTGGAATCGATGGGCTTTGTTACGCCAATAACATCTTCAAAAAATTCTGACCAATCAATTTGGTTATTCTTCCTGTATTTTTCCTTCAATTCAGCAATATTCAAAATCCTATCCAGTGCTAAATTCCAATCAGATTTGTCATTCTCAGGGTTGTATCCAAAAAGAAACCATCGGTTGTTATATTGTTTTAAATAATAAGGATGCAAAATTAGCTCGAAAGGCAAATCACTTTCGAAAGGTTGATATTTAATTTGCAGAACCTTTTTGTAGTGAATCGCGTTATGCAAAACTCCCAAATTTTCAATCCCTTTCAGATATTGATTATTATCAAACTCTATAATTGACTCCGTTTTCTTTTCATGAACCAATCCATGTTTTAGCTTAGGGACTAATTCATGAACCCATTCAAATTGTGGCATTCCTTTAAACTGCGACAAAATATCAAGCGCCGATTGAAGTTGATTTATTTCAACTTCATTCAAAGGCATATTATTAATCGAAAAAGAAGGGTTTGAGTACCTATAAAAAACCTTCTTACCATCTCTTATTTTTTCAAGTTCAATGCCCCATCCTTCATTACTCTCCATGAACGAAATGTCTTCAAAAATTTGTCGCCTGCTTATTCCACCAAAATTGGGATCAATTTCAGACAATACTCTATCGCACTCATCAATTAAATCATTAATAAAGTATCTCTTACCGCTGTTTCGGAAGCAATTATCCAAAACCTTATATCGAATAAGCGCATTCTTATTAGTTGCCATGCTTATATTATTGAAGTTTTACCTCCTAAGAACCATTTACTGATAATCAGCCACTTAACTCTAATTCCATTACAAAGTAAGTAAAAAAAACTTACATTTGTGCAGTTACGCTGCACACTTGTTAATTTACTTTGTATTAGTTCTTTGAATGCCCGCTTTAAGATTTTGAATTCGCCATCTGTCGTAATTATTAATTACGAAAATCGGATGGTGGTTACTAGAAGTAATTCTTTTAACTGAATGTAAATAAAGTCATTTTCCTACCTATTTAATTTGATATTTAATGTTCTTTTTAAATAGAAATAGAATGTTCTTTCAATTACAAATTATTTTATTATGATATACTCATACATAAGTCTGGACTATTTAAGACTTTCATGTTTATAAACAAAGAAAACACGAGCGGGCATTCTAGAACTTTTTTTAAATGAAACTAGAAAAGAAAGATGTTGAGCAAATAAAAAATCTATTTGGTAAGATGAAGACCAAAGAAGATCTGTTGGGTTTATTAAACTATACCAAACGCACTATCTATGGCGAAAAAATGGTGCCCTTTGAGATAAAGCATTTAAATTTTCATAGCAATCCTAGGGCAAATACAAAACGTTATTTTAAGTTTATCATAAAAAAGAAATCCGGAAAAGAACGAGTTATACATTCTCCAGCAAAAGGATTAAAAGAAATTCAAAAATGTCTAAATATAATTTTCCAATCCATTTATGAGGTAAATCAAGCTGCAAACGGCTTTGTTCCAGGTAAATCTATTGTTGATAACGCTGCGCTGCACATTGACTCTTTGTACGTTTATAATATAGATTTGAAGGACTTTTTTCCAAGTATTGATCAAGCAAGAATTTGGGGAAGATTAAGATATTCTCCGTTTAATCTTAATGAGAAAACTAAGCGCCAAGATCTTGCTAATATCATTTGCTCATTGTGTTGCCATGAAATGGAAGTAGAAAGAATCAATGATAAAGGAGAGTGGATTAAAGTCAAAAAAAATGTCCTGCCTCAAGGAGCCCCAACTTCACCAATTTTAACTAATGTCATCTGTGAACGTTTAGACAAAAGACTCAGTGGGGTTGCGAAAAGATTTGGTTTAAAATATTCACGTTATGCTGATGACATAACGTTTAGTTCAATGCATAACAGCTATCAAACAGGAAGTGAATTCATTGTTGAATTACATCGTATTATTGCTGATCAGAATTTTCATATAAAAATAAGTAAAACACGTCTTCAAAAGGAAGGTTATCGTCAAGTAGTAACTGGTATTCTAGTAAATGAAAAAGTTAACGTTCAAAAACGTTACATAAAGCAGTTACGAATGTGGCTCTATTACTGGGAAAATTACGGTTACGAAAGAGCTAACGCTTTTTTTGCTCCCAAATATATTTCCAATAAAGGCCATGTAAAAAAAGGCAAGCCAAATTTAGAGAATGTTTTGGCTGGTAAACTTGACTACCTAAAGATGGTTAAAGGAGATAAAAACATTTTATACATAAAATTAAAAGAGCGATTTAATAAGTTAACTGCCCAAGCAAATCCATTATATGAAGTGCTGAGCATTTGGGAAAAAGATGGCATAGAGAAAGCTATGGAGTACTATTATAAACCTCTAGAAACAGCTTTATCATGAGCAAATCCAAAGTCGACTTTATTGCTGATTTACTCGCAAGTAAAAAAATTGACTCTTCATTAAAAGAGAGGTTCTTCACTCTTGCAATAGGAGAAATTAAAAAAATAGGAGACTCGGATGAGAAAATCTGGAAAGAGCTAGATATACTCAAAAAGAAATTAGAAACTTCTCTTAAACATCCCCCAGCAGAAGTTGTAAAAGCAAAAAAACGCACGATAGAAAGAAAGTCTCATGATCCAAAAAAAACAGCCGAATGTCTGAAGCTTTTTAGAACTGGAAATAAGTTAAAGTGGATTACACATATCTATCCAAATACGGAAATGTCCAGTTTTGACTACCATAATATTACTCTAGAAGCCTTATCCGAATTCAAGAAAATTTCAAATCATTTGCCATATAAAGTAAAGACTTTTATTTCTCTTTTTCTTCAGCAATTTAAAAGTGAACCGGAAAAAAACAAATTCTTTTATTTGGGTGATGGTTATGAAACTTGGTGGTCTAGCAAAGTTGTGAATTGGTGCAAAAATAATCCTGGATTACATCCAGATACTGATGAATATTTAAGCAGGACTATTATTACTCCTTTTAAAAAAGGAATTGAAATTCGTGATGGAAATGACTTAAAGATTTCCCTTGAACATTCTTTACGAAAAACATATGGAGAAAGCACTTACTCACAGCTTCAGATTGATTTTAGTGGCATTAAAAGAGGCACAAGATTCTATACAGGAGTAGATCAATTAATGACTGGAATTGGTTCGCTGTTCGCGCCAATTATTAAACGTAAAGAAATATCCAACAAAATTGAAATCTCTACGGGCTTAGAGGATTACAATGGTCAATTCGTAAACGTTGTAGAAATCGTTCACCTTAATTCAAATGTTGACTCTGAATTAAATCTCTCTTCCTTTTTTAATGGAGATTTACATACAACAAAAGCTGAACTTAATTCCTTGTGTGACTGGCAAATTTCAGCAAATTTCACCGATGGCTCGTATTCTTTTTCTGCCTTAGATTCTTATAGTAAGAAAAGCGTCACCAAGCTTGAAAAACCATTAAGAGGATTCACTCACAAACTTATTTTCTTTTAATATGCTATATATTTTCGACGACGACCAACATAATGCTATTTCAAAGGTTTATCAATGCGATTTTCTTTTAAATGATAATAGTTCGGATTTTTTTAAATATTACAAGAGTGAGAAAGACATTGACATAAGTATTGAAATGATAGAACCAGGTGATGTGTTATGCTTTCATAATTCCTTTCCTTGCGACAAAACATATTTTATGCAACTAGCACAAAATAAAAATGAAGAGTCGAAGAATTTTACATTTATCTGTTTTAGTGGTGATAGTTCTTTTTACAATTTATTCACTGAAGATTCTTATGTAAAAATTCATAAGGACAAATTTTACCATAATCTTAAAACGTTTATTGAATCCAAGCTTGATTTAAACAAACTTATTTATGGAAACTATGAAAATAAAAGCGAGCTAACTATAATATGTAACAGGATAAATTCAATACTTTTTGAGTATCAAAAAGATGATAAACTACCTATAAATCAAATTCAACCAAGAGATCTAAAAAGGATATGCGAACTTTCGAATACAGATTTTAAAGAATTTTTGTTCTCAATAGAAGATCAAACTATCCAAAAATTCAAATCGTTACTAAATGTTATAATTCAAAATAAATAAAATGAAACTACTTTATATAAAAGGTTTAAGTAATAATCCTGAAATTAGCAGTGCGATAAATAATATTACCCCTATTCTTTTCGATTTAAAAAAGTTCAATAACAACATACAGCATTTTGTTAATAGCTTAACCACCTATGAATTTGATGGTATAATAATTCCCGTTGATCTTGATGCAACTAGTAATCACTTAGGATTAGAAGTTTGCATGCGAATTCGTCTCTCACAATATTTGCTAGGCAAAAAGGCCTTTTCTTCCTTTTTTGTATTTCATTCTCAATCAGCTGTAGAAATATATAAAAGCCAAATATCAAACGATACAAATCCTACTGCATCCATTCTCTTTACAGAAGGATGTTTTTCCTTTGACGATGCCGCCTCTGTTAAATTTCTAATTGAAAATTCAAAAAACTATGGCATTTTGAATGAATCTAATTTTAAAAAAGGATTTCTTGATAACATACAAATAAAGAAGAGCCCTGATTTTGGAAATCATTCCATTGCCAACATTTGGGGTGCGAATCGGTTAGCTGACGTTACTGGTAACACGGAACTACTTCACGCCTTTGTGGACAAAAGCGATGGTCTTAAAGAAAAAAAATCAGATCTATATTTCATGTATTTGACCTCCGCAGGTGTTACCAAACCAATTACTACAAAAAAACACATCAATTCCGCCGGTAAAAATATACTACTCATTGATGATGAATCTGACAAAGGTTGGGAGGCAATATTAAGAGCTCTTTTTAAAGACGGAAACTTTGAATCCATTCCTCCAAGTGTCAACCTACTTAAGGACGCCGAAACAAAGCTAAACGAGACAATTAATGCTCTACCAAAATGGGACTTAGTTCTTCTAGATTTAAGATTAGTTGAAAGTGAAGATCAAGGTGAAAATGCATACAAAACCGCATCTAAATACACTGGCGCCACAATTTTAAATAAAATCAAAGAAAAGAATTTAGGGACTCAGGTGATAATGTTTACTGCATCTAATAAAGCTTGGAACATGCGAGAGCTTTTAAACATTGGAGCCGATGGGTTTTACATTAAGGAATCGCCCGATTATGGATATGATTTGGATTTTAGCCAAAATAATTATGCTCATTTTGAAAAGCAAGTCCATCAGTGTTATGAAAAACACTTCCTTAGGGGGCTATTCGCAAGACTTTCACCTTTAGTTTCCATTTGTCAACAAGAACTAGAAAAGAAACCGCAACATCGAACTCTCAAAATCGGTTCAGCTTTGGTTGAGCGTGCCATAGATCAATTCTTTATTTTTTCAAAAATGCTGAACGACTTCCCACAGGAACTAAAATGGTGTTATAGTCCTTTAGCTCTTTTGATAGAAGAGATTGTTAACGAATGCTATTATCAAGACGGCACAAACCATGTTGTCTCTGTTAATTTATCAACTAAAATTGAATGTATTTATGACAAAGCTGGAGAACGGTACATGGCCCTTACACCAATAGCGAATGGTAGTCAATATAGTTTATTAGAATACAAATTAGTAGGCGCGGAAAAAACAAAATATGACAAACCTATTAAAGTCACAATTTTTAATTACAAACTGACTTGCTTGCTTCATTTTAGATACAGCTTACCATTAAATAATACTATTTTTAAGTACTTTGATGTGTACAGAAAAAGGTCCGAAAGCGTTATGCATACTAGCACCGTACCAATAACCTCGACGGACGTCAGTCTTGCTCTTGAATTATTATCTGAACTAATTAAATAATATCATACAACCCAAATAATGGAAATAGAATGGCATAAATTAATTACGGTAGATGAAAATTGGGCCGTAGATAATTTAAGCGACCATAAACTTCTGTCTGAGACTAAACTAGTCTTAAGAACACATTCTATTAAATATAAGGCCAATAAATATGGGACAAAAGAATTTGTCAGCCAATTAAAAGAATTAATTACCCAATACGTTTTAAATGAGAGAGCGATCAACTCTGCAAAAAGAAACGGACAAGATCCATTTATTGAAGCTCTTAGCTTTTTTGGAAAGGTAGATCCATCAAAAGACGGAAAATTCGGCGAGTTAATTTTATATCTCTTGACAGAATCAATTTTGAAGATTCCTATGGTAGCCTTCAAAATAACTTCCAGCCCTTATGACCAAGTTAAAGGATCTGACGGGATATTTATGGGAGACTACAATGGCATTCCAGCAATTTTAATTGGTGAAGCAAAAATCTGGGGAGACGTCGGAAAAGGAATTGCAAGTGCTTTTAAATCGCTTGATAGATTCCACAAACCAGACGGTGAAGATGTACTAAAATATGAATACACTGTTGCTAAAGAAAGTAGCAGAAGCTACAGCAAGGGTTTAACGGACGAACAACTTGATCATCTTGCAGACTGCTTGACATTTAATAGCTCCTCTAACAAAGCTAGATCAATAGTCCATCCGGTCTTAATAATTTACAATGATAGAAGAATAGACGGCCTAACCCATTCCACTGATACGGAGGCTGAGAAAGTCCTTAAAGACACTATTACTAAAAATATCACAAAAAACTTTAACAAAATAAAGAGAAAACTTAGAACCTATTCGAAAATATCTGAAATGTATTTAGAGTTCTTTTTTATACCTGTCAATGATGTTGAAATATTTAGAGAAGATATTTTTCATGCGCTACATAACATAACTTGGAAAGACTACAAAAAACAAATTAAAAAGAAAAAATCCGTGTAATATTTGGAGTCAAACATCACATATGAATCTGCAAGAAATAATAAAACATTTAAAAGTGTTCTAAATGGATTAATCGTTAATCAATTTTGTCAAGAATATGATTATAAAGACAAATCCATTCAACTTTCAGAAATAGATTTAAGAAAAGCAGGATGGATCGCTTCTCTTCTTGCCTTAAGTCCTATTGAAAACCACAAATTTATCGCAGCAAGTTTCGCTAAGTTACTTTATCTTCTAAATAAAACTGATGAACAAAAAACCAAATTGGCATACACTATTCTTTCGAGAACGGGAAATCTTGCTGCTACCGAATTACTGAAGTCTCTCTATACTGAATCACGCAATAACGATAACAAAGCATTCAAAAATAGTTTTGGAGCGGCATTAGATATTGAGTTAGGTGCAAAAAGAAATTCAAATAGAGTTAAAGTTCCAACAAATAACAAAACTTACTTCGTAACCGATTTTCAAAAGAAACTTTGGGAGAGTCTACAAGTTAACGATCATGTTGCAATCTCAGCTCCAACTTCTGCAGGAAAATCTTTATTCACACAACAATTCATAGCGACCTTAATGCTTCAAAAAGAGGAGTTCTATGTAATTTATATCGTTCCTTCAAAGGCTTTAATTAGCCAGGTAAGTGAAGATTTTACTGAAGTATTTAAAAATCATAAAGACGTAGTAATTCGCACTGCGTTTATAGATAAGGAAAGGTTAAGATACAAGAGAAAAAACGAGGTTGACCAGTCCCTTCAGAATGAACAACAGGAGAAGAAAGTAATTTATTGTGTAACCCCTGAGCGTTGTCTGAAATTATTGCAAGAGGGGTGGAAAAATCTATTCCGACCAGATTTAATATTTATTGATGAAATTCAAAAAATTGAAACCGATGATAATCGAGGTGTCTTGTTGGAATACGTGTTATCAGAAATATATGGAATGTGGGCAGGAGCGAAAATCATCACTGCCGGCCCTTTTATAGATAATGGCCCTGATCTATTCAAGGAATTATTATTTATTCCGGCAGAAGACATAAGCACCTTTCTGCCCGCCGTTTATCAATTAAGATTAACGCTAAAAGCGATAGAGAATAATAAAAGTAAAATTCTCATTCATCTCAGAAAAAACGAAGTGCATGAAATTGAATTGGGTGAGGATATTGAAATTGACCTAAGTCAGCCTACAAAGTTTTTCATAGCTTCAGTAGTTCTCAAATTCGGCAAGTCAGATGGAAATTTAATATACTCTCCTAAAACTGATTGGTGTGAAGCTTATGCAACAGAATTCATTAAGCACTTATTCATCAAAAATAGCGGAAGAGTAAAAGATCTAGACGTATCAATAACCGAGCTTATACAATTCTTAAAGGCAGAAATACATGAACATTATTTCTTAATTTATTGCCTTCTGCACAAGGTTGCATTTCATCATGGAAAGTTGCCCGATATTGTCAAGAATGAAATAGAATATTTATTTAAGGAAAGTAAAATCGAGTATTTATTTTGTACTTCGACCCTTTTAGAAGGAGTTAATTTACCAGCTCCACGAATGTTTATTGCTGATGCAAAAAAGGGATCCAGATTAGAAGATCTTACAGAATTTGACTTTGGAAACTTAATAGGCCGTGCTGGAAGAATTGGTTATTCCTTAGCTGGTACAATTTTTTGTCTTGAAAAAGAACCTAGTAACAATTGGTCGGATAAATACTATAATACTGAAAGCTATACCAAAAGTGTTGTTCCAATGTCGAGAAAAGCGATCAAGAAAGAGGGAAAAGAAAGTGTCTTTCAGGCAATGCAGAGAGAACCAATAAAACTTCTTCACACGGGCGCAGAATATACTGGGAATTTGCTAAAACACAAATATCTAGTAAATCCCAAATTAGTTATACCTTACTTGAACTCGAAGGGACTTAATAATGAAAAGGCTATAGAAATCTATAATTTCATAGAAAAAAGTTTAATAAACAGTTCTATAACATACGAGATTGCTAGATTAAATCCAAGCATCGATCCCGTTCTTCAAAATATTTTATTTGAGAAAATCAAAAAAGATGGGATAGAAAAATGGGTTCTAATCGATGAGGAAAATGGCAACGAAAATTATAATACGGCAATGGTAAAGGAAATTGGTAGAGAACTACCTTATTCTCAAAAACCCTTTTATTATCAGTTCGAACACTTACTTATAGAGTTAGATAAAATTTTTGCTATCAGTAAAGAAGCATGGATAAAAAGAGCGACCATGACTTCAGTGTATCTAATGACAAATCTCGGTGTAAACTGGTTGCAGGGTGCAACCATTCATAGCATGATTGCTAAAGAAATTAAAAACGACAAGAAAAGGCATCCGGAAAAATGGAATGGTATTTCAAAAGAAAGAGAAATTAGGCAAATAAACAAGTGCATTAGTACTGTAATAAACAACAATCAAACGGTTGTTACATATATTTTAGTAAAGTACACTAAAATTTTGGTGGACATACTTGAATCACAAATGACCGCCGAGCAAAAAGAAAAATACCATAAAACTTTATCTTTGCCTACAATGTTAGAGCTTGGGACACGCAAAATTGATGTATTAATAATGATCTCCGTTGGCATTCCTCGCACATTGGCTTTGAAAATATCAAATTATATTCCAGTTCCACAAAGGACAAAACCAGTCGAATGGTTACTAAGGATTATTACCATAAAAGAACTCCCTCTTGAAAGATTTTACATAAAGTACTTATATCGCCGAGGATATTTACCAAACTTAAATAAAGATGAAGTTACCGCTTTATTAAAGTAAATTGTTAATTATTCGATTCTTGGCCGTTCCCCTTCGGGTCGGGCTTTCCGTTCCAATCTTTGCAAGAGGCAGGCAAAGGATTTTCACTCCAATCCCTAACGGTTAGAAAAAACCATAATCCCTTCTACTAAGCTTTTCCCTTTTCACTTTGTTTTCATTTTCTACGGTTTGCTTAATTATTTCATACATTTCCTTGTAATCATTTATTTGTTTTGGGTAAGTATACAGTTTTGTAAATTGAGTGTCCCAAAGCTTATAAGCGAGTGACGCTATTCCCCAAAGAGCGTCATCATTATTGGGACCAACTAAATCAAGAAAATTATCAATTCTCTTATCTGTATCCGGATGAGTTTGATTTAAAGTATCACTTTTGAAAAACAGCAAACAGCAAAGTCCAATCAGAATTCCTCCAATTGCTGTTTTCCTTTTCTCATCTGGTACACCCGCCAAAATATAACCAATAGCTTTTTTGTCTGCTTCTTTTTCAAACTCCAAAATATGTTTAGCTTCTATGTTGTTTACTTTGGCAGCTCTTTCAAAATGCTCACTTTCTACGTGCGCAAACTCATGACATAAAATAAAGTTCATTGCATAGACATATATTCCGTTAGCCCTTACTACATAAAAATCATCATCTTCCTTATAGTACTCTGGATTTGGAAGTTCCTCTTTATTCCATGGTGTAAAAACCTTAATTAGAGAAATTCCGTAATCAAATAACTTTTGAGCGTCTTTAATTTTATTGTGATCAATTATATTAGTCTCTGCACCGTAAAACATATTTTGTGAGGGTTTTGCAACGGCTTCATCATATAAAACAACTAAACTGTAAGATATACACCATACATAAGATGTAAAAGTTTCATGTATATGAATTTTTTTATTTGCATCCACATAAGGCGTCTGCTTTCGACCATACACATTGTGAGATATTGGATATTCATTAATACAGTAACCAATTCCTCTATTAAGTCCCTTTGAGGTTATAGTATCAAGAGTTAATTGCAGAAATTCTGGCGTTGTCTTCTCAAATTGTGCAAGAATGTTGTGCTGTAAAACGCGTATTGGTTGCGTACCCAAATGCGACGTATTGTAGGTGTTTATCATATCCATAAAAGTACAATTTTTGAAATTAAAAACGCTGGGCCTTTCTTGTTTAAACCCGAGTCAACCGTTACCTGAAGACCTAAAGCCGTTCACCATCACTTACCCACCTCGCATTTTGCAAGAACATTTGTCGCTTTAGATTAAGGTAAATAATTTATGTTGGCGCCAAATAAGCTTGCAAAATTTCCTGCCCACCTATGTGTATCGAACTGTGTGTAAAAAGCAGACGCAAAAAATTTAAAAAAAGGGTCCATATTAAAATGACATTCAAAGAGCTGCTTTCCCTCGCTACAACCTTCTTGACAAATAAAATTAACGGTGACAAAAATAATTTATCGGCGGACACCAAACCAGTGACCTAAACTGTGTGCGCCCCTACTGGGTGGTAACAGCAAATTCGCTCCATTTTTTGCGTGTTAACGCTCAAATGCTATATTTGGACAAGCAAAAAACGGAAGCAAATTCGCAATACGTTACCTGCAATGCTAGACAAGACAATGTAAATAAAACATGACCTTTAGACTTTTTTCACTATCAGCTATACTATTATTATTTGTTGACTGCAGCGTGGGGACAAGTTCTGTTCCTAAAGGTTATGAATCACAAAAAAAAGACGCGGACAAAATAGATAGTATAATTAAAAATTACATCACGGGTGTTTACAAACTGGACATCGACGGGCCGAATTTAAATTTAACCGTTGGTTTAAAAGAACAAAACATTTCACATTACAGGAGACGCGGTTTTTATATAGATCGTCTTCTATATGATATATCAAATTATATGGACAGCATAAATTATGCATCAATCAAAGTGACGAATTTGAATGATTTACTTAAACCTTACGACACCTATACTTACAGTGCATCGGAAATTAATGACTTTAAAGAATGGCCAAAAAAAGACCCTATTTATTTTTATTTTATGTCACTTGTTTCAGCAATGGACAACGATAAATACGAGGAATTCGCTTCAATTTCACGCTTTATAAACAAAGAAGTTGAAGGCCAAATAGACACCACAATATTTGATCCTGATTTAGCCTATTATATTGACAAATTAGTTAGTGAAATTTATGGTGAAACTAAAGGTTTCAGACAACGTCAAATTATGGAAGCAATCTATGAATGCACTTTTGATCCAGACATAAAAGCCAAATATGCTAAACCGTTAGACATTCTTCAATTCACAAATTATGCAGACTCAATTTATTATTTAAAAACCTTCCCAAATGAAATGAAGTTATTACTCGGAAAAAGACTAAAACCAGACATAAAGCACAGCAGGTAACACACAGTTAGCGAGCAGCGGGCAGACCGGTATATCGTTCGGGCAAATTTCAGTGCGCAGACGCGCGTTTTAATTTTCATTTGCCCTCTCTAATTCCGTTTTGTATCTTTATAAAACCAGTTGTATGTATAGTCGGTTTAATGTTTCAAAAGCCCGCCGATCGCCAACTGTGGGAACGTTAGTAGCAGTGCACCCGCAGTCCGTAGACAAATTTCGGTAGACAGAGACAGCAGTGCAATTTGACTTGGTTAACTTCCTTGGATTAGGCAAAAAAACGTTAAATGCGTTTAAGCGACAAATATTAGTTGTACTTTTTGACTTAATCTTAACATTACATTATGAAAACAGGGAGATACTTTCTGATCTTGCTATTTCTTTATTTCGGTTCGGTTTTCCGTGCGCAGAACGACACATCTCTAGCACCAAATAAAGAGAATCTAGATGACTATATAGGAAATTATTTACCCCCTTATATATCAGGCCTACCGCCAATGGAAATCAGCAAAAAAGAAAATAAATTGTTTTATTCTTTTAAAGGCAGCAGCGTGGCCACAGAATTAAAATTCATTTCGCAGGATAAATATTTCTTTTCCGACAAACCTAAAACGCAAATAACATTTGAAAAATGCAATAGCTGGGAGGTATCGCATTTATATCTTAACACCGGGGGCGATGACCAAATATTTATAAAACATAAGCCAAAAAAGGAAATTACAACCGACATGCCTGTAGTGTGTAAAACAGTAACGGTAACGGCATGCATTAATAATGAAGTCAATTTACATATAAAAGATAATTCGATTTTTTGGGAGCCAATTGAAGGTGTTCCGCCTGGAACGCATAAGCAATGTGGTGTAGCGGTAGATGTAAATGGAAAACCCTGGAAGGATTGGAAAACACCATTTCCATTGGGTTTTAAAACAACTGGACTTACTGTTCAACCTTTTGTTTTGCAAAGCAACGATTTCGCCGAGCTTATTCAGGCTCCTAATGCATCTAATGGTTGGGAAACGATATTTCATTTTCTGGATCTTCATAAAATTACACATCCTCATACTTATTCTGCAGTGTTCTATTTTTGTCCGGCAGGCACTATCAAGGAACCAATCGTTCATGCGAAGACTAAAAATCCAAACACAGACATAAGAATAGTAATAGACACCTTACTTTTCAAAAGGGTAAACCTTGATCTAACGGCTCACAAATTATTTTTTGAGCCGGGAAAGACAGAATTAACCCCCGCTGCGAAATCGGAATTGAAGAATATATACGACACGTTAAAGACCAATAACAAAAACGTAGAGATAATTGGTTATGAGAAAAAAGATAGCGATGGTTATAAGGAGTGGAAACTCTATTATGAAAGGTCTTTATCTGTTTCCATTTATTTAATAAATATCGGTCTCGATCAAAAGCGGATTCGTTTTTTTGGTTACGGGGAAGACAATAAGATTATTGAAAAAGATTTGAAAGAGAGGATCAAGTTGTCCATTAAAGAACAGCCATAAGGTCATTGTTATATGCTTTATGGGGTGCACAGCTACTAACAGCAGTCTTGGCTAATTGGGCTTGACGGCCTATCGTTCGCGCGATTAAAGCGGAAAATAATTTATTTGCGCTCACTAATAAACTTGAGTATCTTTAAATGAACATTTGAGGGTTGGGAAAGTTGATGCTTCGGAAGCCCAACTAGCCAAGGCCGCAAAACGTTAGGTGCAATTTAAAAACGACAGTCCAATGACAGAAAATTTAGACCATGCGAAAAAATTATTCCTAGACTACGGGACAAGCGGATTTCACATGATGAGAGAGGGTGTTTTAGACGAGTATAAATCATTTAATGTTACAAAAGATCAAGAAAATGCATGGCGACAAGAACATATTGATGATAAACTTTTGAATTTAGACATCAATGACTATAGACAACCTTTTTCGTTCCGATCTATTATTCAAACGAATGCAGATATTACAACTTTTGAAAAATATATAGCCAAGTTAAATAAAAACTCAACGACATGTAAAAACGGACATCTTGCTCTACAGTTTGGCCAAGAAATATTCTCAACACTTTATGAATTGACACGACTGAATTATAAAATCCCAAGAGAGTTAAAGCTAAACTGTATTGACACCTCTGAAAAATTATTATTAGTTGCAAAAAAAATTGGCTTACCACAAAACTATTATATTGACGCCATTGAAATTTATGAAGAGAAACTAACTCAAGAACAATATTTTCAAAGACAATTAATTAAGTTTGAATATGAAATTGGGCTTGCGAAACTCCTTAAATAAACAGCACCTAACACACAGTTAGCGGTAATTTTAACGAGATACTTCACAGAAAGAAAATGGAACAAAAAATATTTCACGACTTTGACTTTTCGGACTTTTGGGATGACAGTGACTATTCGTTAAAAGAATATGTAGAAGAATGCCCATCAGATGAACTTATTCATTCAATAGAACAAGAGCTCGGCTTTAAACTTCCTGCATCATACATTGAATTAATGAAAATCCACAATGGTGGGACACCAAAGAACTGTTGCTTCCCGACTACTGAAAGAACTTCATGGGCAGAAGACCATTGTGCCATAACAGGAATAATGGGTATCGGTAGGACAAAAACATATTCATTATGTGGAAGCTTAGGAAGCCAATTTATGATCGATGAATGGGGATACCCAGACACAGGAGTATTCATTTGTGACTGTCCATCAGCTGGACACGATATGATAATGTTGGACTATTCAAAATGTGGAAAAGAAGGAGAGCCAGAAGTTGTTCACGTTGACCAAGAATGGGATTACAAAAAAACATTCTTAGCAAAAGATTTTGAGACCTTTATTCGTGGACTTGTTAACTCAGACGTATATCATGCCTCTGAACAAGATTTAATTAATACTCTTGATACTTTCAAGACAGGACAATTTTCAGATATTCTTCAAGAATATTTCAAGAAAGACACCTCGATAAATTTTGACAGAATTCTGAGAAATCTATTTACAGAATTGACAACTAGCAAGGGCTACTTTGGACTTCACGCAGACGAACTTTCACATTTGGCTTATGACACACAGTTTTATCTTTTAAGTATAAACAAAAGCATAAAGAACAGAGAACAGTTTCAAAAGGAATATCCACCAATGGTTGCAATGGGTAACAATGAAATAACAACAGGAGGCTATGCTGATTTCTTTTTAGATTGGTTTGACCAAAAGACAAACTCAAAACAGATAACAAAAAAACTTTTTGGCGGACTAACTTTTGCTGACAGCTATAAAAGACAATTATTTGAACAGATAAAAAAGTATGAATAAAAATCTACCGCTAACCCAACCTAAATCCCATTTGGGCATTCGGCTTCGGCTTTTGCAAAAGCAGCAGACAATTAGTTAATTTTCGCTTTGCAAAAGTCCAATAAACATTTAGCTTTGTTAGTAATATTTCGGTAGACAAAGTTTCAAAACCCAAACGGGGATTTAGCTTGCAGAACGTTAGGTGGCGTTTTAAAACAGACCGACAGAAAATCAAAGGCGATATCACAAATGGAGCTTTTAAAAACAAACTATAATATTATATCGACAATGCTTTTTGTGGGGTTTATTATTATTGCTCATCTTTTCTCGACAGACAATTACGATTGGACAAAAAACACAATTAGTGACCTAGGTGCTCAAGGCTACGATAGAAAATTAATTATGCAAATTGGTTTTTTAACTTTTGGGGTGGTCTTATCTGCAGGAATTTTTCTTAATGGACTTTCATTGCGGACTTCGCCTATCTTAATTTATGGTCTTTGTGTTGCTTTGACAGGTATTTTCTGCACCAAACCATTCTTTGACACTAATACTTACTCAACAACACAATCAACGCTTCACTCCACCTTTGCTCAAATAGCTGGGGTGACATTTAGTATTGGTATTTTGACACAAATATTTTTCACAGCAGAGAAGGACTTAAAATATATTCACGTTGCATTTTTCATTCTTGTAATTGGACTTTCAGCGACTTTCGGTATATTAAAAAATTACCAAGGAATTGCGCAACGACTTTTATACTTGACAAGTTTTTTGTGGCTAATTAAATATTACAAACCGTGACAACAAAAGAAAAACGCCGCATAACAGCAGACATCCCGAATAACACTCCGACATTATACAAGAAACCAGTTATTACCAAAATTTGACCGTTTATTAGACTTCTATTTTATTAAAATAAAGAATTAATATTTTTACTATCGGACAAATGTAGTTCGATTAAAAAAAATCCCATGATAAAAACAAATCGCCTGACAACTTTAATTTTACTGACATCTCTAGTTCTTTCAAATGCAATCTATGGACAAAGTACCGACCAGAAGATGAATTCGAAACAAATCAAATTACTTGTTGATAGCCTTTGCACAGCCATGAACAGGGAATATGTTTACCCCGACAAAGCTGTATTAATGAGCAACAATCTAAAAAGTGAGTTAAAGAAAGGCAGTTATAATAAGGCTAAAAATAATTTTGAATTAGGTCAATTGTTATCTAACGACATGCAACATGTTTTTAAAGACAGCCATTTGAGCATAAGATTTGACCCTCAACTCGCTACACAACTGGAAATGCCTTGGCAAACAATGACAGAGGCTGAAAGACAACAGCAGTACCAAATGGACGTCAAGGGAGCGCAGGAGGGAAATTTTGCTTTTAAAAGAACTGAAAGACTGTCCGGCAACATTGGTTATGTGAGATGGGACGGTTTTGTTCCATTAGTAGATGAAGCGAAATCGACTTTAGACGCTGCATTTAAATTTGTCAGTAACTGTAGGGCAATAATTATTGACATGCGTTATAACGGTGGTGGTTCGCCAGACATGGTTCTTCAAATTCAAAATTATTTCTTCAATCAAAAAGTAAGCATGAATGAAATTATTTCACGCTCTAACGACACTCTTAAAAGATATACCGACCCCTCCAAGACAGACTTCAAATTAAATATGCCCGTTTATATTTTAACTGGTCGTCGCACTTTCTCTGCGGCAGAAGATTTTACTTTTGGCATGCAATACAACAAACGCGCTACAGTCGTTGGTGACACAACTGGCGGTGGAGCTCATCCAACAGGTTCGTATAGTATGGGTCAAGGTTTTGTTGCCTTCATCCCTAATTCTCGAGCACCAATTGAAAAAGATTGGGAAGGTAAAGGCATATTACCGAATGTTGCCGTGCCTTCTGAACAAGCTTTAACAAAAACACAGATTTTAATATTCACAGAACTTCTATCAAAGACAAAGAATGAGAGAGTTCAAAATATGTGTAAGTGGAATATAAACAGTTTGCAATCTGAAATAGTAAAAATTCCCAATACAGTTGTTTTAGGTTCATACACTGGTGTTTATGAAGGTGGTTTAGATTTTTACTTTAAAGACAATCAACTTTTTTGTAAGAATGCTGAAAATGGAAATTTAGTAACCGAACTGAGATATGTTGACACTAATTTATTTATGCTTGACGATAATGTTCAAGTTCTTTTTGAGAAAAATTCTTCAGGAACGTACTCACAAATAAAAATGCTCTGGAAAAACGGAACTATTGAAGAAAGACGCAGACAATAAATTGTGAGGCGATTATGATCTATTCACAGCAATACTTACAATTTTTTCGGGTTAGCGCTCAAATGTGTAACTTGACATAGCAAAAAACTGCAAGTAGGCGCCAAACGTTCAAAGCAATAAAGACTAATGACTGTAATGAAAGATCAATCTCATACCGAAAACCCAATTCATTGTGTCACAAATTTTCAGGACCTTATTTCAACGCCCTTTCATGGCAGCAAAAACGCGATCTGCTGGAGACGTGATCTGTTAGGTGATTTTTCGGAGATCGTAGAGAAGTTAGAATTCAACGGAAGCATTCGAGTAATAGATCCAAAAGATCTGAATGAACTGGAGCTAAGCGAACAAGGGCAGCTTGCCCGTGAAATTATTTTAAACGACCTAAAACTGTTGAAAGTTCATGGTGCTTCTCCGGTGCTGAATTTGATCAAGCGCTACGACAGAGATGATGCCGAGTCGTTTTTTCCAACCGACGTTTATTCTTTTCATATTGATCGCTCGCCCATACCAACCGATACTTTTTTATGCACATATTATGGCGAGTCGAGTGAACTATTACCAAATTCACAAGTTGAACAAAAAGTACGTGTGCCGGAAATACGGAATGAACTCAAAAAATTATATAGTGGTGCAGATGACGGTTTTGAAGCGTTTTTAAGCGAACATTTTTTTGATCTGCATTATCGTGCTAAACCTCTCGCAAGCCCTATCAGCTTTGGCATCGGCAACTTATTTCGTTTGGCAGTTGATCATCCTGAAAGCCCATCTCTTCCGTGTGTTCACCGAGCGCCAGAGGAAAAAAACGGACAAAGTAGATTGTTGCTGATCTGTTAAACAAAATACTACTGTAGCGAGATAAACAAAAAATAATTGTTGAAAACCTACTAACTCCATAAAATAAAGGCTTATGAAATACATGCTTACTAGACTTAGCGTTATATTTTAGGTATATTTATATACAAACGCACTTTTATTTTAAGATGGCCAAATTTAAACTAGATTTTTTTAATTACCTCGATAATGCAAAAAACTTGCTGGCTTCAAAAGAAATACCAGACTTGCAAGACTACTTTAGTAAACTCGATTCAATTGATCCTAATATGCAGTTTTCAGATCAAATATTATTTGTTTCTGATTTTAGCAAGCAGCGTTTTGCATACTTAAGTCCAAACACATTGGATGTAAAAGGTTATAATGCTACTGAGTTAATGCAAATGAGTTTACCCGCCTACATGGGCATGTGGCACCCGAAGGATGCGGAAATTGTATTAACAAGTGTTTTTGCTGATGGACACGCGGCCATTTTAAAAATACCCGATTTCGATAAAAAAAGGCTAAAAACCTCCTATAATTACCGTTTAAAACAAAAGGATGGTTCGTTTAAAATGCTGATGACCCAATCGTCTTATTTAGTAACTGACGAAAACTTAAATCCCATTTTAATTATAGGAACAGTATCAGATATAACTGAAATACAAAGTAAACCCGAAATTTTTTGTAGGGTTCATTATAAAAATTATAAAGGGAAATGGGATAAAATATTCGAGAGGTTCTATTCAATTAACGAGACTGTAAGTGAATTTGGCCTATCAAATAAAGAAATTGAAATTATTAAGTTCGTTAACAAAGGCTTGTCGTCAAAAGAAATTGCCAAAGCCACAAGTAGAAGCGAAGAAACCATCAAAACACAACGTAAGCGAATTTTAGCTAAAACCAATTGCCAAACAATGACTGAGGTTGTGGGTTTAGCAAATAAAAACGGCTGGGTTTAGCTATTCTTAACCATCCAAAAAATCGTACAGGTCGGTATTGAATCTTTGATCTTATCTGCTAAGCAAAATTTTTGTTACGTCTTGTCCTTTACCGCTAAAGGTTTTCACAAAGTAAATTCCACTAGACATATTACTCATATCAATATATTCCTGAGTGCTTGTTGGGGTTATTCTCATAACTTCATTTCCCAATAAATTGGTGATAATGATTGTATCTAAAATTTCTGAGGTTCTTATCCAACAGTTTCCAGTTGTTGGATTTGGAAATAGTGACATATTAGTTTGGATTTGATCTTCATTCATACCAACACTGCTAGTCTGACTCATCTTATGCACATAAATATCATCAGAGCCTATGCTAGTTAAATTTACAACTGTTGAAGAAGGATCAAAATCGGTAATGCTGGTGAAGTAGCCCGTCGTATAAATATCTGATGATGTAGCAGAGATGCCGTAACCCTTAATAGCACCCAAAGCGCCGGCCCAAACAAAGTTTCCGGAAGCATCCAGTTTACTGATAAAAGCTTGGTCTCTTATCAAACTTGGGTTAGACGGGAAAACAGAAACGAGCGTAAAAGTACCCACACCCGGATCAAAATCTACTGTATCGGCAAAAAATCCGGTGGTGTATACATTTCCTGATAGATCAACAGCAAGTGCATGTGCAAAATCATCCTTTGGTCCACCCATTGCTTTTGCCCACAAAAAATTTCCTGACGGATCTAATTTACTTACATATATATCACCAACTCCCTTTGATGTTATGCTAAATGTTGTTGCGCCCGGATCAAAATCACCTCCATTAAAAAAATAACCGGCCGAATAAACATTTCCGGTTGCATCTATCGTTATGCCATTACCTACATCATTAGATGAGCCACCTAATTGCTTTGCCCAAACAAAGTTACCTGATGCGTCGAGCTTGCTTATGAAAGCATCACCTGCGCCAGCAGAACTTAAACTAAATGTTGCTGCACCTGGATCAAAATCACCCGATCCGCCAAAAAAACCGGTTGTTAACACATTACTTGAAGCATCTACAGAAATAGAGTTTCCACTTTCATTATTTGGTCCACCCATTCTTTTAGCCCAAACATAATTTCCCGATATATCCAGTTTACTCACAAAAATATCCTGTGAGCCATTTGAAGTTAAACTAGCAGTGCTGGCAGCAGGATCAAAATCCACAGTGCCTGTAAAAAAGCCAGTGGTGTGAACATTTCCCGCAGCATCAACGCTAATTGATTTAGCTTCATCGCCACTCGTGCCTCCAATTTGTTTAGCCCAAACAAAAGCGCCGGCGGAATTTAATTTGAGGACAAAAATATCTAAACCACCGGCTGATGTTAAAGTGCTTGTTCCTGCGCTTGGATCAAAATCTGCAGTTCCGCTAAAACTTCCGGTAACATAAATATTGCCACTTCCGTCCTTTGCAATACCATAACCAACATCTGCACCGGTGCTGCCAATTTGAATTGCCCAAACAAAAGCACCTGAAGTATTTACTTTGCATACATATATATCGCTGCTACCTGCCGATGTTAATGTATAAGTTGCAGTTCCTGGGTCAAAATCGGCAGTGCCATTAAACAATCCTGTGGTATAAATATTTCCAGACGCATCTGTTACTATTGCATTACTAATATCAGAAGGGGTTCCACCCATAGATTTTACCCAAGTAAGACTTGGTGTTTGTGCTGATAAATTTATGGTAGCGAAAATACCAATTAGTATGAATAGGGCTTTTTTCATTGTTCTTTTTGTTTTCACAAAATAACAGTAACTCGTTTGAACACACAATACCCCTAAAGGGGTATTGACTGCCTCCGTTAAACGATTGAATCAAGAATGATGGATTATGTGCTCTTTATAACGTTTGTTTACTTTAAAAACACCTCCATGTACAACACTTGATGTTTCAATTGCATTGTGGAGTGAGGTTTACTAAACTTTGCTCAATCTCTTTTATTAGACGTCGAACGACCTTCCGCACCTCTATTCTAACACTTCTTAAACGTTAGTTTACATTAAAGAAAAATCGAACTTATTTCGACAGATCATAAATTTTCATGATGTCTTTTAATATTCCGGGGAAATCAATTTTCAGGTCAATGATCTTGCCTGTATGAATATCAAACACCCAGCCATGAACGGTAAGGCCTCTTTCTTTGTGGGCTTCCTGCACGGCAGCCGTTTTAATAAGGTTTACACATTGTTCCTGCACATTCAATTCTATTAATCTATTATAACGCTTTGAGTTATCTGAGATACTATCTAATTCATCTTGGTGCAAACGGTAAACATCTCTAATGTTACGCAACCAAGGGTTTAAGATCCCCATATCCGCTGGCGTCATGGCAGCTTTTACTCCTCCGCATTCGTAATGACCACACACAACCACATGATTCACTTTTAAATGGCGCACGGCATAATTTAAAACCGACATCATGTTTAAGTCGATTGAAATAACCATGTTAGCAATGTTGCGGTGTATAAACACTTCGCCGGGATTTGCACCCATTAGATCTTCGGCAGTTACCCTGCTGTCTGAACAGCCAATGTAGAGGATCTCCGGACTTTGACCTTTTGCCAGGTTTTTGAAGTAGTTAGGGTCTAATACCAACTTCTCCTGTATCCATTTTTCGTTGTTCTTATAAATGTTATTAAAATCCATAGCTGTTTATTTAGGTTAAAATATTGTTTTGTATTGCAATTGGTTTTAGATCGTGTGGTATGTTCAGCATTTCCATTAGGTCTATCTCTATGTTTCTGCTGATAGAAGTAATAGGCACATCATTGGCACTACCTTCAAATGGATTTTCGGAGGTTTCACCAATTCGTTCCATGGTGGTAAATATCCATCCGGATAAGGCAGAGAACGGAATAGCCATCCATACGAAGTTCTCGCCCATTTTGGCAAATTCAGGGATCAAGCCAAATGGTATCAGGGCAACAAATATCTTAATGAACCATAGGTTTAAGCTGGCAAACTGGCGTGGATAGGGGAAGTTTTTAATTCGTTCGCTTGCGCCTTGTTGGTTGTATAATTCCACCAATATCTTTTCCAATTCCATGTGACGAAAATCCTCAATAAAGCCTTGTTCCATCAGTCTTTTCAAATGCTCTGATTGTAGTGCCAATATCTGTGTTGCTTTGTTGGATTTAGACATCACACTTGCGTATTCTTCTTTCGATAAATAAGGTTCAATGGCATCTGCTAATTTATGATCATGCTCTTCTACACGAAAGAATCTGTTTCGGTATTCTTTATTGTGTGGTAGGTTAATCGCTTCCCACACCTTGTTTTCGCGCAGTTGATAACGCAATGCTGTGAGCCAGGCGAAATGACGTTGATAGAGTGTCCAATGAATATCTTTTAATTGCGCCTCGGAGATAGGCGTTTTGGCTTGTGCATTTGTAACATAATCTTTCACCATCATTCCCCAGCTTCTGCTGGTATTGGTAATAAAACCCCATATACGGCGGGCTTCCCACAAACGATCGTAAGAGGCATTGTTCTTAAAACCAACTACAAATGCAACAGCTGTACCCAACAGGGCTACCGGCAACCATGGCAAGGTAAGCCATTTCCAATGAAAGATCTGATATAACACCGTAGGTATACTGGCCACAATGAGTAAAGTAAAAATATCTCTTCTGGTCCATAAAATAACTTCTTTAAACGTATACCCTTTACCTGTATGCATGGTGTTTAATTATTAATTGTGATGTAAATTTAAAAATATCGTGGTTTTATGATCAATTATTTTATGAACGTTAAAACAATTTTATTTCAGTATTCTTACTCATCATCGCTGTGTTCATTTGTGGAGGCTTTCCATCCAATATTTGTTGTCAACAAAAACCTTTTGTACATTTATCATAACGGGAGCAAAAGCGCTCTTTCAACAAGAACTAAATAAACAAACTAAATATATCCCTATGAAAAAAGTAACCGGTATAGGTGGCGTTTTTTTTAAATGCAAAGATCCTAAAAAAACAACCGAGTGGTATCAAAAACACCTTGGTTTAAATACGAACCCTTATGGCGCAACCTTTGACTGGTATGAAGGCGACGACAATACTAAAAAAGCACAAACACAATGGAGTCCTTTTGCCGAAAACACAAATTACTTTGAGCCATCCAGCAAAGAGTTTATGATAAACTACCGTGTTGCCAATTTAGAAGCACTGGTAGAAGAATTAAAAAAAGAGGGCGTTACCATTTTAGATAAGTTAGAGACTTACGATTATGGGAAATTTATTCACATACTCGATTCGGAAGGCAATAAAGTTGAGCTGTGGGAACCCATTGATTAAAATAATTACCTCATCGACCATTTAGTTTCAGCCATCGTGAAAATCACACATAAGTTTTACCTTCCATTTAATACTAAGCAAGTAGTATGGCTATTCCTCTTGTTTTGTGAATTTGCCTTTTCGCAAAGCATCGAACAACCAACTTTTCATAATTTGGATGCGGATGTATTTGGTGTGAAACGTATAAACCGGGTATTGTATAGTAAATCCCTTGGTAAAATGTGGCTTGGAACTAATGTTGGGCTTGGCTTATATAATGGGTATAAAACCAAAACATATCCACATAATGATTCTATTAAAAACTCCCCCCTTTCAAATAACCTTTCTTCATTATACGAAGACAAAGAAGGCAGATTATGGTTCGGGTACAATGATATTGAAGGATTAACTGCATTTGATCCCAAAACAGAAACTTTCTCTCATTTTGTTCATGACTCACTTAAAAAAGGTTCCTTTCCTTATGCCGCCCCGTCAAAGTTTTTGGAAGACTCAAAAGGAAGGTTTTGGCTGAGCACATGGGGAGGTGGATTACTGCTATTTAATAACGACAGAACAGGCTTTCAAATTCTTAAGCCGGAAGATAAACCCCATTCAACTAATTGGATCAAGTCGAATTCGATTAGAGATATGGTTGAATTGGAGCCTAACAAGATACTCATATCCTATTTTCACGAACAAGCCTTTGGATATCCGGGAATTTTTGATGTGGAGAAAAACACGGTCACACCTTTTCCAATTGATGAATACAAAGGCACTTTGAGCACAACGGCTTTCGATGTAATTAAACGAATGTTATGCATTGTTCACTTCATTTATCATGATAAAAAATATGATAAATTATGGATAGGCACTTATAGCGGATTAGTTTATATTGATTTGAAGAATAAAACCTGTAAACGGGTATCAGGAAACACAATTGATGAGGACAAGTTTGAAAACCTTGATAACACGACAGAATACATTGTTGACGAAAATGACCGTTTATTGGCCAGCACCAACAGTTCAGGCATTATGATCGTTGATCTTAAAACAACTAAAGCATTTTATTCAACTAATTTTTACAATTGCTATAGCTGTATTGCCGATAATTCAATTGGCGGTTTCACACGTGATAACGATGGTAATATTTGGGTTACCAGCGGGGCAAAAGGGGTGAGTGTTTACACGCCATTTAAACACCAATTCAAATTAAAGGAATGGAATACTCTACAAGTTGTTTTTTCAAATGCTTCGCATCAAAAAATTCCATTAAACAAATATTTTATCGGTAAAAACCAATCTGTTTACCTCACCAGTTCTAAAGGTATTAGTCATTACTATTTCGAAAAAGATTCTTTATGCCAAACGTTTGATTTTATAAAAACGCCTTACGATCAAAACAACTTGAGGTTTGTTGGTAACTCGGTTTATTTCAGATCCTATGACCCTAAAAAAGGAATGGCTAAACTTTCTGTATGTAATACTTTAAATAAAAGCATAAAGCATAGTAAAGACTATTATTCTTTAGAACCAATGCTGTTCAAAAATGACACGATCAAACAAACAACGTATTACTTAGCTCGCAACCGTGCAGCCATTTGCTCGATTGATTCCACCTTTAGACATGATACTGTATTTCGTTTCAAAACAGGAAGCCTTTTAGAAGGAAAATATAGCACGCTACTTAAAAACGGCAAATGGTTCATTGCGGGCACTAATGATAATTTCTACGTAATTGATCCGTCAACAAAAAAGTTTGCCAAATACGATCACCGCGGAGAATACGACCGCTTATTCAATGATAGTGCGATCCTAGGCTTTTTTTATAACAAAACCGGAACTGTTTGGATCACTACACGAAACGGCATTCATAGTTACAACGAGCAAAGCGGTGAAATTAAAAGTTGGAACAAAGAAATTGGTTTAGAAAAGAATATCTCCGTTTTTGGTATAGTTGAGGATGATTATGGAAACATTTGGTTTACCTCATCTCGCGATTTCTACAAGTTTAACCTTAAAACAAAAGAACTTACTTGCTTCAACAAAAATATTGGTATAACACCCTATGGATTTGATCACCGGAATGAGATATACAATATGCTTACCGATGGAAAGCACGTTTTTTTTCCTGCCTTAAGAGGTTTGTTGTATTTTGATGTTACTAAAATAAAATTACCTGATACAAAAGTTAAAATTAATCTGTTTAACGTAGCCATAAACGACTCTGCCCTCACTGCTGATAAACTTTTTGAATTCATAGATGGGAAACTGAATATCCCTTTTGACCAAAACAATATATTGATCGAATTACACACGAACCAGCTTTATGTTCCATCGCCCAATAAATTCAGTTATTGTTTAGTTGGACTTTCAGATAAATGGATTGACAATGAGTATTCGAATAAAATTAATTTGCAAAATTTACCATCAGGCACCTACACATTAATTGTAAAATGCAAAAACAGCTACCAAATAGAAAGTGATAATTTTAGTGTAGAATTCACGATCAATAAACCTTTCTGGAGAACTTGGTGGTTCATTGTTTTATTGATTAGCCTATCTGTTGCCATTGTAATTGTAATTATTAAGTCGCGCGAAAAAGCCTTACAAAAACGACAAGAAGAATTAGAAAAAACAGTAGAAGAACGAACTGAAGAGGTGGTAAAAAAAGCGGAAGAGATCAATCGTCAAAAAGGCCTCATTGAAGAAAAACAAAAAGAAATTTTAGACTCGATCAATTATGCAGAGCGTATTCAGAAAAGTTTTATGGCTACCAAAGAGAGCTTAGATAAAAACTTGAACGACTACTTTGTTTTCTTTAAACCAAAAGATATTGTAAGTGGCGATTTTTTCTGGTCGGCCACACTACTTAATGAGAAGTTTGCTTTGGTTACGGCAGACAGCACAGGACATGGTGTGCCGGGCGCCATTATGAGTTTACTCAACATCACCTCACTTGAAAAAGCCGTTGAAACTAGAATACTGCCGAATGAAATATTAAATGAAACCCGTAAAACCATTATTGAACGCCTAAAAAATGATGGTAGCATGGAAGGCGGTAAAGACGGAATGGACTGCAGCATTTGTGTTTATGATCTTAAAAACATGAAATTACAAATTGCAGCAGCACATAATCCTATTTGGATCATAAGGGGTCGTGAAGCAATAGAAATAAAGGGCGACAAGATGCCTGTTGGAAAACACGATAAGCAAGATACATCGTTTAATGTACATGAATTACCTTTACAAAAAGGTGATCTGATCATCACACTGACGGATGGCTTTGGTGATCAGTTTGGCGGCGTAAAAGGTAAAAAGTTCATGAATAAAAAACTACGCGAATTACTCATTGAAAATGCACACCGCCCGTTACAAGAACAAAAAAACATTTTAGAAACCACATTTGATGCCTGGAAAAACAACCTAGAACAAATTGATGATGTGTGTGTGATAGGTGTTAGAATATAAATCAATTAACAATGGCAAAAGAAACCAAAAAGAAATTAGTAAAGGAAGAACAATTAGATCTTCTTAAAACACTCAAATTACGCTTTGAAAAAAACATGAACCGCCATAAAGGGATGGATTGGGCCAAACTACAAAGCAAACTGGAAGCACAGCCTGAAAAACTATGGTCGCTTTTTGAAATGGAAAGAACAGGCGGAGAACCCGATGTAGTAGCTTACGATAAAAAAACAAACACCTACACCTTTTACGATTGCTCGGCCGAATCACCTGCAGGTCGCAGAAGTTTTTGTTACGATCAAAAAGCGTTGGACTCCAGAAAAGAAAACAAACCAAAAAATAGTGCAATAAACATGGCAGAATCTATGGGAGTAGAAATTTTGTCTGAAGAGCAATACCGCCAACTACAGCAGCTTGGTAACTTTGATCTGAAAACGTCGAGCTGGATCAAAACACCAGCTGAGATCAGAAAACTAGGCGGTGCACTTTTTTGTGATCGCCGGTATGATACAGTTTTTGTTTATCACAATGGAGCAGAATCGTATTACGCCGCCAGGGGATTTAGGGGTTCGATAAACATTTAATACTAACGAAAGCATATGGCAATAAACAATTCAAATCCGAAAGTTGATTTTTATTTTTCTAAAGCTGACAAATGGCGTGAAGAAATAACATACCTGAGAAACATTGTGCTCAATAGCGAATTAACCGAAGAATTAAAATGGGGTGTACCTTGTTACACCATTAATAAAAGTAATGTTGTTTTGATACATGTTTTTAAGGATTACTGTGCTTTACTTTTTCACAAAGGCGTGCTGTTAAAAGACCCAAACCGCATTCTTGTACAGCAAACAGAAAATGTACAATCGGCCCGACAACTTAGATTTACCAACCTAAAAGAAATAATAAAACTGAAAGCGGTAATTAAAAACTATGTTAAAGAAGCGATAGACATTGAAAAAGCCGGGTTAAAGGTTGAATTAAAAAAAACATCGGAGTTTAAAATGCCCGAAGAATTTCAAGCAAAATTAAAATCCAACTTGGTTTTGAAAAAAGCCTTTGAAAAACTCACTCCTGGACGTCAAAGGGCTTACCTCCTATTCTTTTCAGCACCCAAACAATCTAAAACCCGTGAGGCCAGAATTGAGAAATACAGCTCACACATACTTATTGGAAAAGGTCTTACCGATGTGTAAGGCATGAACCAGGCTGGGTCCTTTCTATTTGTGCACTGGAATAAAGTTTTGTAACTTCCATGTTTAGGAGCATATGTTAAACTTAACCTATTCCCTTGTTCTTTACTATTTGTGATTACATTTTATTCCAATGGCTGAATTAAAGACTAAAAAAACAGAATTAAGTGTTGAGGCGTTTTTAAAGAAAATACCTGAAACACAAAAACAAAAAGATGCATTTTCTATCCTTACTTTAATGGAAAAAGCTACCAAAGCAAAGGGGAAGATGTGGGGATCTGCTATTATTGGCTTTGGCGATCGGCATTTGGTGTACGATAGCGGCCGTGAATTAGATTGGTTTGTGATGGGCTTTTCGCCGCGCAAACAAAACTTTGCTCTTTATATTACAGGTGCTGTTGAGAAACAACAAGCCCTATTAAAAAAATTGGGCAAACATAAAACGGGCAAAGGCTGCTTGTATATCAATAAACTGGAAGAGATAGATGTAGCCGTTTTAAAAGAGATCATTGCAAAAGGACTTGAGAAATAAACAGAATATGAGAAATTACATTTTTACTATCGCTCTATTGATAAGCGGGCAATTGGTGTTGGCTCAAAAAGCCATGTCATTCAAGGCGGCGCGTGAACAAAATATTCGTACTTCACAATTAGATAGTACATATGCCAACGGAATAAACACGGATACCAGTAAAGCAGTTTTTAAAACAAACACCAATGAATACATTGCTGCATATCAAAAACTATTGCAAGAGCTTGACACTTACCTTAAAACCAATGGCTTTGCTTGGGATAAACCATTAAGAGGTTTCAATAGGATCTATTTTGATAAAAGCGGTAAAATAGATTATTATCTCTATAATTTTAAACCCGATCAATTAACTTCAGAACAGGAAAAAATGTTTGACACGATCTTAAAAAAGTTTGTGAGTACACATGCACTTTCCTTAAAAGCGGCGGTAAACTTTGCACAATGCAGTCCCGTAACGTATATGCCGGTGAAATAATACTTCTATTCGACCAAAAGCTTCAGGTTCTTTGATCGCTCATTCTGATCTACCTGCAAAATATAAACACCTTTTTGTAAGTTCTCTAAGTTTAGCAAAATACGCTTTTCAGTTGTTTGTGTTGTTACTACCACCTTACCTGTTAGATCTGTAATAGTAATGTGTTTGGTGCCGCTATTCTCTGTCAACACTTCAACATTACCACTACTTGGGTTAGGTGATACGCTTAAGTAAAACACATTTCCTTCATCTTCATTGATACCAGTGCAAGGCGAAACTGCAACACTGATAGTGGCTGTTTTTGTGCAACCATTGATGGATTGTCCGGTTACTGTATAAGTAGTATTAACCGAAGGTGCTATAATAATGTTCGTAGTGGTTGCTGTGGTATTCCATGTATAGGATGCAGCTCCGTTCGCTGTGAGTGTTGCAGTTTGGCCTGAACACAAAACAGAGTTTGAACTGGAAACCCCAACCGCTGGAAGTGTATTTACAGTAATGGTAATTGCCGCACGTGTTGCGCTATTTGAACAACTATTCACCGCCCCGGCATAATAGGTATATGTTCCTGCGGCAAGTGTTGGTGTTACAAACGCGTTACCAGAGTTTAATACTGTTGTAGATGTGTTAGTTGAATACCAATTAACCGTGCCGCTTGAAGTAGCAGATAAGGTGGTGTTTAAACCAGCACAAAAATTTAAATTAGTAGTTGATGTTGAACTCACTGGTGCGTTTGGTGGAACGCATGTTAGGCTGGTACTTGGTACAATACAGCAATTGCCTCCGGCCGAAACGTTGTAAGTGCTATTTGTCCAACAAGCATATTGCGTATCATGAGAACGAAATACACCACCTGTTTGTTGTGTGAAATAATATACCACCTCATCCGGTGAATTAACTCCACCCGAACTCACTGTGGTATCACATTGATAGCAACCATCCAAATTAGCATTTCCAAAACCGTGATACGGGGTATATGACCCTACGGCCGGATAAAAATTTATTACAGTTGCTGTTGCAACCGGTGCATTGATCGCAGTAGTTGTGAAATTTAAATTGCAATTATCATTACTGCCATTGTAGCCTGCATAAACAACCTGTGTAACGTTGGATGAGAATGTGCCGGTAATATTTACCTGAGCCGCCTCATAAGTGCATATACCGATCTTTAAGTTCGGAATATTTACATCCACATTAATGTTAATGATGCCGCCATCGTAATTTGAATAGATGACCAAATTACCGGCATTGTTGCACACTTGCGCAAGGGTTGCTTTACTTAAGAAAAGTAAAACTACAGTGCTTAAAATAAATTTAACTGATCTCATACGTATAATTTATGCTATACGAATATAGTTAAATTTTTCACCTATAAAAGTTAAAAGATCAATTGTGCTTACCGGAGGTGCTCATCAAATAATTTTTGATCAGCTCATCCAAATTGCCATCCAACACACCTTCTGCGTCTGTTATTTTTAACTCGGTACGGTGATCATTCACCATTTTATACGGATGTAACACATAACTGCGAATTTGAGAACCCCACTCGATCTTCATTTTTCCTTCTTCCACAGCAGCGCGTGTTTCGTTGCGCTTACGCATCTCCAGTTCATATAATTGTGAGCGGATCATTTGTAAAGCACGTTCACGGTTACCATGCTGGCTGCGCTCGATCTGGCAAACCACCACAATACCTGTTGGCTTATGCAACATCTGAACTTTGGTCTCTACTTTATTTACATTTTGTCCACCTGCACCGCCGCTTCGCGAAGTTGAAACTTCCAGGTCGCTTGGCTTAATATCTATTTCAATGGTATCGTCAACTATGGGATATACATAAACGGAAGCAAAGCTGGTATGGCGTTTGGCGTTAGCGTCAAACGGACTGATACGCACCAAGCGGTGTACGCCGTTCTCGCCTTTTAAGTAGCCATAAGCATATGGACCTTCGATCTGCAATGAAACAGATTTAATACCCGCAGCATCACCAGCGTTGTAATCAAGCTGACTTACTTTAAATCCACTCTTTTCTGCCCACATCGTGTACATGCGCATCAATATGCTGGCCCAGTCGCAACTCTCGGTTCCACCGGCACCCGCGTTGATCTGTAGCACACAATTTAGGGTGTCTTCTTGATTACGAAGCATGTTCCTGAACTCAATATCCTCTAACTTTTTAAATGTTAGATCATATTGCGCCTGGGTTTCAGCTTCAGTAGCTTCACCTTCTTTAAAAAATTCGTAAAGTGTGTTCAGATCATCTACATCTTTGGTAAGCTCGTCGTAACCTTGCACCCATGATTTTACAAGTTTAACCTCGCCTAAAACATGTTCGGCTTTTTTACTGTCGTTCCAAAAATTAGGGTCTAGTGTCTTTTCTTCTAATAACGATAGATCGTGTTTCTTCCTATCATAGTCAAAGAAACCCCCTTAATGCCATATGGCGCTCGTTGATACTTTTTAATTGTTCTGCTGTAAACATTTGGTAAAGATAAGGAATTTTTATTCTTGCTACAAAGACTCTATGTTTATTTAACCACAGAGGCACGGAGACACAGAGTTGAGAGAGTATCTAACCGACCAAATCAGCTCTAATAATTATACATGAATAATCAAGCGAGAATGATCTTGCCGTCTAATGGTCTTCCTCAAAATCATAAAAGAGCACATAGGTAAGTGCCATGATCAAACCGAAAAAGAAAAGCCCCATCACAAAGGCAATGTATAAATGCATGGCCACGCCAAAATGTAAAAAATAACGTTTGGGCTTTTTAAACCAAACAACAACAGGAAAAAGTGTTTGATAAAAAAGAACAGCATAGCTCATTACAAACGACAACAGATAAAGTACACCTGCATTGTCTACTAAAAAAGCACGCGAATAATGATGTGTCATATTCACAATATGCACAGCGGCACCGTTTTGCCAATCCACATCAAACCACTTGGCCAAGGCCGAATAAGCATAGGCCAGGCAAATTTGAGTGAGCAATGCTATAAACGATACGTTATGCAACAACACACTGAGTTGACCATAAATGGAATTACTTCGCGTGAAATTTTTCCGGAGAAAAATACTCAAAAAGCAGAGGTTCGCTAATAAAGGATCACCTGCCGATGTGGAGGTATATGTTTTAGCATTGATGTTAAGAATAATCAAATACACAAGGAAGTCGAATACCACATAGGATCGGTTCCTCACCAGCGATGCAGCGCAAATACCGATCAACAGGCAAATGGCAGCAATAGCAAGCCAGGGCTGAGTTGTATAATACAAAACAAAGGCAAATTGCTTAAATACACTAACCTCATATGGCTTAATGAACGCTAATGAATGTTCTCCGAATAAAATATCGAAATTTAGAGTCCAAAAAACGCATTTCAAAAGAATATAAGCATACAAACCATTCTTAAACAGTTTTGCATTGCGCTGTTTGCGATAGTCATCAAATAAATATGTGATCACTCTATGGGTCAATCAGGTATTTTTTTTGTTTTGATTTTATATCCGTTAACAGCAAGATCAATTTAAGATCGGTAATTTGCTGATGGTGTTTGTGGCCTAAATAATTTGAAATAACGTGACGAAAAATTAAATAGTTTTGATTGATCACAAAAGGTGTAATACCAGCCTTTCTCTCTTTTACATCATAGGCAACATATCCCGCCGATCCTGTAATAGAAAATGTAAGAAACTCCTTGCCGCTGAATAAGTTTCTGGTGTTCAACACTTCTTGTAAGGGGAGTGCGTAATGTGTTTGATTGTTTATCTTATACTTAGCATAGATGGTGAAATTAGAGTTTGGACAAGGGGTGAACAAACGCCAATCTTGAATAAAATAAGGATAGGTATAATTAAAGGCATAAAAATCAAGTTTTGTTTTGCGCGCACTGTTCAAGGGATAGGCGAAATTGGAAATGAATAAAAAGTGCAAACAAAATATTACACCAACGGCGAAGGTAATTGCTATTTTAATTTTATCTTTAATGTTTTAAATGTAACAATTGTATGCGTAAAATTCTAGTAATTGCTTTAATATTAAACCTTTCGGCAAAGGCACAAGAAAAACTATTAACCATTCAGGATGCTGTTTTAAAAGGCAGAACCAGTTTAGCGCCAAAGCGTTTACAAAATCTATCCTTTATACCGGGTACCGCCAATTTTATTTATGTGGATGGATCTGCAGTAATTAAAGGCGATAACGCCAGTGCAAAAACAAGTACGTTGTTTGCGGTGTCTGACCTCAACAAAGCTTTACTGGCAGCTAAACGCGATACACTAAAAGGCTTACCTTTTGTGCAATTTAAAAATGCCGGATCTTGTACATTTGTGCAAGGAAAAGATGAAGTAACCTTTGACCTAGTTAAAAAAACAGTTAGCTCAACTTCACTTAACCCATCAGGTAATGCCGAAAATGCGGATGAACACAAAGCCACAAAAAACATAGCCTTTACAAAAGATTATAATTTATACCTCAGTGTAAAAAGCGAAACACGCCAGATCACGATTGATGGAAGCATGAATGTTACCTATGGCGGAAAGAATGTGCATCAAAATGAATTTGGCATTTCAAAGGCAACTTTCTGGAGCCCGAATGGCAACATGCTGGCATTTTACCGCATGGATCAAACAGATGTATACAGCTATCCCATTATCGACTGGGCATCAGTTCCAGCAAAGAATGAAGATATCAAATATCCAATGGCCGGAAGTAAAAGTCATTATGTGACATTGGGTGTGTACGACCTCAACAAACAAACCATTGTGTATTTAAAAACAACCGGACCAAAAGAACATTACCTAACGAACATTGCCTGGAGTCCTGATGAAAAATTGATTTACATAGCCGAATTAAATCGCGGGCAAAACTTTATGCAGTTAAATGAATACAACGCTTCCACCGGTGATTTTATCAGAACTTTATTTGAAGAAAAAGATGAGAAGTATGTGGAGCCGCAACACGAGATGTTATTTGTGCCTAACAATCCCAAACAATTTGTTTGGCAGAGCCGCAAGGATGGTTTTACCCATTTGTACCTTTACGACATATCTGGTAAAGAGATCAAGCAATTAAGCAAAGGTAATTGGGAGGTAAAAAGCATCAATGGTTTTGATACAAAGGGGGAACGAATTTTCTTTCACGCGAATGGTGAGAGTCCGGTTAACCAAGACTTTTACAGTGCAAACTTAAAAACAGGTGAAGTGAAAAAACTGACCAAGGGTAATGGTTTTCATGGTTGTGTGTTGGATGAAAAGGGAAATTATTTTATTGATGGTTTTACCAATGTGAACACACCACGTGAATACTATATCGTGAATACGGCGAACGCTAAATCAACAACAATTTTTAAAGCCGATAATCCTATTAAAGATTACAAATTGGGAACATGGAGTTTGTTCTCCATCAAAAACAGCGAAGGCACTGATCTGTATTGCCGCTTATTTAAACCGGTAAATTTCGACAGTACCAAAAAATATCCGGTGTTGGTGTATTTATATAATGGTCCACACTCGCAAATGGTTACCAATACTTGGATGGCAGGTGGTGAGCTATGGTACCAATACATGGCGCAAAAAGGCTTTATTGTGTTTACCGTTGATGGCAGAGGAACTTCATACAGAGGGAAAGCGTTTGAACAAGCCATTCATCGCCAGTTAGGAACCAAAGAAATGGAAGATCAATTGAAGGGCGTTGAGTATTTAAAATCGTTACCATATGTTGATGCCGCCCGAATTGGTGTGCATGGCTGGAGTTACGGTGGATTTATGACCACATCGTTAATGACTCGCAATGCTGGTGTTTACAAAGTAGGTGTTGCCGGTGGTCCGGTAATTGATTGGAGTTACTATGAGATCATGTACGGAGAGCGTTACATGGATATGCCGCAAGAAAACAAAGAGGGCTACGATAAAAATAATTTGTTGAATCACGTAGATAAATTAAAAGGAAAATTACTGATGATACATGGTGCGCAAGATCCGGTAGTGGTTTGGCAACACAGCATGATGTATGTAAAGAAAGCAGTAGATAAAGGAGTGCAGATAGATTACTTTGTATACCCGGGACACGAACACAATGTGTTGGGTAAAGACAGAGCACATTTAATGGAAAAGATCTGTAATTACTTTATTGATAATTTGTAGTTAACCGATTTTCACCGATGTCATAGATAACGAGCCAGCTAAGAGCTTATCGTTATACAACTGTATCTTATCTTTATCATTTTTTAAGCCCAAAGTATATATCAGGGGTAAAAAATGGTCGGGCGTTGGTGCTGCCATTTGCAAGGATTTCCCGAGTTTTTCGTAATTTACAATGCTCTTGAGGTCGTTTTTCATTAAAAGCGTATTCACTTTTTCGCGGGCTTCAATGGCCCAGTCGAAACCAAAATTTTCGTTGATGCGTCTAAAATCTACTTCATACAAATTATGTACGATGTTGCCGCTGCCAACAATTAACACGCCTCTGTCTCTTAAGCTCTGCAGTTCTTTTGCCAATTCAAAATGATAAGAAGCTGGCTTGGTATGATCGATGCTTAATTGAATAACCGGAACATCTGCATTTGGAAACAGGTGTTTCAAAACCGACCAGGCACCGTGATCTAATCCCCAATCAGTATCTAAACCAACCGTTGTTTTCTTGATCAGATCTTTTGTTTCTTTTGCCAGATCAGGGCTTCCGGGTGCTGGATATTCTACTTTATATAACGCTTCCGGAAATCCGCCAAAATCGTGAATGGTTTTGGGTTTAGCCATAGCAGTAACCATGGTGCCTTTGGTATACCAATGAGCAGAAACACACACAATGGCCTTTACTTTTGGTAAGGTTTTAGCGATTGTTCTAAATCCGGCAACATACTCGTTCTCCTCAATAGCATTCATAGGACTTCCATGGCCTAAGAACAAAACAGGCATGCGCTCTGTTAATGGCAACGTTTGCGCCAATTCATCTAATTCAGATAATTTCATGGTAATGCCAGCTAAGGGAATAAATGAAAATAATTTTATAAAATCTTTACGATCCATTCGGTGTTATAACACATAAATGTAAGCGCAATTTATTACATATAAAACTTAATTAATCTTAAAAGCACTTTCGCAGGTTGCTCAATTGCTCTATTTGTTGTATTTTTAATTCTTTAATTTTAGTTTTTAGATGTCGCTTCACAAGTATTTGTTGCCCTTAAACCTTTTAGGTGAGATCTTGATCATCACCTTTTGCATTATGCTGGGCGGCATTGTTCCGAATTTACTTGACATCTACCTTTTTTTAGCAAGTTCTTGGGTAATAGGAACTTTGCTAACCAAAAACTATTACATTAATCGTTTACCCGGTCTATTGATCAATGCCTTAAACTTGTCGAAACTCTTTGTACTGTATTTTTTATTCCTGTTTGTGTATTTACAGCTGATTCACAAAGATCAGATCTCTCACACACAGATCATTCGCTTTTCTGTGATACTTTATGCGTTTTTGTTAGTTTGGCGAACCATTGTATTTAGCTTAATAAAGTTTGCGCTTAAAAAAAGTAGCCATCGAAAGCCGGCGGTAATTGTTGGAATCAGCGTGGCGAGCATTCATTTTTACGAGTTCTTTGAATCGCATCCTGAATATGGCGTGCATATACTTGGTTTTTTTACGGATAAGAACAACGAGAAGGTGAAATCGCTTGGTGTTTATGATGATGTGATACCTTTTTGTCAAAGCCACCAAATAAAGGAAGTGATTTGCTCTGCAGATAAATTAAGCAAAGAAACACTGAATAATATTTTAGAATATTGCGAAAACAATTTGATCTCAATTAAAGTTATTCCTGATTCCGCCGGCTTTATGGGCCGCAATTTGGTAACCACCTTTGTTGAGCACATGCCTTTATTGGCATTACGCAAAAACCCTTTTGATGAAGCCACTAATCAATTCATTAAACGCGGCTTCGACATTGTTTTCTCTTTGTTTGTTATTGTTTTTATCCTATCGTGGTTAGCTCCACTCATTGCCTTGATTATAAAGTTAGATTCGCGGGGGCCTGTTTTCTTTTTGCAGGAACGATCGGGTATCTTAAACAAATCCTTTAAATGCTTTAAGTTCCGAACCATGAAGGCCGAGAAGAATGCAGAATTTAAACAAGCCACTAAAAACGATTCGCGTGTGACAAAAATTGGTGCCTTTTTGCGAAAGACCAGCTTAGATGAATTACCTCAGTTCTTTAATGTGCTCATAGGAAATATGTCAATCGTAGGGCCGCGTCCGCACCCCTTAAAGCTTACCGAAGAATACTCGCAAAAAGTGGATAAATACATGGTGCGTCATTTAGTAAAACCTGGCATTACCGGCTTGTCGCAAGTAATGGGCTACAGAGGAGAAACACAAGATCTTTACCTAATGAAAATGCGGGTGCGTATGGACCGTTTTTACATTGATAACTGGTCGTTTTACCTCGACCTGAAAGTAGTGTGGGCAACTATTGTAATGATGTTTAAGCGTGATAGTAATGCTTATTAACCATGTTATTGTGAATTGAAACCCTAAAAATTTAACGTAACGCGTGATTTATCATTAAATTTGAGCCAATAAATAGGTATACTAAATGCCAAAGAATAAACAATGGAAAACAACAAAGAGGAAATAGACTTAATTTACATTTTAAGAAGTCTTAAAAAAGCGATAACAAACTTTTTTACGTGGATTATAGATAATACTTTTAAAAAGATCTTGATCGTTCTTATGTTTACTGGAATTGGCACCGGAATTGGATTCTTAATGTTCACCGTGAAAAAACCCATGTATGTTTCCGATCTTACCATTAATCACACTCGATTTGATAATGATCAGTGCTTTGAACTGATCAATAATCTCACAAAATTAAATGGTAAAGAAAAGCAACTATCCAAGATCTTGAAAATGGATGAGAAAATGTTGTTAGAAGTAAAAAGTATTTCATACGAGCCATTGAATGCGAGAGTAACCAAGATCTTCAATGACTCTACGGAAGTCATGTTGCCGTTTAAGGTGTTTGTGGAGGTTTATGATCCAATAGTTTTAGACAGCTTACAAAGTAGTATCATTCACTATTTAGAAAGCAATGAATACGGTGTAAAAAGAAAGCAATTGCAGAAAGATTATTTGACAAAATATTCAGATAAAATTAAAAATGAAATCAAAGCAGTTGATACTCTCAAACATTTGGTAAATCAAAGTATCATTCACAAGAATATGGGTAATGGTGTTGTGATTGATGAACCTATTGACCCAGTTAGGATCTCTCAACGAACAATTGAACTATGTAACGCAGAGTTAAAAATTGAAGAATTAAAAGAATTGAACAACAGTTTTGAACTAATGGTGGGTTTTAATGGAGGTGTTCTTAAAACAGCAAACTTGATGTTAAGTCTGTTTTACGGCTTTATTTCCGGTTATATCATTTGCCTGATCTGGCTTTACCGAAGAGAAATAAAAGCTAAGAGATAATTTGTTTTGTTTCTTTCTTGTTTTCTGCATTCATTATAAGAAATGAATTAAAGAAGGCAAAGAATACAATTCCGTTTTGACGTTCCAACATTGACTCAGTTAAACATGAGGCTAAGAAAACGATCAGGAATGCGATATACACCAAATTCTTTGTTTTGAGTGCGCTTTTAAGTCCTAATACTATTCCGGTCAAGAACACAAATAGTCCCAGTAATCCAATTGCCAAAGTTGTTTCTAAAAACTGATTATGCGCATTAAAGCGTGTGTTCTTCCAATAAGTTAATGAAACATAATCGTGATTGGTGTAATACTTTTCCAACTCGTCTTGCGCATCACCGGTGCCATATCCTAACAACGGTTTTTCTTTAATTAGCTCGATGGCTGAAGCCCACATTAAAAACCGCATTTGCTTTTCGCCCCACTTTTTACTCAAAGCATATTCGCCTTTATAATTGATCGCTTCCTTAAAACGCTCCCGGTTTTTTGGTGATACTAAAATAATAGCAAACATCACACCAATAATAGCAACTGCAGCCAGTATGAGCTTGATCGGCTTTTTTTGTAATTGAAACCTGTATATAAAAAAAATTAGCCACAGTCCTATCATTAATAATATTTGTAATCGAGATGCTAAACATATGATAGTAGTGCAAAGAATGATGGCTGTGAAAATACCAGTAACGATTTGTAAAGGCGTAAGCTTAGTTTGTTTGCTGGTATGAAGATACATGACAATGCTTAGAGCAAAACAAAGGTACATGGCCAAATATCCTGCATGCATGCCTACACCGGTGCTTAAGCCATGATAGTAAAATAATTCGTGATCGCTTGTTTGGTGGAATTTGATCATTGCAATAGAAATTGCTACAATACAAATAATCACACAACTGAGAACAAAACTTTTAATTATCAATTTGAATTCATTATAACTAACCTTTGGTGTATAGAAAAATATAATTGGAAAAGCAATAAAGCTCAATTTCTTTTCAATGGCAAAGCCGGCCTCATGCGTGTTCTCTGAATACAATGCACCAATCAAATGCATCATAAAAAACGATACAAAAGCAATGAACGTGGCACTAAAAGCGAATTTAAATTTGCTTCCCGATGTGAGCATGATCAATAGCGAATTTGCTGCAAGAAGAAGCACGGATAAACTGTTTAAGTTTATAAATTCAATATTGAATGGCAACGTAACTACAATGAGTATTAGCAATACCAGCTGAATCTTACTTAATATTTGCTGCAAAGGTGTTTTGATGGCTATTTGTCTTTAGTGAATATGAATTTAAGCTTTTCGAAAAACACAAGTGCCATAAATTTTGTGTTTGTTTTAAAATACCGTTTAAATAATCGGCCAGGTTCCTGTGCTAGGCGGTATAACCATTCCAAACCGGCATTTCGCATAAATGATGGTGCGCGCTTAGCCAATTCTGCATAAATGGGGAAAGCTCCGCCAACTCCTAATAAAAACGCATTTATTTTAGTGGTATTCTCTGCCATCCACTTTTCCTGCTTTGGGCAACCCAATGCCACAAAAACGATATTAGCACCAGAACTATTGATTATATCAATGTAGCTCAAATCATTCAATGGTCTATCAAAGGGTGGCGAAAATGCTCCGGCTACCTGAATTTTAGGGAATTGAGTTTTTGCTTTCGTTTGTATGATCTTTAACACGTCTGTTGTTGTACCAAAAAAGAAAACCTTCAACTGATGCTCTTCTGCCAATCTTAAAACGTCAGGAAACGCATCCATCCCGGCTATCCTATCCTGACTAATTCCATAAAACGATCTCAGTGTTTTAACTAAGGGCATACCATCTGGCAATACCAAGTCTGCATTATTCACCATTTGTGCAAATGAATCGCTCTCGCAAGCCTCTATGGTCATGTGCACATTAGCGAAACAAGCATAAGCCGGTACTTTTTCTTTAGCACGATCTACAATATACTGCAAAGCTTTATCATAGGTAATTAAACTTATGTTTAAACTCAGTACTTTTTTACGCGCGATCATGTGATTGAATATACTTGCAATTTAGCAAGATTTTATGAAAACATTCGGTATAATCTTAAAGCTCAATTATTTGATCTTTACCAATGACGGATGTTCTTTTTTTAGCCACTCCACTGTTTCGTCAATTCCCATCTCTAAAGTATATGGCGGTGTGCCAAATGCCTCTATTGTTTTCTCCATGGGGGCAGAATTGCTGCTTGTCATGCTTTTATACCTTGAGGAAGTTAATGGAAAACGAATTTTGACTAGTGACAACAGATCGCCCGTTAAGGCTAGTAATTTCACAAAAAAGCGAGGCATCACCCTAACTTTTTTTCCTATTTGCTTTACTGAAAAACCATTCACCCAATAATATATATCAATTGGCATATCTCCAACGTAAAACACGTGTTTGTTAACTTTCTCCGTTGCACTTTCTAATATGGAAATGATCTGAAATACCACATTACCAACATATCCGTAAGAACGAATAACTGGTTGTTTTCCCGGATGAAAATACAGCCCCTTGCTCAGCACTTTCCAAAACTCGTGTGGGTAGCGAATATGCCAAGGTCCCCAAATATTAGTTGGTCGTATAATTGTCCACGTGCATGCTAAACCAAAATGACGTAACATTTTTTCCATGATCACCTTGCTCTCGCCATACTTTGTGTGTGGCGCAAAATCCTCATCGTTTTTTGGCACACCATGATATTGATTGACAAATTGTGTAGAAGTAATGATGGCACGTTTGACTGTTGAACAGTTTTTTATGGCATTAAACAAATTTTCAGAGCCTTTCATGTTCACATCATAATCTTCCAGCGAGTGTTGTGGATCTGTATCGGTTCTTGCTGCTAGATGAATAACAGCATCCGGTTTAAAATTTTCAATTTCTTCTTTTAATTTTTGGGCGTCTAAAATACTGCAATTAGACCAAAAGGCTTCGTGCTCTTTTATATGAGGTTTCTCACTATCAACATTCAATACCGTGTATTTGCCCAAAGACAAAAGCTTTGATACCAAATTGGTTCCAATAAAACCTGAGCCGCCTGTTACGAGTACTTTCATGTCATTCTTACTACACAAATGTATGATTAATAATTTGCCTTGATCATAAAATAACGAATAGTTTTAGACAGCACATTGTTATGTAACCAAGTAATAGATAAATTAAATTCTTGGGAATTAATGCTTAAGTTGAAATTACAGTGCTGTTTTTAAGACGAGCGCTGAAAAACTTAAGCAACAGAAAGCCAGGGAAAATGGCTTGGGTTACCTCGAGGTAATTTTCAAAAAATGAAACGAAGATAAAGAATACGATAGCCGATGCGCAAGCTAATGAATAAAAAGTACTTAATTTATCACTCGATCCTTGCGCTGCCGTATAGTATGCCCTTAGTTTTCGGATAAACCTGAAAATAAAGAATAGAACAACACCGAAAACAATGTATCCAAACTCGGTAAGCAAAGATAGAGCTGAATAAAACGGGCGGGACATGGTTGAATTACCATATTTCCCAACGTTTGTAGCAACCTCCTTCCAATCTTCATATACCAGATCTTTAAACGCATTTGAATAATTCGGTACAATAAGAGGTACATCTTTTGGCTTATTAAAATCGCCAAAATATTTCCCGGAGCCGATCAATCCGGCGCGGCTTGAATATTGACCAGGCCCAAGGCCTATAAAGGGCGACCAATAATATCGATCCGGAAGCTCTTTCACAGCTTTGATAGTAGCCATTGTTTTTGGTGATTCTTTGGATGCCAAATTTTCGATATAGTATGCAATTAATCCAAAATTTTTAGGTTGAATTAATATGGCTCCTAAGATCACTACAACAAAAAACAAGGCAATGAGTAATTTAGACGTGCTAACTTTTATTACAGAACTGCTGAAAAACAAACTGATGATAGCAATAGCAGCTATAAATGCAATGAATAAATGCATCACCGAAGCTAAAATCACAGCCATAAACCCTATGATACTGATCCATTTTCCTCTTTTTTGAGTGATAGCATAAGGCACATGAAACAATAACAGCAACAATAAATTAGCACTATAAATTTGATTGTTAAAGTTGCCCGCCGGGTTGATAAACGAAAGCGGACTCAATGTACCCTGAACTACATCGCCAGCCGCAGAGTCAAAATTACCCCCATTTAATGCCACATAAGCCATAATTTGAAAAATACCCAACAATGCTTCTATCAAAATAAACCATTCAATTACTTTAATGTACTTGGTATAGTCTATTTTTATTAATTGACCCGATGGAGGCAATATCAAAAAAAACAGAAATGATCCATATGTAATAAATGTCAGTAAAGCATTTTGTACAATAAATTTTTCCTTTATTAAATAATAAAACAAACCGTATACACCGATAAGTGATAAGAAAGAGAAAACAGTGGCCCCAAAACGTATCAGGCTTTTTCCGGAACGTGCCCGTATTATAAACCAAGCGATGCATGCAAAGGGTGTTAAGTAAGCCAATAGCTTAGAAGGCAACCACACGATGCATAAACTCAAAACAAACACTTCAAAAAATGAAATGGAATGGTTGTGGAGTTTATCGGTGAGATTAGTTGACATCAACAGTTAATAAATACATTCTCCATTTCTTTATGAAAAACGGAAATGGTATAATTTGCTAAAAAGTTTTCTCTTCCTTTTTGTCCCATATTTTTTCGGAGCACTGGGTCCTTTATCAAAACCTCCAGTTTTTGGGCAAATTCTTTGGCGTTCTTCGGTTCCACTATATAGCCGGTTTCACCTTCTTTGATTATAGAAGGAATACCGCGCCAACGTGTGCCAACAAGCGGTAATGAAAACTGCATGGCTTCTAATAAAACCACACCAAATGTTTCTGATTCAAAAAAAGTTGGGAAACAAAACACATCGGCCTGATGAAACGCTTCAAATTTTTTCCTTCCGTTTAATACTCCTAAAAATTCAACTTTGTTCTTTAATCCAGACTCTTCAACCAGTGTTTTTACCTGTTCTTCAAAATCGCTCGATTCAAACTTGCCCATCACGTTGAGTTCAAATTCAAGGCCTTTATCTGATAATATTTTACAGGCCTCAAGGAGCACCACTATACCCTTCGATTCTTTAATGATTGCAACAAATAGTAATTTAACAGGGCCTCTATTGATTTTTACTGGGAATATTTGGTCGTAATTATCTTCAATGCCGTAGGGTATTACCACTTCCTTTTTTGCATTCAAATTTTTTCCGTCTGCCGGATTTAATTCCGAGAGCAAAATAGCACAATCCGCATTTTTGTAAGCTCTATTATATAACGCTTTTAATATGGTTGAACCGATCTGCATTTCGGAAACACCGCCTGCATGGTAATGAAAAATAGTTTTTTTAAATAACCATCGAGTACTTACTAAAATTATGATGTCGCGAATAACAGGTACTTTATCAGGGCCTGCAGGAGGATAATACAGCGTGTTTGCCCCTTTTACAATGCGGTAATAAATAATTTTGGCAATGACATTGAACAAATGAAACACTTTTGAAATATTGGCTTTACCAATTTCGTTCATCTCTTTTGAAAAAGCCATTCGTACATGAAACAATTTAACACCTCTGTAATTGCCCTGCAATATCTTTTCGATCATGATGGCTTGACCGCCAAACGGAGGAGGTGTTTGCCCTACAAAAACGATCTTTCTCATATTTTACTAGCCAATACGATCAATTGCTGATTTTTGTGAGAATTTAAAAATGCTTTTTCAAAGGCTTGGGTAAGACTAAGTGGGGTGATGGCAAACATCAGTCTTAGTAATTTGATCAGAACGATCTTTAATTTTCCGGCTTGCTTAACTTTTTCCTCTATCAGAAAAAAAGAAGTGAGTTTATCCGCTTCAATCGTGTATAAAGATTTTAAACCAGACCTTTTTAACACGCTTTCCAAATATGGTATATCATATTTCCTGACATGTTTTGGGTCTTCCCAAACTTCATTAATAGGCACGTTGATCAGCATGATGCCTTTATCATTCAGTTTTTCAGTTAAACTCGAAACTAATTCCACATCATCTTCCACATGCTCAATAATATGAGAAAGGCTGATGACATCAAACTTCACGTCTCGGTATTTACTCAAAAACTCCTCTACAGTTCCGGTTAAAACAGTTTTACCAACTAGGTCAGCTACTGCCGGAAAATTGAAAACGGCTTCTTCCGAGATATCACAACCGTATAATTTATGTCGGCTTTTATACTTTAATAATAGTGAACCGTGGCCAAAACCATAATCAAGAACCGTAATAGGTTCATTAAATTTAGTATTCAAAAAGTTTTTAATGATCTGTATATTCAATTTGGATTTTGATTGCTGATCAAAACTAATTCTTGAATAAAGAAAACTTACAAGCGGGTTTCTTTTCTTGTAAAGCTTATTATAAAACTCTTTATTTACATCTACCTTGCTCATGCTAAGTCGTTCCTGTGTTTAGTGAGTTTGCCGTTGTTCAAATAATCAATTATGGGTTTAGATAGAAATTGAACATTTGTTTCATTTAAACTATTCGCATCCATATAATTAAAACTTCCTTTGTAACACATTTTCGAATACAAATTAAATGTTTGATTTTTAGCAGTGGGTGATTTCTTTTTTTCCAACTTGCTTAATTTCTCATCGAGGTCGGCATAGGATGTTATTTTGATACAGCCCGGATAATGCTGGTAAAAGATCTCACCTAATGCGTAAGTTGGCACATCCATCGTTAACGCTTCAAAACCCACTGTACTAGATATTGTTATTACTGCATCAAACTTAGGTAGGTTGTCTTTTAAGCTATAATATGGCGTTAATAAAATCACATTCGGTAACTGTTTGATCTTTTTATAAAAAGCCTTTGTGTTGTTACCCACATTGCTTTTATGTTCTTTTACCACCAACACCGCGTTTTGAGGCAATGAAAATGAAATGTTTTTAATGATGTTGTATTCATTTCCATCGTAATACTTTGCAAATATACTGGTGGAGGCTTCCGGATAAAAATGCAAGGGATATACTGCATAAATTTTATTCGGATCAAATTTCACATCCATTTCAAAGATCTTCAGAATTTTACTGAAGTAGATATCTGAGAAAATACGGCGGAAAGCGATCTTATAAACTTTCAACATATATTTCTTTGAATTGCCAATTTCTAATGAAATGAAATTCTTCAGTGAAATGAAATGAAAAATCTCTTTTATGAACGCGAATGAGAAGAGTGAATACTGTTTGTCAAATAAACCACCGAACTGAGAATTCTTCATATAATCGGGCACCTCATTTGAAGGTACGTACTCTGCAGGCGCATCCGGATTAAGCAAAACTTCGTTCCCGGTAACATCAGTGTGGATATTATAATGATATGGGATTCGTGAACCCATGATGCCAAAATAGGGGATGCTATTCGATTCGCCTTGTTCATGGGCCAGGTATAAAAACGAATTTGAAACGCCTTCAGAAACCTGCAGAACAATATTATTCTCAGAATAAATATTCTGGAAAAACAGTTTTGTTTTTTTTAATGAATCCACATCGTTCAAAGCGTGTCCAAAAAAATACACCTGTCGTGTAAAACTGGCGTAAGTGCTCCAGTTGTTTATTTTAAAATGTTGATATTTTTCAGGAGAAATGGCTGTTTTTAAAAACGCATCCAGGTAATATACCTTTCCGTATTTTGAAGCATCTATTTTTTTAAATTTTTCATAAAAAGCAGTGGTAGAAACAAAGATGGGTTCTATCCCTTGTTTTTTTAGTTCCTCGCCCATTTTACAGAACAACTCTACAAAAAAACCTGGACAATCGGCTAGAAGAAATATGACGGATCGGGTGTTCTTCATTTTCGGATCTTCAATAACGATAACAACTTGTTTTTCTCATTCTTATCAAATATTGGCAATAAAAACAAACTAATAAGAATTACTATACCCAGAGGAATTGCTTTTAAAAAACTATGAAAGTTAAGAGTGTTCAAAATAAATAGTGAAACAAAAATAATGAGAACTAAAGCAGCAATAGATGTTAAATTAAGATAACTAAAATTAACACTCGATCGCTGTTTAACATACAACGCAATAAATACAAAAAAGTAAGAACTCAGTGATGCATAAATAGCTCCAAGTATTGAATACTGAGGGATCAATAACACAGATAAGAAGAATGACAAACCTAAAGCAATGGAATAAATACTGCCTAAAAAAACAGTTTTTGCTTCTTTTAAATATACCTGTTCAAACACTATGATCAATACCCTTAACATAGGAAATATAACTAATAAAGGAATATAATCTCCAGCCATTAAGTATTTATCGGAAGTTAATAGAAGTATCAGATCATATCGGGTGATATATATAAAGGGTATGATTAATACCACACAAAGAATAGAATACTTCAACATAACATTATAAAGAACAGCTGGCTTGTTCTCTTCCTTATCCTCGGCAAAAAAATGGGGCGACAAAGTTGCTGTTATCGTAGAAATAAACATGAATACAATTTCCATCAATGTATAAGCCACCGAAAACAAAGCTACTTTGGCCGCTCCATCATAAATATTCAGTTGCGTACGAATGATCATCGGAATGCCCCATACTCCAGCAAAATAAGGCAATAATGGAATACAGTATTTTAGTAACGGAACAAAACTTAACTGTTTGATGGGGTGTAATAAAAGATCCGGCATCTCTTTCCATGGAATCGAAATAAACAAAATAAAGCACATGGACAGGTTAATGACTATAAAAATTTGCTCTAAGGACAGTTTCAGCCACATAGAAATTGCTATTGTTAAGATCACCCATAATGAGCCTCTTAAAAATTGTAAGAAATTCTGAAAATTATTTCTTCCTAAACCGTAATGATAAAATAAAAAAGTGGTCATAATTGCGGTGGTTGCAGTAACCAAAACCGTTAACTTAAATTCAGACACATAAGCCTCTAAGCTAAACCAAGATGCTATTTGCGATGGGAAAAGATATACGAGTAAAGTTCCGAAAACACTCATTGAACCAGTAAGAATTAGGGCCGTCCAGAAAGATGATCTTCTAGCCTCTGCCCCTTCATTTACTCTTTTAAATAAAAACTGATAGGATCCTAAAGTAAATACATACATTAAAAAAGCAGAGAATGTCAGAAGAAGTGAAAGTATTCCAAATTCTTCAATACTTAACTGTTTTGAAAAATAATATACTCTTACAAAGCCAAAGCCAAAAGTTAAAAAACTCAGCAATGCCGAAACAATGGTTTGTAGAAAAAGTTTTTTTACTTGAATAGTAGCCAAATCCTTTAGTTAGTTCTGAAACGTTGAAATGAATACGGATTTTTTGCGATATGTGATTTTGCTTCTTCGTATGCCTCGTTAGCAAGATCTATTTTTTCATACGTAGCTCCGAATAAACTGTTGGTGAATTCAACTTGTAAAATAAGTCTCTCTCCTTTTTCAAGAACTTTACCTTTGTGTAATCCCCTTGTATCTACAGCAATGATCGATCCCTTGACACCAGATATTTCTAAAATATCTTCCTTCGAATAAGCACTTGCTACTTCCGCATCTTGAATTCTTCCGTCCTTCCATAAATTATCGGGCATCCTTGTATGACTTCCTCTTACATAGCAATGTGGGCCTGTACTAGTATCCACATCTGTTAAATAAAAAAAGAATTTCAAGAATTTAAACCTATCCATATCGAAATGATACAGTTGGGCCGCTTCCGAACTGGCATCCTTTTTAAACGCCGCACTCCACCACATTGCTGTGAGATCCTGAATTGGTTCGCAATTCAAATATCTTTGTGCAACAGCAAACAAAGAAGGATCAAAATTTATTTCCTGTACTAATCTGTTTCGCAATAGCTCTTGTTCATTAAATTGATAACGAGGAGCCATTATATTGTTTCTGTCATACAAAGAGTTTTTTGTTCCATTCGCACCTGGTGGAATTAATTCTGTTGGCGTTTTCAAAGAAAAATCTATCAGTGATTGGATTTTTTCCAAGCTAAGTTTAGTGTCAAAAATATAAAAACCATTTTTACTGATCTCTTTCACTATTTTTTCAATGTCTCCCTCGTTTAAGTTCCCTAACACGCCATTCGCACTAATCGTTTCCTTTGGCGGATGAATCTTGGTCATTCGTGAGCTCATGGAATCGTTAGACTGGCCTTTTGTCATTACAAAAAGTCTTCTGAAACTTACATAAGCATACCAATTGGTTTTACCAGTTAACTTAAACAAGAAGTAACCAAACCAAAACACCGGATAATAAATTAAATATTTTTTCATGGTTTCAATTGATTTATGAATTCTATACCATAACTATTGGTATTTTGAACAGCTAAATAGATGACATTATAGTTTTCCATTAAAAAGGTTAATGGCTTATGAACTTTCCTTAACGCTGATGCGCTCAATTCTTTGGCATTCTCCTTTTTTAATTTTAATACGAAATTTTCTTCGCCTATTTTTAAGTCCCATTGCAGTTTATCTTGCCAAGTAATTACTAGGTCTAGCTCCTGATCAGTATTCCTTCTACCTTTAATGTTTAATCCTTCAAATTCAGTTGTTCTTTTTAAAACAACGATGCTGCTGTTTAATGCGTTTATAAGCTTATTCGATCTTGAGATCTTTAATTCCCTCTGTTTAATTTCAAAACCCCGGTAAAAATATGGTATATGATCTTCATGAGCATAATTGATCTCATCAGGAGGATCGAATACTAATCTCTTTTTAATTTCCTTACAAGGCAAACCTCCTTGAATGCTATAAGGGGGGACGTTTTTCATCACAACTGAGTTGGCTCCTATAATTGCACCTCTACCTATGTAAACTCCTCTTTTAATAAAAACGCCAACTCCGATCCAACAATCTTCTTCAATATGAATAGGTTCTGAGTGCTGTTGTCTTCCTTCGTTGGTGCTCAGCACAAACTCATCCTGATCTTTGATCAACCAATTTGGTTTAACAAGCGCATAATGATTGCCTGAACTTGCGAAAATATTAGCAGACAATAAACAAAACCGTTCAATGGTAACATCTCCTAAGATCTTACAGCCATCATTTAACGTTGAATAATCTTTGATTCGTATTTGATTATTATCCCATACATGCAACTCACAGTTTCTTCCCGTTCCTCCATAATTACCAATTGCTATGCTCTGATCTGAATCATTGCCTCCATCATTTGAGAAAATAATTTTAGAAAAAGCACCCACTCCTGAGCCTTTGCCAATACTAAACTTTCCGAAATGATTGATGTAAACACATTTCAGCAACAGCTTTAATCGTATTTTAATTCTATTCAATGAATCGCTTTTTAAATATCTGATTCGCTCAATGGCGTACCTCTTTTAATTTCTGTTTTAGAAATCTTACCTATTAGCCCTTCATAAAATTTTGGTGCTAATCCATCACCTGGTCTGATCACGCGAATGTTTTCTTTGGTAAATTTTTCACCTGATTTGATGTCTTTAACAACATAAATAGAACGCTTGAATCTCTTGCTGGCAACTTCAACGTTTTGAACATACAATTGAACTTTACCCAGAGATTGAAAAGCACGTTCGCTTTCAATAACCAATGACTTCATTTCATCCGGCTCCATGCTAAAAGCACTGTCAACACCACCTTCTGCCCTGCTAATGGTAAAGTGTTTTTCAATAACACGAGCGCCCAAAACCACCGATGCAATAGAAACTCCAACACCCATTGTGTGATCGCTTAATCCAATTGTACAGTCAGGGAAAAGTTGTTGCAATACCGGAATAGTTACAAGATTTGTGTTTTCAGGTGTAGCGGGATAAGTACTGGTGCATTTTAAAAGCACAATGTTTTTACAGCCATTGCTTTTTAAAACCTGAACCGATTCAATGATATCCGTAACATCAGAAATTCCTGTGCTCATGATCACCGGCTTACCTGTTTGTGCAACCTTTTTAAGCAAAGGATGATCGTTGTTTTCGAAGGACGCAATTTTGTAACATGGCACATTGAGTGTTTCAAGAAAATCTACTGCTGTTTCATCGAAAGGAGTGCTGAAACAGATCATTCCCAGTTCATTTGCATAATCGAATAATTCTTTATGCCATTCCCACGGGGTATGTGCTTCTTGATACAGTTCATACAAATTTCTTCCATACCACAACGAGTTTTTATCAGTGATGTCAAATAGTCCGCCTCTATGGTCAATTGTAAGTGTATCAGCTGTATAAGTTTGCAATTTCACAGCATGAGCTCCTGTTGCAGCAGCTGCTTTAATAATTGCTTTTGCCCTGTCAATGGATTGATTATGATTACCGCTCATTTCGGCAATAATAAAAGGCTTACTTTCCTTGTCTATTTTAAATGTGCCAATGTTAAAACTCATTTTAATTCCGTGTTAGTTTAAAGCTTTTCTCGTTACTAATTACAATTTTTTGTTGCTCTTTAAATCCAGCCATAACAAAACTTTTGTATGATGCTGTATTGCTTTCTTTTATGTAAGCAACTATTGTTTGAAGAGGATGTGTTTTCAAATAATTAGTACACGCCATCTCGAGCATTTGAACAGCTAAACCTCTTCCTCTGTAATTCTTATCTATTGAAATTCCTATTACAGTCTCATCATGTCTAACATCAATTCTAACTTGTCCTGCAGCATTACCTTCCATAATAAATAAATAAAACGCACAAACACCTTCTTCTATTTTTTTTTCGAACCAAGCTTTATGTTCGTTGATGTTGATCTCTTTTTGCACATACGAATTAGCCCTTACAACGTCATCATTCGCCCATTGATAATATAACATCATATCATTCTTATTGGCAAATCTAAAAACCAATTTTTCCAAAAAGCAAGAATGAATCAATACATCTTTCGCTTCATTGTCAATCACTACATGATCTTTCAAGCGGGCTTCTTCAACAAAACCTGAAGCATGTAATGCTTTATATAAATTTGGTCTTATATCGTATGCATAGGTGTAGATTTTTAGGAAGGCTAGCTCTTGTTTTGCCAGCTTCTTTACTATTTCCAAATAATTACACCAGTCACTTTCAAATAACTCCGCATCACTATTCCTTTTCGTTTCAGTTAAAAAAGAAACCTCTGCGTTCCGACTTTCCCAGTCAATATGCACAAGGCCTCCATAACCTATCAACACATCATTCTCAAAAAAGCTAAATAAGATCTGACCCGGTTTGTCTTGTTCAAACAAAGGATCAACAACATTCTTAAAATACCACGCTTGTTTTTCTTCAGTAAGTACTTCTTTTTGCCTTAAAACATCAATTTGCTCATTACGCCATTGTCTGATCGCATGTTGATCTTCGTGACGGATAGGAACAAGCTTGTATTGTTTATTCACAAACTCATTCGATTTTAAAACTTTATAATTTCTGCTCACTGAAAATTAAATGTATTTTCTGAAGACAGGTTTAGCAGGTGCGCCGATCAAATAATTTTGATAGCCATTTTCCAATGCCAATTTGTAAATTTCACAAGCTTTATCAAATGCCGATAAAAAACTTTCTACTTCAGCATTGTTGTGTGTGTAGCAAGGCACAAAAATACCTTGAAACAAAACTCCTTTTTTGATCATCTCTTGCATAAACAACGTGCGTAATCCCGGTTCTGGTTTTCCTGAACTGTCTTTAAAATTAAAAGCCACCATCCAAGCAGTGCTTGACACATCAATGTTTGATGATAGTGTGTGTTTAGCAATAATAGACTTTGTTTTTTCGATCACATTCTTACCAACATTGACATTCTTTTCTATTACCCCATTCTCCTTATAAAATTTAATGGTTGCTAAGCCCGCTGCTATACCATGCGTTTCGCCACCATGAGTGGTTGAGATCAAAAATAGTTTCTCCTTACCAGGTTGGTCAATACTGCCCAATTGCATCACATTTCTTTTTCCGGTAAGTGCACAAAACGAAAATCCATTCGCCGTGCTTTTTCCCCAAGTTGCCATGTCGGGTTCTATGCCATAAGTTTTAATTGCTCCCGGTATATCCATTTTAAATCCGGTTATCATCTCGTCTAAAATAAACAAGGCGCCATTCTTATGGCACAGATCAATTGCTTTCTTTAAATATTCTTTCGGATCGATCCCGTTGTCTCTGTCAAAATTCTTTTCCGGCTCTGTAATGATACACGCAATTTGATTTGGATGATCGGTAAACAATTTTTGCAACGAATCCAGGTCGCCATATTTAAACGTTACGGTAAGTGCCGATATCTCTTCTGGCACTCCTAAATTACAAGCCGTTTTGCCAATGAACCAATCATCATAAGAATAAAACGGGTGTTCGCCTGGAAACGCCACGAGTTTTCTACCTGTAAAGGCCCGTGCTAGTTTAACCGCTGCCGTTGTAACGATCGATCCGTTCTTCGCAAACTTGATCATATCATGCTGAGGTACCAACGACAAAAATTCTTCTGCCATCTCTAATTCAATTGTTGATGGTCTTTGAAAATTAACCCCTTTGTCTAATTCTTGCTTTACACGTTCGATCACCGGCTCAAATGCATGGCCTAATGTAACTGAGGTTAAGCCCATTGAACAATCTAAAAACTTATTTCCGTCCACATCCCACACCCATGCTCCTTTTCCATGGGAAATAGCGGCCGGAGAGTTTTCAGGAAACTGATCATCACCCTTTGAATAGGTGTGTGCGCCACCGGGTATAAGTTTGTGAATTTGTTCTTTGAATTTTTTTGATTTACTGAAATCCATATTAATTATTTTTTAAATCCTTCGTTTCGCTTAATGCCTGAATTTATTTGCTGAATACTTTCGGTATTCAAATAGAACTCCGCGTATTCATACCAGCGTTTATTTGTGCCAAGTTCGTTAATCACAGCAGTGATCACATCCAGGTCTTTTTGTTCATCCACCGTCAATCGCACCTGCCCGAATTTTTTGTCGGTACCATAATTATCCGATCTAAATAATTTTCCGCCGTTAAAAGAGGAATTCTCACGAATGTATGGTGTTACATGTTCCTTCTGATAATCTTTATCCGCATGTTTCCATGAATTTTCCAAAGCAGCAAAAGTCATTACCTCAATATCCTGCCCATCCGGAAAATCTTCTATCAACACGTTTGAGGCATAATCTAATTTGTTTTTTACCGTGAAATCAATTACATCATCAATTAAAACAGGATCAATCAAGGGGCAATCGGAAGTTAAACGAACAACGTGGCTTGGCTTCCTGTCTTTCACCGCTTGATAAAAACGATCTAATACATTTTTCTCGCTGCCGCAAAAGCAACTCACGTTTAATTCGTGGCAAAGCTCAACCACCTCTCTGTCTTCGGCGTTTGTAGTTGTAGCTACTATCAATTCGTTTATTTTTTTTGATGCGGAAATACGATCGATATGCAACTGCAGAAGTGTTTTCCCGTTGATGGTTTTAAATATCTTATTCGGTAAACGGGTTGACCCACAACGAGCCTGCGTAACTGCTATAACATTTAATTGTTCCAAAAAGCTGGATTTAAAAGTTCTGTTTCTTTTACTTTGATCGAATTAATTTGGTCGATCAGGCTTTGAGGCAATTGCTTTTGCAAAGAATTAATATTGGCTTTTAACTGCACGGCTGTATCCACACCAATCAACACACGGTCGATGCTCTTTTGTGATGTAACGTAATTTAATGCTACATCGCTCATGCTGTAACCTGCTACGTTTGATATCTGGTCAATTTCTGCTATATATTTTTTGAGCGGCATTAATTTCTGCGGAAGTTTGTTTAGATCTATAAAGAACAAGCCTTGTAAAAAAGCTGAACGTGTGTGAATTTCAATTCCTTTTGCCTTTGCCTTATCTATTACCAAAGCGCGTAATTGAACGTTATCGAGTAAATTAAACGGTAATTGGATCAGATCAATTTCTTTATGTTCCAACAACTGTTCAATCTCCTGATTAGTATAAACCGAAACTCCGATCTTTTTGATCTTACCTTTTTCCTTCAACTCGACCAACTCGCTCTTGTGTTCATTAAAATGCGATTTAAAATCTCCGAATGAATGAAACATGTATCCATACAGCTGCTCCACTTGTAATGCATTCAGGTCCTCCTCAATTCTTTTGGTTATGTTTATAGAAAGGTCGTTACGCTTAGAAGAATATTTCGTGATAACTTGAAAACATTGTTTTTCTTTTTTATGGTAATTTCCGATCACTTCATGCGCATCGCCGTAAGCCTCTGCAGAATCCAGCAAATGAATGCCGTTCTTATATGCCAGATCCAGTATCTCTTTTGCCTGATCGTTGCTTGGCTTGCCAACTTTATTGTTGATGCCATATGCCAAACCAAATTGTACGGTACCTAATATGATCTTACTTGTAGCTGGCAAGAATATCTTTCTTTAGCATGGTAATGCTATACTTATTAAAATAATCTTCGGATGCATCAAACGTTTTTGTTTCGTGATTAAGTGTTGACTTATCCAAAAGGTAATACAATTTTGAAGCTGTAAAAATTTCGTAATAATTCTGTTTGAACGAATACGCGCTAAAATCTTTAATGTGTTGATACTGTGTTTTTAAAGATGTTTCAGAAAAGAAATCGATAATGATGAGTAGGCCTCCATTCTTTAACACTCGGTCAATCTCTGAAATGACTTTAAACACAATCTCTCTGTCGATCACATAAAAAACAAATCCAACAATTAAAACATCCATTGAATTGTTCTCAAAAGCACTTAAGTTATCGGCAGTGCCTTGCACAAAATTTACTTCCGGAAAATTTGCCTTACCAAAGTCAATTGCTTTTTGCGAAGGCTCTATGCCATTTACTTTGCAGTTTTTATTAAGAGAGCGTATGCCATTCAAGCGATAACCAGCCGAACAGCCAATTTCTAAAACATTTGAAGGCTGAAGATCATACTTCTGCATAAGGTTTACAACTCTATCGTCTTCTGCCTTATAATGCGAAAGATACTCTTTGTTTCTATCAAACCAAGCATCCGCTTCGTACTTAATAAAAGCTTCCTTTTGTGAACTATTTTCCATTATACTCCAATACTTTTTTGATCACGTAATCTTGTTCCTCGCTTGTTAAGGTAGGATACATAGGCAAACTTATACAATGCTTGTAATAATCTTCTGCATTCGGAAAATCTCCTTCTTTCCAGCCAAACTGTTTATAGTATGGCATGAGGTGAACCGGCACATAGTGTATTTGCGCGAAAATGCCATTGTCTTTTAAAAATTCATACAATCCTTTACGATCCTTTGCTTCTATAATAAACAAATGATGGGCGTTGAAATGGCCCGCTACATCTTTTTGCATTTTGATTGCGGAACCTTCAAATGCTTTGCGATATGTTGCCGCAATTTCTTGTCGCTTCTTAATTCCCGCATCAGCACGCGTTAACTGACTATTTGCTAATGCTGCCTGAATATCGGTAATACGGTAGTTATAACCCAAGTGCTGCATCTCATAATACCACAAACCTTGTTTATCAGCCTCCGGAAAATCCATTACCATGTTCTCTTTGGTGATACCATGCGTTCGAAGGATCATAAGTTTTTTATACAGCTCTTCATTGTTTGTAGTGATCATTCCGCCTTCGCCAGACGCAATATGTTTCACTGGATGAAATGAGAACGCTGCCGCATCGGCATATACACCGTTACCACAATTTTGTTTCACACCTTTTGAATCGGTAAAATAACCGCCGGGTGAATGGCAAGCATCTTCCAGCACAAACACACCATATTCATTTGCCAGTTTTCTGATCTCCTCCAGATTCACCGGGTAGCCTCCAAAATCAACAGGTACAATCGCTTTAAAATAACCTTTGGGGTGTTTCTCTAAAAGTTTTTTCACGCTATCCACCGAGATCACATACGTATCGCGATCAATGTCTGCAAAGAAAACCTCTGCACCACAATAACGCGCTGCGTTAGCAGATGCCGCAAATGTAATTGGCGTAGTAATGATGCGATCACCTTCTTTTAAGCCAATGGCAAGCAATGGCAAATGCAAGGCTGCGGTGCCATTTGAAACCGCTACTGCGTACTTACAACCAATGTACTTGGCAAAATTCTTTTCAAACTCTGCTATTCGTGGGCCTTGGGTTAAAAAATCGGAATGCAGCGCTTCCACAACCGCCTTGGTGTCTTCCTCAGAAATATACTGCTTGCCGTATGGAATTTTATGAGACATGTTATTTTGGTTCAAAGTTTGGATCAACATACTGCTTGATCAATTCTCTCAAGCCTTCAACAGTTTCCCATTGATCATTATCGCCCGAGTTATAACAGAATTGCAAAGGAACTTCTTTAGCGTTGAATTTTTTCTTGTATTCATTCACATCAAACATCGGTTGCTGTGGTAAGATCACATAATACTTTCCTAGATCCAAGGTGTTAAACGAGTCGGAAGAAGTGATCATTTCTTCATGTAATTTTTCGCCTGGTCTGATCCCCACTTCTATTTGTTTGCAACTCGGTGCTATAGCTGTAGCCACATCTACAATTTTATATGAAGGAATCTTTGGAACAAAGATCTCCCCGCCCCAAGCGTTTTCAATGGCATTGAATACCATTTCACAACCATCTTCCAACGAGATGTTGAAGCGAGTCATGCGCTTATCTGTTATGGGTAAAACGCCTTCTTCGCGCTTTTTCAAAAAGTATGGCATTACTGATCCGTTAGAGCCCATCACGTTTCCATAACGTACTACCGAAAAAGTCAGATCTCTTTTTCCTCTAATATTGTTTGCTGCAATGAATAATTTATCGGATGTTAATTTGGTTGCGCCATACAAGTTAATTGGTGCAGCAGCTTTATCCGTAGATAAGGCTACTACTTTTTTAACACCAGTTTTTAATGCTGCATTTATCACATTTTCTGCCCCTAATACGTTTGTTTTTACGCACTCCATTGGATTGTATTCGGCAAGGTGCACATGCTTCATTGCTGCGGCATGTATCACCACATCAATCCCTTCAAACGCACTGATCAATCTGCTTTCATCTCTCACATCCCCAATAAAGTAACGAATCGCCGGGTGTTTATCTTCCGGAAATTCCATTCCCATTTGATAGTGTTTTTGTTCATCTCGCGACAATATCACTAACCGCTTTACATTCGGGTAGTTTTTTAAGATCAACTTCGTGAACATTTTGCCAAAAGACCCTGTTCCACCTGTAATTAAAACACTCTTGTTGTTTAACATAAAATTTACTTTTTATTTACTTTGCTTTTAACATTTAGTTTAGGCTAATTTCGGCCACAGCTTCGCGCCCTTCAGTCCCAGTATTTAAACCGATTGGCCACTATTTAACTTCACGAATATAGCCATTAAACTTCTGATTTTAAAGGGCTTTCCTCATATTTCTGAACAAAAAAAGAGCTATGAAAAGCCCTAAAATGTTGCAAAAGAGCAGATTTTTTATTAGTGATTTACACCCATCACAAAAAGAGCTTTCTGATAAATACACCCTATTATAACACGGGCTTAATTGCCTTTAAGGCAAATACCATTGGGATTCTGTTTAACAGATGCTTGATTCTGAATTTTTTTGGCTCCACTTCAACCGTGTGTTTAAAGCAATTATAGGGCGAGTAATCGTATTCATTGAAGCGTGATAAGGCTAAACCACCATCCATAAGTGAATTTAATACCTCACTTAAGCCATGATTCCACATCACATATTCCTGCTTAATGGGTGCAGATCGGTCTGCGTAAGTTCCTTCACCGGTCTCATAAATCGCACCATCATTAAAATAATTGTACCCTACTTTTTCAAACTCATCATCAAACATCCATACCACCGGGTGAAATTCAGCAAACACAAATTCGCCACCCGGCTTTAGGAATAAAGAAACGATATTGGCCCATTTATCTAGGTCTGGCAGCCAACCAATAGTGCCATAGCTTGTAAATACAACATCATATTTCTTATTCAAAAAATCAGGCAGGTCATAAATATTACAACAAATAAATTCGCAATTGACACTTGATAATTTACTCAGCTCTTTTGCTTTATCTATAGCAACATCCGATAGGTCAACTCCCGTAACATCAGCTCCCAATCGGGCCAGCGAAATACTGTCTTGTCCAAAATGACATTGTAAATGTAAAATGCTTTTACCCCGAATGTCTCCTAGCAATTCTAATTCAATGGGGTTTAATGAACTCGCACCCTTTAAAAACCCTGCTACATCGTAAAAATCCGACTCATAATGGTAGGCCGTTTTTTTATTCCAGGATTCGCGATTAATGTCTAAATAATTTTCGCTGTTACTCATATTTATAATTAAGGTTTCAAAAAAGTACTGATTTATTCTCTGTTTATTTTCTCTTCCAGCTTTACAATTATTTCTTTAATTACTAAATTGCAATAAGCCTTCATGTTTCATTGTAAAGATAATTTATTATGTCAAAACATCATCAATACAAGCTCACAGTAAAATGGACCGGCAACACCGGCAGTGGCACAAAAGATTATACAGCCTATGAAAGAAGTCATGAAATTGTTGTAAAAGGTAAGAAAAAACTGCTCGGTTCATCTGATTCTCCCTTTCGGGGCGATAAGAAACTTCATTGTCCTGAGGATCTTTTACTGGCCTCTCTCTCATCCTGCCATATGCTTTGGTATTTGCATTTGTGTGCCGATGAAGGAATAGTGGTTTTAGAATATTTAGACCATGCTGAAGGGAAAATGATCCAAACAAGCAATGGGGGCGGGTATTTTACAGAAGTTGTGCTTTGCCCTGTAGTAGTTGTTTCCGAACAGTCTATGGTTAAAAAAGCCACTGAGCTTCATAAAAAAGCCAACTCTCTCTGCTTTATCGCAAACTCTGTTAAATTTTCCGTTTATCACAAACCTGAGATCATTGTAGCAAATAAGTAAGGATTAGCAATTAAAAATCTTTCATTTCTCTTTATTATTTAATAGCTTTTATTACATTTGGAAACATAATTAATGAGCTCAACCCACAATAAACCTGTTGCAAATTTTATTTTCGAACTATTTAAACAGTTTGAAAAATACACACTTACGTATGTGTACCGTGGTATTTTTGATCCGGCGTTAACAGATAAGATCTTAGCTTTGGCAGAAACCAACATGAATTTGATTGGTGAGGTTTCTAAAACACAGAAAAAGGTATATTTTGTGATGGTTGAATCGTTACAAAACATTACGCGCCACCAAGATGTAGGTCAAAAACAAGACAATCAGGCCTTTTTTGTGGTTCAAAACAAAGATGGTAAATATGGGATGGCCAGCGGCAATGTGATCGAGAATGAAAACATTGCATCGCTTCAGGAAAAGCTGGATAAAATAAACTCACTCGATCCGGATGCGTTAAAAGCTTATTATAAAGATGTGCTCGAAAACACCGGTTTATCCGATAAAGGTGGCGCAGGACTAGGATTGATAGAGATCGCCAGACGATCGGGAAGTAAACTCTTTTATAACTTCAAACAGTTAAACGAAAAATTATCTTATTTTTATTTTAAATCTAAAGTTGCCTTAGACCCCGAAAATGAGGAGGCCAGCAGCTTAAATGGGGTTAAGGAACTCCATCAATTAGCAAAAGATCATCATATCAGTATGGTGTACCAAGGTCTTTTTACGCATGATAATTTAAAGAGTTTACTCACCATGACAGAGGGTAGCGTTGCGCGAACTGAAGTTTCGTTAAAACGAAAAGCAGTGAATGTGATGGTTGAATTACTCCAAAATATTTGTAATCATGGAAGCGCTATTTCACCTGATAGTCAAGGAATTCCGGGGGTTTTAGTGGTAACCACCAACGCCGCTGGATGCTCTATCAACGCTGGTAATTACATTATTAATGATAAGATCGATCGCTTAAAAGCAAAAATAGATAAAGCAAACTCGTGTAACGAGAAAGAACTGGAAGATATTTATACAGAAGAGATCATGAAGGATCACGAGCCGGGTCAAAAAGGTGCGGGCCTCGGTTTTATTGATATGAGAATGAAAAGTTCTAATAAAATAGATTACTCTATTCTTGATTTTAATGCTAATTTTTCTTTCCTTTCCGTTTCTGTTTCTATACCTTTTTAAAGATGGCCAACGAACTAAAAATTGAAGCTACTGAAGATACCCCAAGCGTTCTGCTTGATAGTGATCTTGGCATTTTCAAAATTTCAGGCCGATCACTTCCCGAAGATGCATTTTGGTTCTATAACCCAATCATGGAGTGGCTTACCAATTATGCAAAGTCACCACTAGAAACAACTGAATTTCATTTCAACCTTGAATACTTTAATACCGCATCGGCAAAACAAATTTTTAAGATCGCTAATTTATTAGGCGAAATTGCCAAATCGGAAAAAGTGATACTTAAATGGTTTTATGACGAAGGTGATAAGGACATGTATGCCTCCGGGGAAAGATTCTCTAAGTTATGCGGAATGCCTTTTGAGCTTATTCAAAATTAAACTTTAAATCCGGCAACAAGTATATCGTCGGTTTGCTTTTGTAGGCCCTTCCATTCAATAAACGTTCTCTCAAAACTATCTCTTACAGTAGCAGATGATAGGTCGGTTTTTAGCAGCTGTTCCTCAAAACGGGTGATCAGGTATTTACTGTCGCGTTCGCCACCAAACTGGTCGTAGTAGCCATCTGTGCTCATCACAACATAACTGTTCTCTTCCAGGTTATAGGTCTTGTTCTCAAAGTTCTTTTCAATGGAGCCAAAGTCGCCGCCTATGGAATAGATATCGCCACTTAACTCAACCACTGCGTTGTTTGATCTTACAAAGATGCTGTGGTTGGCACAGGCATAGTGCAATTGGGTTGGGTGCTGCTTATCTATACAGCATATGCTCACATCCATTCCATCATCCTGTGATATCATATCTGAACCGCTTTGGCGCAAGGCGTGTTTTACTCCTTTGTTCAGGTGATTCAGTATCTCACCCGGTTCACTGATATTCTTTTGATTAATGATCTCATTCAACAAGGTATTACCGATCATGCTCATTAAGGCTCCTGGTACGCCGTGGCCCGTGCAATCTACCACAATGAAATACAAACGGTTATTATGGTCTGAGAACCAATAAAAATCTCCACTCACAATGTCCTTTGGGGCGTAGTAAACAAAAAAGTTCTTCAAATGCTTTGATACCAGTTCAGTTGGAGGCAATATCGCACTCTGGATACGTTTTGAATAATTGATGCTGTCTGTTATCTGTTGGTTCTTGAGTTCGATCTTACGGTAGGCTTCGCCTAATTCTAGGTTTGCTTTCTTCTTTAAGTTATAACGGCTCCATAATACAAGCACCAATATTAAGATAGATAACACAGCGCCGATTGTTGAAAATATGATCGTGCGCTGACGGGAGATCTCTGCATCGGTTACGCGTTTTTCATTATTCAGCTTCTCAATCTCGCGGTCTTTTTGTGAGGATTGATACAACACCTGCATCTCTTCAATACTACTGCTATTCTTCTCGTTGATCAACGAATCTTTATTGGCATTGTATACGTGCATTAACTCTAAAGCCTTTGCATGATCTCCACTCTTTTCGTAGGCTTTTGAAAGGTAATCAGCGGCAGCCATAATAGAACTCTTATCGTGCACGCTTTTTGCCATCTCCAAGCCTTTTTGTAAATAGGATATGCCTAAAGGCACGTTACCGGTTAAACTGTATACCCTGCCAACACTCGACAATACATTGGCATGAATACTGTTTTTATCATCATCGGTATATAATTTTAATGCAGCTAAATAGTACGAAAGTGCCTTTTTATAGTTTGCATCTGCATTTTCAAGTTCAGCCATACGCAAATAACAACTTCCCAAATTATCATTGATCATCACAATGGGTTTCTTTTCTCCCATTAAATTTGCCATGATAAACGACTTATTGTAATATTTCAAAGCCATGGCGTAATTGCCAAAGGCCATATATGAGTTTCCAATATTGTTATAAGAGCTTTGTAAAGGTATGGAGTCTACAAGCGTATCTCTTAAACCAATGCTCTTTAAGTGATACTCGATCGAGCGTTCTTGAAAGCGCTTGTCTTTAGTGAACTCGCCTTTGTAATTATAAAAATTACCGATGTTGTTATAACAATAAGCTAATCCAAATTTATCATTGATGCTCTCAAACAGATCTGCTGCTTTGTAAGTATACTCTAAAGCTTTATCAAAATAATTTAAAAAACTATAGATCGCGCCGATCTTACGTAAACAAAGCGCCTTATCCTTTTTGTTCTTTATTTTTTCACAATACTGATTCATTTCAGAAAGAACTGATAAAACCTTTTCCGGTTCATTGAGTAATTCGTTCGAAAGATTTGTGTAAGCCATGATTCTCACAGAATCATTTGCAGCAGAATTAATAATAGACCGCAATGAATCTACACTCGGTTGAGCAGATACACTTAACGTTAAGTACACTATTGAAAAAACTATGTATAGTAACCTCATCATTCAAATATATAAAAAGCTTTTGAATAAGGCATGAGAGTTGAGTGGCTTAAATTGATTTAGCTGTTTTTGTTATTTCAATAAACAATGGGGTAGAAGTATTGTTTAAGCAGACTCCTTAAATTAAACTTTAAATCCGGCAACAAGTATATCGTCGGTTTGCTTTTGTAGGCCCTTCCATTCAATAAACGTTCTCTCAAAACTATCTCTTACAGTAGCAGATGATAGGTCGGTTTTTAGCAGCTGTTCCTCAAAACGGGTGATCAGGTATTTACTGTCGCGTTCGCCACCAAACTGGTCGTAGTAGCCATCTGTGCTCATCACAACATAACTGTTCTCTTCCAGGTTATAGGTCTTGTTCTCAAAGTTCTTTTCAATGGAGCCAAAGTCGCCGCCTATGGAATAGATATCGCCACTTAACTCAACCACTGCGTTGTTTGATCTTACAAAGATGCTGTGGTTGGCACAGGCATAGTGCAATTGGGTTGGGTGCTGCTTATCTATACAGCATATGCTCACATCCATTCCATCATCCTGTGATATCATATCTGAACCGCTTTGGCGCAAGGCGTGTTTTACTCCTTTGTTCAGGTGATTCAGTATCTCACCCGGTTCACTGATATTCTTTTGATTAATGATCTCATTCAACAAGGTATTACCGATCATGCTCATTAAGGCTCCTGGTACGCCGTGGCCCGTGCAATCTACCACAATGAAATACAAACGGTTATTATGGTCTGAGAACCAATAAAAATCTCCACTCACAATGTCCTTTGGGGCGTAGTAAACAAAAAAGTTCTTCAAATGCTTTGATACCAGTTCAGTTGGAGGCAATATCGCACTCTGGATACGTTTTGAATAATTGATGCTGTCTGTTATCTGTTGGTTCTTGAGTTCGATCTTACGGTAGGCTTCGCCTAATTCTAGGTTTGCTTTCTTCTTTAAGTTATAACGGCTCCATAATACAAGCACCAATATTAAGATAGATAACACAGCGCCGATTGTTGAAAATATGATCGTGCGCTGACGGGAGATCTCTGCATCGGTTACGCGTTTTTCATTATTCAGCTTCTCAATCTCGCGGTCTTTTTGTGAGGATTGATACAACACCTGCATCTCTTCAATACTACTGCTATTCTTCTCGTTGATCAACGAATCTTTATTGGCATTGTATACGTGCATTAACTCTAAAGCCTTTGCATGATCTCCACTCTTTTCGTAGGCCTCAGATAAACTCTGTGCAGCCTCCATGATAGCTCCTTTATCTTGTGCGTGCTTTGCAATTTCAAAGCCTTTTTGTAAATAAGATATGCCCAAGGGCACGTTACCAGTTTCTATATAAATAGTCCCCACACTTATAAATGCTCCAGAGTATCGGGTGTTTAAGTTACCTTCTGTATAGTTTTCCAATACAAGTAAAAAATAAGAAAGTGCTTTCCGCAAATAAACGGAGTTTTTGTGTTGCAAACCTAAATTCAAATAACAGTCGCCTAAATTCGTGTTGATCATTTCTGTTCCATTGAAATCAGCTAGTTTCACATAAACAGCGTGAGCTTTTATAAAATATTCTAAAGCTTTTTCGTAGTCACCGATCGACATATAGGTACCGCCAATATTGTTATATGAATTGTGGATCTGACTAACATCATTTATTGCTACCCTTAGCTGTATGGCTTTTAAATGGTATTCGATCGAGCGCTGATAAAACTTATTATCCTTGGTAAACTCTCCCTTATTGTTATAAAAGCTGCCTATGTTATTGTAACAGTTAGCGAGTCCCGCCTTGTCGTTCAGTTTTTCAAAGAGGTCGGCCGACTTAAATGTGTATTCTAATCCTTTATCAAAATAATTCAAGCCGCCATACACTACTCCCAACTTTCTCAAGCAAAGCGCCTTTAGTTTAGTGCTTCTTAATTTGTTTTCACAAAACGTGTTCATTTCATTTAAAACCTCTAGTGCTTTGCGCGGCTCCTTGTTTTGTAATCCCGCCAAGGTAGTATATGCAAGAACTTTTAAAGAATCGTTTGTGCTGGTTTTAATGATTGTTCGTAGAGAATCTAATGTGTTATCAGAGAACACACTCAATGAAATCAACAAAAAATATATAGTAGGGCTCAATCCTCGCATTAATCAAAATTATGAAAAGCATTTGAATAAGGAAGAGGCCTATAAACTTAAATCTTTTTAGTGATATAAATCATCCTTTGTTTAAGTGTGCTTAAACAATTTGAACTTTGAACTCTGCTTTTGGTATGACTTTGCCAATGGGTCTTGCAAATGAACCCAAGTCGTTTTGATCAAGTAACTTTTCAAATTCAACTTGATACGATGCCTCCACCATAACCATCAAGCCGCCGTTTGTTTGTGGATCACATAAGGTGAAAAAAGATTCGGGACCAATGTTACTGACCTTCTTTTCATAACTGTTCCAGTTCCGATAGAGGTTATCTGGCACGATCATTTTTGATGTGTATTCAGTTACACCATCAATCAGTGGTACATGGGCGTAATTTAATTCGGCTGATAGATCAGCACCTTCTACCATTTCTATCAGGTGTCCTAACAAACCAAACCCTGTAATATCGGTAAGAGCAGTAACCTGTGGAATAGAGCCAAAATGGGTGCCTATGTTGTTTAATTGTGTGAGTTGCTCTAATAATACCAAGCGGTGTTCTTCAGAGATCAAGCCGCGTTTTAATGCTGTAGCTAAAACACCTACGCCTATTTTCTTTGTGATATAGATCAGATCTCCTTCCTTACACGTTGAGTTCTTTTTTAAATTCTTAATATCTACCATTCCGTTAACCGACAGGCCAAACATGGGCTCCAAAGCATCAACACTGTGTCCGCCTGCTAAAGCAATCCCTGCCTCTTTGCATTTTTCACGAGCACCTCTGATCACTTCTCTTGCCAACTCTGCAGGCAATTTAGAAACCGGCCATCCTAAAATAGCTGTTGCTAAAATTGGCTTTCCTCCCATGGCATATACATCACTGATGGAGTTTGCTGCAGCAATCTGTCCAAATTGAAATGCATCATTCACAATTGGCATAAAAAAATCTACCGTGCTGATCAATGCTTTTCCTTCGCCAATATCATATACAGCCGCATCATCTTTTGTATCGTTACCCACCAACAAGTGTTCGTCTTTTATTTTTGTGAAGCTGGAGTGTAAAATAGTTTCCAGTACATCGGGGGCAATTTTGCAGCCGCAACCAGCGCTGTGGCTATATTCGGTAAGTTTAAAATCTGACATGTTACTTTTTTTTGATCAATTGATCAGCTATGTTTTCAAAATTTATTGCGCCGCATTCCACGTAAGTAATGTTTAATACCTCTCTCGATTTAAGTCCGTGTTCATAGGTCTTATCATAATACTTCAAACAAAATTCACAAACAGTTTTTAAGTCGTCTTTATCCAATGCCTCGATCGACAGTTTTGTTTGTTCGGGTCCCAAACGTTTTGTGATCTTTAAGATCGATTCTTTTAATTGCTCCTTTGGAAATTTTCCGTAGTCTTCTATTAAGTTCTTTACTCGCGTATCAAACGGAATGTCAATGTACACAATGGGTGCAACACGCATTTTGTCCCACAATCCAGGAGGAATAAATTTGTGTCCGATCAGTCTGCTTTCATCTTCCAGCCAAAGCTTTTCACCTGTCGGCACCTTTAACAGCTCATGAGAAAGCTCATTCTCAAACTGCTCTTGTGTTGGTTGTGCAGCCTCACCAAGAGCACCAAATGCAGAGCCCTTGTGGTTGGCTAGCTTCTCAAGATCGATCACTTTCTCTCCTCTTTGTTTCAGTTGATGTAAAACATGTGTTTTACCAGAGCCTGTTCTTCCGCCCAATATCACTATACTTGCCGGTGTATCAAAACTGCTGATGGCAAAATTCCGGTAAGCTTTATAGCCGCCTTTTAAAACATAAACTTTAAAACCATACATTTCAAGTAACCAAGCCACACTTCCGCTGCGCATGCCACCTCGCCAGCAATGAACAAAAACCGTGTTATTAATTGCCGCTGCCTGTGCCTTTGAAACGATGTCTGCCATTTTCGGACCAACTAACTCTAATCCTTTCAATATAGCAGGCTGCCGCCCTTGCTGCTTATACAGGGTGCCAACAACTGCTCTTTCTTCGTTTGTAAATAAGGGGATGTTTATGGCGCCAGGAATATGACCTTGCTCAAACTCCTTTGGCGTTCTCACATCAATGATGCAATTACCTATTCCTTGCTCTGCAAACTGATCAATATGTAATACCTGCGGCAACTATTTTACTTAATCGGTCTATAGATCTTAAACGATCCTTTGGTTAGTGTTTTTACGTCAAAATTATGCGTTCCAACAGTTTTACCGCTAAAGCGGGTATTCTGGTCAGCGATCACAAAGTTACCTTTTTCTTTTACATGATATATGATTGCTGTATGATGTTCTAACTTTTCAATAAAATATTTTTCATCTTGTTCATATTTCAACACCACGCCTTCAAACTGCACAATGTCTCCTGGATAGATGCATTCTTTTTTATAGTTTACCTCTTTTCCGAATTTGCTTTTTCCGTCCCATGTTGCATTGCTTGTGTTGAGTGCCTCGGCTGCCAGATCCCAACATTCGCCTCTTCCTACCTTTTTTTTCATACTTGCCTCTACAAAGCTAATTATAGACGAGTTTAACTCTGGCGTTTGTCCGCATGGCAGGGTGGTTTGTGTAAATCCACAAAAACCGATCATTAAAAAAAAGAAAAGAAAGCGTTTTCCTACCATAGCAAAACAAAGTTAAGATATTAAATCGCTTTCCTTGTCTTTCTTCATTGTAATTTGTCCTTATAAAATCCTTTAAAATTTCGCTCTTAACGAAACAATGATGTTTCTTCCAGGTGCATTAATTCCACTTGCAAAAACACGGTATCGGTTATCGGTAATGTTCTCACACGCCAAGTTCAATCTCAAATTATTCGTTAAGTTATACCCCGCCCTTACGTTTACCGTAAACCAAGCCGGCATATAACCCTTTATTCTATCTGCACTGTACTGGGCATTGTCTTCGCCACTCGCACTGTAATCAGAGCTGATCTTTTTTCCATTGTAACGAATAAAAAATTCAGCATCTAACTTTTTTTGTTTCACAAGCAAACTCGTTTGACCAAAAACAGGTGGTATATGATCCAAAGGAACAATGGTGTCTCTTTGCACATCCGCATATCTTCCATAGGTATAATTCACGATGCTTTTAAAAGATACATGTTCGTTAAAATCAAACTGCACACCGCCTGTAAAGCCATATAAATAGGCCCGGTCTTTGTTTTGAATTGCTTGTGTTTTCTTCATAGTGTTATTGAACATGGCCGAATCGGCGCCATTAAATTTAAAATCAGCTAACACTAACGCGTTTTCCAATACAGTATAAAAAGCGGTTAGGTCAAAGCGGTAATGCTTATCAATAATCTTTGAGATGCCCAATTCAAAATTGCTGGCATACTCAGGCTTTACTTCTGCATTCGGAACTATCAATATACTCCCATTACTATCAAACACCTTACTCATATCATCAATGTTTGGCGAACGAAATCCGGTGTTTGCCAATAAGCTTACTTTGTAATTCTCTTCTTCCTTCCAAGTAAAACCAAGGCTTCCAGTAATTGCGTTGTTTTTTTGAGAAGCAGTTGTGTAAGGAAATTTATAGAAGGTGGTGTCTTTAAAGCTTGATTCCAAAGCATTTGCGGTGAACCTTACTCCATCCGTGATCACAAAATTCTCATTCACTTCCCATGAGTGAGAAAGGTAAACCCCGCCCGTACTCATTTTATTCCCATCGTCGCCGTAACGCGTTTTTGCAGCACTTAATGAGTGTGTTGCTATATCAACTGTTTCTGCTGCCGAATTCACCTGGTTTGAGGTTAGCTCGATACCATAACGTAGCTCATGCTTTTCAATAATCTTTTTAAACGCATCCACATTTAATGACAAAACCGAAACATCTTCGCGCTGTGTTGTTTCAAAATTACTTTGAAAGTTTCGTGAGATACGATCTTGATCGATCTTCTGATACGCTGCAATTACCTTGATGTTATCAGAAATCGCCGTGGCTTTGTCGAAATTAAAGGTATACGCGGCTAACAGTCTTTTTTGCGGGCCATAATACCAATCGCCAAATTTTAATTTATTTGTCCTAATGGTTTTGGATGTGTTCGGATCGATCACATTGATAGTACCGCTTGATGTTTCAGTTAATCGATCATAACGATTGATATTGCTAGACTGACTATATTGAAAATTGAGGTTATGCGACATATGCGCTCCTTGCTTAATGGCAAAGCGTTGCATTACATCAAACTGGTCGTAACCACTGCGCTTCATTACGTTGTTGTTGGTATTCTTCAACATCGTATCACGCAAGGTTCCGGTGCTAGTTGTGTATTGATTCACATAAAAGTTATTATCCCAACTGTTTGGTGAGCCGGCCAATTTAGTTGAACCACTCTTCAGGTCATCGAAATTCGAATACGTTAAATTGGTCATGGATGCGATCTTTTTACTTCCAATATTAAAATCCAAATGTCCTGTTGTTTCCTCGTTTGCACTCGCATAACGCATCATGGCATTTGTTTTAACCAGCAACTCATCCGTTTTACTGAACTGAGCGTTCTTTGTATAAAAATGCATCACGCCACCTAATGCATCACTTCCATAAATGGTTGAAGCCGGGCCAAAGATCACCTCTGTTCGATCAAGCATATTTGCGTCTAGTGTGATCACATCTTGCAAATGCCCCCCTCTGTAAATAGCATTATTCATTCGTACACCGTCTACAACTATCAGCACCTTGTTGGCTTCAAAGCCTCTTAAAACTGGGCTGCCGCCGCCACCTTGGCTTTTTTGTACAAACACAGCTCCGGTGTTTTGTAGCACATCTGCTGACGTTGGTTGATTGCCAAATTCAATGTCCTTTTGCTTGATCAGATTCATTGAATAGGGCACGTCTATCATTTTTTCTTCTTTTCTATTTGCCGAAAAAATGATCTCACTGAGTTGCACTTGTTTTGACATCATATACACAGTGGTAGATTCTCCGCTAACCATGATCTTTTTTGGAAAATAACTGACGTTCAAAAGTAAAAGTGAATCTGTGTTTTCTAATTCACTGATCTGTGCGCTGCCTTTATCATCTGTTGTTGCAATTTTATTGTTCTTGTCCTTTATCGCCACGCTAGGGATAGGATCGCGGGTGGTGTTATCTCTAATAATGATTGTTTGGGCCATGGTACTAAGAGATAGCAATACCAATGGTATCCATAAAATTTTTTTCATTCTGAAAAATATAAATGATTAATTAGTTAAGTCATACTTTCCCCATCGAGTGGAGATCACAATTTTTATGAAAGGCTAAAAATTGGCGGCTTAATTAATTCAGATCGAAAAGATTGTAATTGAATTTGGTGGCTACGATTTGTTAAAAGATGGATTTGCGGCTCCGGCTTCGCAAGGTCTATTGATTTAGGCATCACATAAGTTAAACACAACAGTAACAGCCATTGGCTCTTTACACCCGAATTTTCATCATTGTGCATGATAAAAAATGATCGAAACAATTCGTTCTCTGCTTTATCCGGTATTAAAAAAACACGATGTTTCTTTCCCTCTTTTTTTATTGCTACCACCTCGTGATATATACCACCTACAACTAATTCCTTATTCTCCTCCTTCCACTCGATCCCTTTCGAATCCTGATACAAACAACCCTCCTCAAACACAAGCTCCTTCATGTCTTGCATCGAATTGATCAAGATCGTTTTTCTAAACTGTACTTTTTGAAAATGTAAATACGATTTAAAAAAAATAAAGCGTCCGCTGATCATTAACATGATCAGTAAAACCAGCATTATACCTATGTTTTTAAACCACTTCACTTCTTTCAAATTTACCTTTTTAATGCACATTATGGCGTATTGAGTAAATATTTTTTTATGAATTCAACAGTTGCATAAAACTGATAATCAATATTACTCTTTTTCTTAAACCCATGTCCTTCATCCTTGGCCATCAAATACCAAACCGCTCCCCCGTTTTGTTTGATCTTTTCTTTCATTTGCTCCGCCTCTGTGTATGGCACGCGCGGGTCATTTCCTCCTTGCACAATAAATAATGGTTTTTTGATCTTCTCTGAATTATTCAATGGAGATATGCTTTCCAAAAATTCAAACATTTTTGGGTCGCGCTCATCGCCATATTCCACCCGTCTCAAATCCCTTCGGTACGATTCGGTATTCTTCATAAATGTATTGAAGTTCGAAATACCCACCACGTCGATCGCGCAGCGGATCTTTTCTGCATACATATATGAAACCGCTAACGACATGAAGCCACCGTAACTGCCGCCGGTTACCATTATTCTATCTGCATCTAAAGCCGGCTGTTCCTTTATCCAATCTAACAAGGAGCCAATATCCTGCACTGATTCCATTCGTTTAAACCCATTGTCCGAATCCACAAATGTTTTTCCATATCCCGTTGAACCTCTCACATTCGTGAAAATAATTGAGATGCCAAGTTCATTTAAATAATAATTCATTCGTCCTAAAAAATTTGGTCGCGATTGACTTTCTGGTCCGCCGTGTATACTAACAATAACAGGACGCTTACCTTTAAAGTCGGTAGAAGCTTTATACAAATATCCGGAAATCATCTTTCCATCAAATGATTTCCATGTTATTAATTCCGGCGCTTGCAGCTTCGATACATCCATACCACCCAACTCGCTCTCGGTCCAACTTATCAGCTGTTTTGTTTTAATATCATACTCAAACGCATCCGACGAGCTGTTGAACGTGGTGAGTGTTAAACCAACTGTATTTGCTTTATTACGCCACTCTATTCCGCTTATAACACCAGTGGGTATATTTGCTAATGGGACAAAACTATTGGTTGCGGTTTGCAAAAGGTACATCTTAGAAAGCCCATTCTCATTCGTTACAAACACCATTTGCGTTCCTTCTTTGTTTAATTTTACCTGCTCTACATCCCAAGGAATGCTCGTGGTAATAAAACTTAGTTTTCTGCTGGCTATATCATAAAACGCCAACCGTAAAAATTCAGAGTCTTTGTTAGTGAGTAAATAAAAGCCTTTATTGTTTGGGTGAAACACTTGCGAATTAAACACCGTGTGTTCGTCTGCTGCCGGCAATAAGCGGGTTTTAACACCAGTGGCTACATCCAACAGATACACGCGCGACTCGCTTATCGACTTGCGCTCATCAACCAATAACTTGGTATCGTCGGGCGACCAACCTGATATACTCCAACCGCCACCTTCATTCGCGCAGATGAGCTTGCTGGAATCTGCTTGCATTGGGTCCATAAAACAAATATCCCTATCTTTTTTATTTCGTTTGGTAGACAAATAAGCAATGCCGTTCTCTTTGTGATTCCAAGTTATTCCACCGTTTTGAGTTTTTTCACCATTTGTTAATTGTGTGGTTTTTTTATTAGCAAGATCATAACGATAAATATGCGTAAACTCATTACCGCCATCGTCTTTTAAATACAACAAATAGTTCCCTTTTGGATCATAGGTTGCCGAGCCTATTGGGTCTTCACAGAAAGTTAACTGCTGCCGATCAGCCTTTGAAAAAGCTACACGGTGCAGTTGTGCACTGTTACCAAAGCGAGTAGAGATCAACATTTCTTTTTTTATTGGATGCCATTCGATAAAGCTCGCTGAACGAGACTCTGTATAATTCTTAACTTCAGAAATGTATGATTGGGGTAAAGAAGGAATATTCTCAACGATCAGGTTCTCGGCAATGGGGATCTGCTTTTGCTGTGCAAATACAAAAGCGGGTATTATAATAAGTACAGAAGTAAATAGCTTCATTTTATGGTATGAAATATCAATCAATATATAAAATTAATCTTATATTTAGAAGGTAAATTTACTATGGCAAATATTTTTGAATTCAACGGCTACAAGCCCGTTATACATAAAAGTGCGTTCATCCATCCAAACGCAACCGTTACCGGAAATGTAACAATTGGTAAGGATGTGTATATTGGTCCTGGGGCCGCTATTCGAGGTGACTGGGGCGCTATTATTATTGAAGACGGATGTAATGTTCAGGAAAATTGTACCATTCATATGTTCCCTGGCACAACTGTGTTGTTAAAAGAAGGTGCGCATATTGGTCATGGTGCTATTATTCATGGCGGAACCATTGGTAAAAACGTACTAGTAGGAATGAACAGTGTAGTGATGGATAATTGCGTGATAGGCGATAATTGCATTATTGGTGCCTTATGTTTTGTGCCAGCCGATACGATCATTGAAGATAGAAAAATTGTAGTTGGAAATCCAGGGAAGGTGATCAAAGATGTAAGTGATGAGATGATCACCTGGAAGACAGAAGGAACAAAGCTTTATCAACAGTTACCAAAGGACTGTTATGAAACATTGAAGCCGTGCGAACCGTTACGCAGACAACCAGCATTTAAACCAACTCAACAAGATGCATACCAAACTTGGGGAGATGAAAAAAGTAAGAAAAAGAAAAAATAGTTCTACTATATGGCTTTTATAGTCTACCGTTTTTTATTTCTTCTACAACACCTGGATCAAGCAGAGTACTGATGTCGCCCAAATTACTCACATCACCCTCAGCAACTTTTCTTAAAATGCGACGCATGATCTTTCCGCTGCGGGTTTTTGGCAGACCAGTCACAATTTGAATTTTATCAGGTTTGGCAATCGGACCAATAATTTTATTCACCTCAGCAATGATCTCTTTTACCAATATGGCGTGATCTTTTGTGGTAGACGGTGCTATCACATAAGCATAAATACCTTGTCCCTTTATATCATGCGGATAACCTACCACTGCACTTTCAACAACATCTGCATGTGAATTAATGGCGCTCTCAACCTCAGCCGTACCAATGCGATGACCACTTACATTCATCACATCATCAACACGACCTGTAATGCGGTAATTCCCGTTCTCATCACGCTTACAGCCATCGCCGGTAAAATACAAATTATGGTATGTAGAAAAATAGGTTTGTTTGCAACGGTCATGATCACCATATGTGGTGCGAATAATAGACGGCCAAGGATATTTGATACACAGGTTTCCTTCTACATTATTTCCAACAATTTCATTTCCCTTATCATCAACCAAAATGGGTTGAACACCCGGTAATGGCAATGTAGCGTAACTTGGTACGCTAGGTGTAACTCCTGCTATCGAAGAGATCAACATGCCACCCGTTTCGGTTTGCCACCAAGTATCTACTATCGGGCATTTTTCTTTTCCGATGTTCTTATGATACCACTGCCATGCCTCTTCATTAATAGGCTCGCCAACACTTCCTAAAACTTTTAAAGAGCTTAAACTATACGGCTTCACGTATTCCAAGCCTAATGCTTCCAATGCACGAATGGCGGTTGGTGCCGTATATAAATGTGTTACATGATACTTATCTACTATGTTCCAAAATCTTCCGGCGTCCGGGTACGTTGGCACGCCTTCAAATATTACCGAAGTTGCTCCTGAAATCAAAGGAGCATAAGCAATGTACGAATGTCCTGTGATCCAACCCACATCGGCTGTACACCAGTATATATCGCCAGGGTTATATTGAAAAACGTTTGTAAATGTATAGGCCGTATACACCATAAAACCGCCGCAAGTATGCACTACGCCTTTGGGTTTGCCGGTTGAGCCGGATGTGTATAGGATAAATAACATATCCTCACTTTGCATTTCTTCTGCCACACAAATAGCCGCTTCTCGAGGTACAGCTTTGTGCCACCAGATATCACGATCAAGATTAAAGTTAACTTGTATGCCCGTATGTTCGTAGACCAAAACGTTCTTTACAGAAGCGCAGGTTTCCAAAGCTTCGTCTACCACATTCTTTAAGTTAATGGATTTGTCGCCGCGATAAGAACCATCTGATGTGATCACTATTTTGCAATCACTGTCTTGAATACGACCAGACAGCGCAGAAGCCGAAAACCCAGCAAAAACAACTGAATGAACAGCGCCAATGCGCGCACAAGCTAACATCGAAAACACCGCTTCCGGTATCATTGGTAAATAAATACATACGCGATCTCCTTTTTTTACACCTAACTTTTTTAGTGTATTGGCTACTCGACAAACCTCATCGTGTAAGTTTTGATAGGTGATCACGCGATTTGGTTTGTCTATAAAATTCGATTCCCAAATAAAGACTGTATCGTTTGATTTAGCTGGTAAATGTCGGTCAATGCAATTCTCGGTAATATTAAGCGTGGCCCCATCAAACCATTTCACATGGTAATCGCTAAAGCTCCAATCCACTACTTTGTTCCATTTTTTACGCCATTGGAAATTATCGGCAATTCCTGCCCAAAATTCTTCCGGTTGCTCTACGCTTTTTTTGTAAGCCCGTTTGTATTCTTCTAATGACGTGATCTTGAAATAATCTTGTTCCATATTATTGCTGTTTTAAAACCAACCATTTTTCTTTTTTCGGGTACCGCCGCCCAGCCCTAACACCCCTAGTAGTCCGCGCGCTACTTCACGCACAACTGTTCGTCCAACCTGACGCACCAAGGTATTCTCACTTGCCTTTTCTAAAATCGATTTTTCTTCTTTGACCTCTTTACTCTTTTTCGGCTTTTCTATTTCTTCTTCACTGCTTGCCTCACTTAATTTTTCATTCAAAATTTCGTAGGCACTTTCTCTGTCAATTACCTGATTATATTTAGGAACCAAGTTACTTGCACCTACCACTTCATTTATTTCCTGTGAATTTAGTATGCCAATTCTACTCGCCGGTGCTTTTAAATGCACAGCCGCAAGTGGTGTTGGAATACCTTTTTCGTTAAGCGCTGAAATTAAGGCTTGGCCAATACCCAAGCTCGTAAGTAACTCATCTGTTTTATAAAATTGCGATATCGGATAATTCTCCGCCGTTTTGCGGATGGCTTTTCTGTCTTTTTCAGTGAAGGCTCTTAACGCATGTTGCACTTTTAAACCCAATTGCGCTAACACCGCATCGGGAACATCATAAGGGTTTTGTGTACAAAAATAAATTCCCACCCCTTTTGATCGTATCAACTTTATGATGCTTTCAATTTGATCTTGTAAGGCTTTTGATGCTTCTTTAAATATCAAGTGTGCTTCATCAATAAAGATACACAGCTTTGGTTTTTCTAAGTCGCCTGCTTCCGGAAACGAGCTGTAGATCTCAGCCAATAAGCAGAGCATAAATGTTGAGAACAGTTTGGGTTTATCTTGAATATCCGTTAAACGAATGATAGAAGCTATTCCTCTGCCTTGATTGTCAAGTCTTACTAAGTCTGTTACCTCAAAGCTTTTTTCACCAAAAAACACTTCAGCACCCTGACTTTCTAATTCAATTACTTTACGCAGTATGGTAGATGTGGTAGCTTGTGTTACATTGCCGTACTCCTTTTGGATCTCTGCTTTTCCATCGCCCGAAATAAATTGAAGCATGGCTTTAAAATCTTTCAGATCCAATAAGGGCAATTTTTTATCGTCGGCATACTTAAATAAAATGGCCACCACACCGCTCTGTGTGTCGTTCAGGTCGAGTATCTTTGAAAATAAAACCGGACCGAATTCTGAAACCGTTGCTCTTAGCTTTGCGCCGGGTTCATTTGATAAAGATAAAAATTCTACGCTTGTTGCTTTTGATTCATACGGAATACCAATAGAAGTATGACGCTCGGTGATCTTCTCATTCACCGAACCTTGTTTGGCTAATCCACTTAGATCGCCTTTCAGGTCCATTAACAACACCGGAATGCCATTAGCACACATGTTCTCTGCAATGAGTTGCAGGGTCACTGTTTTACCTGTTCCTGTTGCCCCGGCAATCAACCCATGTCTGTTCAGTGTTTTTAAAGGAATACGAACTTGCGCTTCCTTTTGTGGTATGCCATCTATCATGGCTGCTCCAATTAAAATGGATCCACCTTTTGTTTCATAACCCGTTCTTATCTGCTCGATAAACGCCTCTGATTTTCCCATACAAAAAAGCCTTACGTTTTAAAGGTAAGGCTTTTTTAAAAAAATTGCTAGTTGATTTATCAATCTTTAAGAAATGGTTGGAGGTGGCTCCATCACTGTTCCACACTTCTTGCAGGTACGCAGATCTTTGTTCTCGTAAAATATTTTGAACTCGGTTTGAAATTGTGTTTGAATATTCTCTAATTGAAAATACACTTCGTGGATCTTGTGATTGCATTTTTCGCAGAACCATAATAAACCATCTTTCTCGGTGTCTTTTCGCTTCCGCTCGATCACTAATCCAATGGTGTCTTTAAAACGACGTGGGTTGTGCGGCACCTTTGGTGGCAATAAAAATATATCGCCTTCTTTAATGGGCACTTCCTGCATTTTGCCATCAACCTGTACTTGCACGATCACATCACCTTCGAGTTGATAAAAGAATTCTTCGCTTTCGTTATAATGATAATCTTTACGGGAATTTGGTCCACCTACCACCATCACAATAAATTCGGCGTCTTTATAAACTACCTTGTTGTTAACGGGCGGTTTTAATAAGTGACGATTTTCTTCGATCCACTTTTTTAAATTGAAAGGTAATATTAGCATGTGATGAAGTTAGAATAAAAAAGTCAAAAGTCAAAAAACCGTCGAACACCTTTTGAATTTTGAATTTAAAAACTATGCACTTTATTCGCCAACAAATACTCTGCAATTTGCACCGCATTGGTTGCTGCGCCTTTGCGTAAGTTATCTGCCACCACCCACATGTTTAGTGTATTGGCTTGTGATTCGTCTCTGCGAATACGTCCAACAAACACCTCGTCTTTTTCATGTGCATTCATTGGCATCGGGTAAATTTGATTTGGAAGATCGTCTTGCACGATCAATCCTTTGGTGTTTTTTAATAGTGCAAAAATATCCTTGATGTCGAACTCTTTTTCAAATTCAATATTTATACTTTCGCTGTGGCCGCCCATTACCGGAATACGCACTGTGGTTGCTGTTAATTTGATTGAATCATCGCCCATGATCTTTTTCGTTTCGTTCACCATTTTCATTTCTTCTTTGGTGTAGCCGTTATCTAAAAACACATCAATTTGTGGGATCACATTCAGATCGATCTGATACTTATAAGCCATCTCATCGCTCTTACCGTTATTTTGGCGCTCATTCATTAATTGGTTCACTGCTTTCACGCCTGTACCGGTAACACTTTGGTACGTTGATACCACCACGCGTTTAATTTTATACGCTTTGTGCAATGGCTCCAAAGCCACTACCATTTGAATAGTTGAGCAATTAGGGTTAGCAATGATCAAGTCGTTTTTGGTTAACACGTTTGCATTTACCTCTGGCACCACCAGTTTTTTGGTAGGGTCCATGCGCCAGGCAGAGGAATTATCAATTACTACGGTGCCTGCTTCTGCAAATTTAGGAGCCCATTCTAACGAAGTGTTTCCGCCTGCAGAGAACAAAGCAATGTGTGGTTTTGCAGCAATGGCATCTGTCATCGAATGCACTTTATATTTTTTTCCGTTAAACTCTATCTCTTTACCAACCGAGCGTTCAGAGGCAACCGGAATTAATTCCGTTACCGGGAAATTACGCTCTTTTAATACTTGTAACATTTTTGTGCCTACTAATCCTGTGGCACCTACTACTGCAATTTTCATTTTATTGTTTTTATTTAATTAAAAAAGCCTCTCCAACGGAAAGGCTTTGCTTTATCTTTATTATAAAATAAATGCCCCTCCTTATGCAGGAATTTTCTTGTGACATTTTAATTTTTTCGTGTTGTTCATTTTTCTGGAACAAATATCTAAATAAATTGAATTGAATGCAAATAATGCCATAAAATAAAACTCCCCAATAATGGGGAGTTTAAGGGTTTATAAAAAGAAGGATCGGTTTATCTTATTCCTTTATTATTTTCTTGGTTAGCTCACCATTTATGGTTGAAATTTTTAGAATATAAATTCCTTTAGGGATCGTATTCAGATCAAGTGTTGCGCTTGTTGAATTCACACCTTCTTGAGTTAATACCACTTTTCCCATCATGTCGTATACATTTATGGTTTGTACCTCAGACGCAGAATAAACGGTTAAATTTTTTGAGAACGGGTTTGGATACACCATTACAGAAGAACGATCTATAAGCATAGCGTTCAATCCGGTTGGAGAGAAAATGGTGGTAATAACCTGGTCGGTTGAAATAGCCGAGTTATAATCAAAATAAATGTGTGCCCTGTTCTTTAACTGTGTGCCTACCGGCAAACCATTGTTCAGTTTTATCTTGTACTGCACGTAACCATGACTAGCAGGTTCGTTTACCGATGAAGCAGCCAAACAAATGTCATCAAATTTAAAGCTCACCTCTCTTGTGGTATTATTCACTTGTGTTTTTACCGGAGCGCTAAATCCTATCACCTCTAAAGAAGAGAGATTTAAGTTTAGGTCGATCGTATCTTTAATTAATACATTAACAGCCGGACCATTTCCTAGGTTTTGAAATAAAATAGTGTAAACCAATTCTGTTGTGTTTGGCGGAATATCTCCGTTCACATCCATGTTTGGAGCTTCTGCATATTTTGCATTAGGGTCGTACGGACCACCAAACTTAAGGCATCTGTTATACGCGTTATTCAGAGGGTTTCCGTCGGCCAAAGGATAAATAATAGATTTGGTACAATATGGGTTTCCAATAACCGCGTTTGTAGCAGTATAAGCGGTAAACTGATGAAGGTCGTTTGGCAATGGGTTGTTCCACACAATGGTGTCTCCGCTTGCTGCCGGTATTACCGATGACGGTGCTGGAGTTGAACCTACCGTGTTAATAAACGACATAAGTGGGGATAACACCACTTTTAATTTTGTAGGTAACGCGTTCGCCGTACAAGCATTGCCTCCCGTTCTGTAGTTATACGCACTAATTGTTACTGTTCCTCCCGGTACAGCACCAGGACCAGGATTCCCATTTGATAAGGAAACAAAGCTTTTGAAATCTTCAGGAGTAACAGAAGTTTGTTTTACACCATAATTTACAATGTAACTTGATGCAGGATTAATGTTTAATGTGTACGATGCCGCAGAACAAATGGAATAGTTAACAATTGCTTGCGGACTCACTGTATATATGCCTGCCGGAATGCTAGTAAAATTAAAATTCCCTAAAGCATTTGGATAAATAGCAAATTGATTCGTGCTGTTAAATAAGTTTAATGAACTTATTTGTTGGCCCGTGTATCCTTCAAAACCATCTTTTGTGCAGTTATTATTGCAATCAATATACGTGTTTCCGCTTACCTGTGAACAGTTGTTTGTAACCACAAACTCAAAGTCTTGAGTAATTGGTTGCGTCATACCATAAGGCGGTGTGTGAATAATGGTTACTGTGTGACTGCCCAATGTATAAGCATTTAAAAATGCCGGTTTTAAATAAACATATTTAATAAAATTTACGGCATCGTGTCCCGCTATACTTATTGAAGAGTTAGCGCCTTGTATAAAGGTGTTGGGTGCTGAATAAGATAAATTATATGTGTGTGTATCAATTGTAATACCATCAGATTTTACAGTGCAAGTTGCCGGGAAAGTGCCATGTGGGATGGTAGCGGTTGGACACACAATGCTACTGGTGTTTGCCCATAAGAAAAAATATACCGAATCTGTTTTACAAACGCTGGCGCCCTTAAAACCAATATTGAAATTATTGTTTTTGTGTGCAACAATTTGTTTATGAGTAAACGTTAATTCTCTTCCAACAAAAGTTGATTTGAACGGCACGTATGTAACAGTGTTGAACGAAATATTGTTAGCGTTAAAACATGGCTGAAGAAATTCTTCATAATCCCATGTCCATAGATCAAATGAATTGGTTGCTGCGGCATAAAGCGGACTCGAAAAATAAAAACTACCTACTAACGTATCTTTACAATTAGGGTTTGCATATCCTCCCCCAAATGTTGCGGAACCAGCATCGTGCGATCTGTTATATCCTAAGATCTCACCCGCCATTCCTCTTTGATAGGTTGCGCGTACTTTAGGCATAAAACGCCAGCCTTTTTGTAAGTTAACTTCCCCTCCGTCTTTTATACAATTGTTGTTTAGATCAACAAAAGGCACCAGTGTTGCTGTTTTGTACGTTGCTTGAGAAAAAACTAAGGTTGTTAAACCTAAAAAAGCAGATAGAATAATGGTTTTAATTGATTTCATGTGTTTTGTTTAATGGGAGTAAAGGTCTAAAAAAACCTCACTTAATAACGGTGATAACCACTTAACTTATTCTAAAGGTGCCTATGTCAAGTGAAACTCACCTGATGTTGAGTTAAATAACAAAACTTAATCCTAAATTTGTTTCCTAATTAATTCTTTTGAAAGCAAGCGCATCATCCTGGATCATCTTGATCGCTCTCTCCGTTATCTGGGGTAGCTCCTTCATTTTAATGAAACGTGGGATGGATGTGTTCAGCAGCGATGAAGTGGCAGCCCTTCGCATTGGCTTAGCTTCCATCTTCCTGCTCCCCTTTGCTATTAAACATCACAACATAAACTTTAAAACCAATTGGAAGGGTTTGGTGATTATGGGTGTTTTCGGAAACCTGATCCCTGCTTTTTTATTTACGAAGGCCGAAACTCAAATTAGCAGTAGCCTCACCGGTATGCTGAATGCACTTACACCCCTTTTTACCATAGTGATCGCCTTCTTTTGGTTCAAGAATAAATATAAACTCACACAGTTGGTTGGTATTATCACCGGCTTATTAGGCGCCATGCTCCTATTGTATTTTAATGATGGCGGTGATGCAAGTACCAACGTGTTATACAGCCTGCTTGTTGTTGCTGCCACACTTTGCTATGCCTTAAGTGTAAACGGTATCAAGCATTATTTAAGTCACATGAACTCCATTACAGCAACCGTTGGAGCTTTTGCCATTACCGGCCCCATTGCTTTAGCTTACTTATTCATTCAAACCGATTTTGTTAACGACCTGCAAACCAACCCTATAGCTTATCGGTCGCTCGGTTATGTGAGTATTTTAGCACTGGTTGGCACTGCTTTGGCGGTGATCGTTTATAATACCCTAATTAAGACGGCAGGGGCCATATTTGCTTCTACTTGCACCTATTTAATACCCATTGTGGCCGTAATTTGGGGCTTGTTAGACCATGAAACTGTTAATTTAGCTCAAATGGCTGGGGTTCTGGTAGTTATTTTAAGCGTTTATTTAATAAATAGGCGTTAAATATTTTGCGTAGTCAAAATTCTCTACTATATTTGCATCCCTTTTTAAAATTTTATTAACATTCTGTCTAAGTGTAAAAGGGACTAGGCAGATACAAAAAAACAAACGCATCATGTACGCAATAGTAGAGATAGCCGGGCAACAATTCAAAGTAGAGCGTGGACAACGAGTATATGTTCACCGCCTTGAGGCTAATGAAGGTACTAATGTGGAATTTGACAAGGTTTATCTTTTAGATAACCAAGGTAAAATTTCAGTTGGTAATCCTGTTATTGATGGCGCTAAAGTAGCAGCCACAGTAGTATCGCACGTTAAAGGCGATAAAGTAGCGGTATTCAAAAAGAAACGCCGTAAAACTTTCCAGAAATGGAACAACCACCGTCAACTTTTCACTGAGATCTTAATTCAAGGTGTATTAGGCAAGGGAGAATCTGTAAAAGATGCTTTACCTGCAGTTGCTCGTCCGGTTAAAACTCACAGAAAATTTAACATCAATGCACCAGCTGTAGAAGCAGCTCCGGTTGCAGAGAAAAAAGCTCCAGCTAAAAAGGCAGCGCCTAAAAAAGCAGCAGCTAAAAAAGTAACTAAGAAAAAAGAAGATTAATTAGAAGTAAGATTTAAGAAGTAAGAACTTAGATTTAACGAATAAAAACTTAAAAACATGGCACACAAAAAAGGAGCGGGTAGCTCAAACAACGGTCGCGAATCACATGCAAAGCGCTTAGGTGTTAAGATCTTTGGTGGTCAAGATTGCATTGCCGGTAACATCATCGTTCGTCAACGTGGTACTAAACACCACCCAGGCTTAAACGTTGGTATTGGTAAAGACCATACTTTATACGCTTTAACAGACGGTACAGTTGTTTTCAAAAAGAAAAGAGACGACAAATCGTATGTATCGGTAGTTCCTGCAACAACTAACTAACCGAACACATTAAATTTTTAATAAACGCCTGTCTCGGTATTACTGAGATAGGCTTTTTTATTTTGTATATTTGACCCCATTATGTTACAACTAAACTACATCCGCGACAATAAAGAAGACGTTTTAAGACGTTTGGCTATTAAAAACTTTAAAGATGCTGAAGCAACCATTAACGCTGTTTTGGATCTGGATAGCAGACGCCGTAATACACAAAAAGAAACTGAAGCAGTTAAAGCCGAATCAAATGTGATCGCCAAACAAATTGGTGAATTAATGAAGGCTGGTAAAAAAGAAGAAGCTGAACAAGCAAAAGGAAAAACCGCCTCATTAAAAGTGAAAGAAAAAGAATTAGATGATCTGTTGGCGGCAATTGAAAAACAAATTCACGACCTTTTAGTTACCGTACCAAACACACCAAACCTTACCGTACCAGTTGGTAAAACTCCGGAAGATAACGCTGTGGTTTATGAAGAAGGCGGAAAGCCTGAACTTTACGAAGGCGCCGTACCACATTGGGATCTTACTACTAAGTACGACCTGATAGATTTTGAAATGGGTGTTAAATTAACCGGTGCCGGCTTTCCGGTATACCGCGGTAAAGGTGCCAAAATGCAACGCGCACTCATTAATTACTTTTTAGATAAAGCCCACTCTGCAGGTTATTTAGAAGTTCAACCGCCTATTTTAGTGAATGAAGATAGTGGTTATGGTACCGGACAATTACCTGATAAAGAAGGACAAATGTACCACGCTACCATTGATAATTTTTACTTGATCCCAACCGCCGAAGTGCCTATTACCAACATGTACCGTGATGTGATCTTAAAAGAAAGTGATCTGCCGGTTAAGAACTGTGGCTACACTCCTTGCTTTCGCCGTGAAGCAGGAAGCTATGGTAAAGATGTACGTGGCTTAAATCGTTTGCACCAATTTGATAAAGTAGAGATCGTTCAGATCGATCATCCGGAGAAAAGCTACGAAACACTGGAGAACATGCGTAACTACGTTGCCGGTTTGTTAACCGAACTAGGATTACCTTTCCGTATCTTAAAATTATGCGGTGGCGATATGAGCTTTGCTTCTGCTCTTACATATGATATGGAAGTATGGAGTGCTGCTCAAAAACGCTGGTTGGAAGTGAGCTCGGTATCAAACTTTGAAACCTTTCAAACGAACCGCTTAAAGTGCCGCTATAAAGATAAAGACGGTAAAACACAATTGGCACACAGCTTAAATGGTAGTGCATTAGCGTTACCGCGTATTGTGGCTGCTATATTAGAGAACAACCAAACACCTGAAGGTATTGTGATGCCAAAAGTATTGGTGCCGTATTTAGGATTTGATATCATTAAATAACAAATGAGGGTCAGAAATAGTATATGTTTATTCGGACTGGCTACTCTGATCCTCTTTACACTTAACGCGTGTAGCGTTAAAAATCAGGTTGAGACTGAGACCAAAAAACTCGACAGCTTAACTATTGTGCTCAACACCAAGCTCTCTGAACTAATTAAAACAGACTCTGCACTTGTTTCCCGTGCTATATTAAAGTACACCAATTACACCGTGTTTATTGAAAATAACTTAAGCGACACCATCACTAAAACACAAGCAAACGGCCTACAACAATTTTATACCAGTGGTAATAATTTAAAAGCATTTGCTATAAACCGCGCCAGCATTATTACGCGGGCTACTTTGGTAAATACACAAATAAAAAACCTATTGGCCGATCTCAATAACGGCTTATTAAGTAAGGACGCCTTTTTAAAAAATTACGATACCGAATCAAAAGCAGCTTTGCAGTTAATTTTACTGAGTGAACAAGAACTCAATAATTACACCCAAAACATTCAGGATTTTAAGAATGCTATTTCGCCAGTGGAGGCATTGATCAAATCGCGAAATAACGGTCTACTACCTGAAGCAATAAAAGACAGCAGCAGCATATAGTATGGCCATTTCATTTACTTCACAGAATATCCCTTTCTCGCTAAAAAATAAATTGGCCATAAAAGATTGGATCAAACAAATTGCTTTAAAAGAAAAGAAACAAATTGGCACAATCAACTATGTTTTTTTAAGTGACGATTCGCTGTTAAAAATGAATGTGGCTTATTTAAACCACGATACATATACCGATATTATTACGTTTGATTATACCGAAGATGCTAAAATTAATGGCGATATTTTTATTAGTGTGGATCGTATAGCCGAAAACGCTTATAAATTCAAGGTTCCTTTTAACGATGAATTACACCGCGTGATCATACACGGTGTTTTGCATTTGTGTGGGTATAAAGACAAAAATAAAGCCGATGCTGAACTCATGCGCAAAAAAGAAGACGGCTCGTTAAAAATTCGTCGTTTCTAAAACGTTACAGCGCCAAGTTTTATTATCTCGTTTCTTTATTTTGCTAAATTTGGGAGAATTAAATAAACGTTTTGATGAAAAAATTTACACTAGCTCTTGTTTTCCTTTTTGGTGCTTTTACTTCCTTTTCACAATCGGCTAAAGATGCCGCTGTTGAGTTATGGGCAAATGTGCAAGCATCTCCACCAACCGTTACACTTAACTGGGTTGGAAACGCAACCACTACTAACTATCAAGTATCGCGTAAACTAAAAACAAGCAGCACCTGGGTGCCTTTGGCTTCAATTATTTCGGGTACTACCACACAATTTGTAGATAACACCGTAAGCAATGCCACCAACTACGAATACCGTGTGATGCGCACAGGCACTAGTGGTACTGTAAGCTATACCGGCTATGGCTATATCAATGCGGGTATCGAAATACCGGTAACTGAAAACCGAGGTAAATTAATTTTATTAATTGCCGATACACACAGCACTACCTTAGCGCCTGAATTGAAGCGCTTAGAGGATGACCTGGAAGGTGATGGTTGGGCAGTTATTAAAACTTATGTGAGTCCTACTTTAGCTGTTACTGCCGTTAAAAATATCATCACTAACACCTATAGTTTAGATCCAACAAACACCAAGGCCTTATTTATTTTTGGACACGTAGCTGTACCTTATAGCGGCAACTTTGGTCCAGATGCACATACCGACCACCAAGGCGCCTGGCCTGCCGACACCTATTATGGCGACATGAATGGCAATTGGACGGATGCCACAGCAAACGTTACAACCGGACTTCCGGCACGTACACAAAACATACCGGGTGACGGAAAATTTGATCAAAACAATGTATCAACCGGTGTAGAACTGCAAGTTGGTCGTGTTGACCTATCAAGCATGAGTTCATTCACAGCAACCGAAACACAGTTGCTTAAAAATTATTTAGACAAAGATCACGATTATCGTAAAAAAGTTTTTACTCCACTTAAGCGTGCGGTGATAGACGATAACTTTGGTTTCTTTAGCGCAGAGGCTTTTGCGGCTAGCGGATGGAAAAATTTTGGGCCGCTTGTTACACCTACAAACGTTATTGCCGGAGATTACTTTGGCACCATGGCTGCGGGTAACAGTTACCAATGGTCTTACGGTTGCGGCGGCGGAAGCTTTACCAGCGCAGGAGGTATTGGTGTTACAACTGATTTTACGACTTCTAATTTAGGTGGTGTATTCACGGTTTTATTTGGAAGCTATTTTGGCGATTGGGATATTGCGAATAATTTTTTGCGTGCCCCTTTGTGCCAAGGTAAAGCTTTGACCAATGTTTGGTCGGGTCGCCCTCACTGGGCACTTCACCACATGGGCTTAGGCGAGAACATTGGTTACAGTACACGCATTACACAAAACAATACTGGAACATACTTTTTTAGTTACGCTCAAAACTTTGTTGGTATTGCCTTAATGGGTGATCCTACTTTGCGCAACGACGTGGTTTCTCCGGTATCAAACGTAGTAGCAACAAAAATTGGCAACAACTGTAATGTTACTTGGTCGGCCTCTACACAAACAAACGTATTGGGTTACAATGTTTATATGAAAAACGATACCAACAAAACCTACGTGAAAGTGAACTCATCGCTTATTACCGGAACTACGTATACCGACATTTGCTTGGTTTACCCCGGTGTATACAAATACATGGTGCGTGCCTTAGTGTTAGAGAACACCCCTAGCGGAACTTATTATAACATGAGTGAAGGTATTGCAGATACCGCCAACAACACGGTTAACCTTACCATTTATGCAAACGCAGGTGCTGCTATTTCACCAACCAGCAGCGCTGTAAACTTTACTTGTGCAGCAACAGGCGGTACAGCATTTGCCTGGAACTTTGGCGATTCGAACACCAGCTCTAGCCAAAATCCATCTCACACTTACGGTACAAACGGCAGCTACACAGCAGCGGTGGTGGTAAGCAGGGGTTGTAACTCGGTAACGTTAACCGTACCGGTTGGAATTTTTACAAATCTCAATTCATCTGAATTTGAGAACAGCGTATTGATCTTTCCTAATCCAAGCAACGGGAAAATAAATATTACACTTGAAAACAACAGTGAAGAGTTTGATATTAGCGTATTAAGCGTAGATGGAAAATTATTGTACAAAGAACACTCGGCTCTAAACAATAAAGAAATGAACTTGGAAGGCTTAAGCAAGGGCGTTTACATTTTGCAGTTAATGGATAAAGACAAAACAGTGATCAGCAAGAAGCTGGTGATTGAATAAAAATAAACCATCCTGTAAGGCCTTAGAGCTTAATTTCGTTTATTTGTAAAATACAACAAGTCTCTCGTGGTAATATCTCTAAAAACAATTTTACCCATCTTGTTAACGGTTATATACACTGTTGGTCTTTTACTTGCTTTGCCTTTAAGTAAAAAATTAAATTTAAATGCGGGTAACAACACTTACCTCAGCGGTCAGCTTAACTACCAAATAGTTCTATTAGGCATTACAGCGGTATCGTTAGTTAGCAGCTACTTACTTAATAAAAGTGGTTTTGGGCAGTATTTTTCATTCGGACAAATTTCGGCAACAGCACAAGAACTAAAAGCCTTTGGTATTAAACAGGGCGATACCTGGATGAAGACCGGCCTCTCCTTGTGTTTAGTGATCAGCAGCGTTACCGCCATATTTATGTATTTTCAGTTAAAACAAACAAACCCCAACTGGGCAACTCTTCAAGGCGGCTTGTTGTGGATCCTTCTCTTTTCTCTTAGCAATTCGTTTGCAGAAGAAATGATCTACCGTATTGGTATTGTATCGCCTTTAAACGGCTTGTTATCACCAAGCAGTATTTGTTATATTTCGGCCATACTTTTTGGTTTGCCTCATTTTGCTGGAATGCCAAATGGAATTATTGGCGCAACCATGGCTGGTGTTTTAGGTTTTGTATTAGCCAAATCGGTATTAGAAACTAACGGCATTTTTTGGGCCTGGGTAATACATTTTATTCAAGATATCATCATCATAGGCACCTTGTTCCTCATGAGCACAAATGCGCCGCGCCAATAACAACACATGAAAGCTACCTTTTTTGCCACACAGGCCGATTTTAGAAAATGGCTAAAGAAAAACTATAAAAGCGCAACAGAGCTAATGGTGGGGTTTTATAAAGTAGGCAGCGGAAAACCCTCTTTAACCTGGTCGCAATCGGTTGATCAGGCCCTTTGTTTTGGTTGGATAGACGGTGTAAGACGATCCATAGATGCCGAAAGTTATTGCATACGGTTTACGCCCCGCAGGCCCACCAGCATTTGGAGCGACATTAACATTAAAAAAGTAGAAGAGCTTAGCAAACAAGGTTTAATGCTGCCGGAAGGATTGCAAGCCTTTGAATTAAGAAAAGAAAACCGATCACGCGTATACTCACACGAAAAAGAACCAGCTACATTAAACGCCGGCTACATTAAGCAATTTAAACTCAACAAGGCTGCCTGGGCCTATTTTGAGGCTCAAGCTCCTTCATACAAAAAAGTAATGATCCATTGGATCATGAGTGCTAAACAAGAAAAGACACAGTTAGCGCGTCTTCAAAAAACCATAGAAGCAAGCGCTAAGCAAAAGCGCGTGCTGTAATGCGAGCATAAAAAAAGGCAGATGTTCGATCTGCCTTTTACATTTTTATCTTTTGCTAATTTACATTTCCTGGATCTCCAACCAACGCATGCTTTTCTCATCCAAGGTTTTGCTTACGTATTTTAATTTAGCTGTTATCTCGCTTACCTTTGCGTAGTCTGCCGCGTGGGCAATGATCTCTTGTTCCAGTTCTGCTTTTTGTTTTTCCAGTTTTGGCACCTCTTCTTCCAACTCTTTTAATTCGTGCTGAATTTTAAAAGATAGTTTTTTTGCGGGCTTGTCCGCCATAGCATTTGCGGAGGCGGGCTCAGATGGCTTAGGGCTTTCTGTTGTTAGTGGCTCTGCTGTTTTAGGCAATTCAATTGATTCAGTCTTTTTTTCCTTGGCAACAGGCTCCTCTTTTTGATTGCTTTTCCAGTTACGGTATTCGGTATAGTTACCCGGATAATCTTTTATCTCGCCATTTCCTTCTAAAACAAATGTATGATCTACTAAGCGGTCAATAAAATAACGATCGTGAGATACAATTAATACACAGCCCTTAAACTCTTCTAAAAAATCTTCAAGTGTTTGTAAGGTCACAATATCCAAGTCGTTTGTAGGCTCATCCAGAATTAAAAAATTCGGGTTCTTCATTAACACCGTTAATAAAAACAAACGTCTCTTCTCTCCTCCACTTAAAGTATGCGCATAGCTGTATTGTACGTTTGGCGGAAAGTTAAAACGGGTAAGCATTTGCGAAGCCGATAAACTGGCGCCGTTTGCTAAAGGAATATGATCGGCAATATCGCGAATGATCTCAATAATGCGTTTATCGTTATTGATCTGCATACCACCTTGTGAGTAATAACCAAATACAATGGTCTCACCTAAGGCTACCTTACCGCTATCAACTGTTTCTTTACCTTGTATGATATTTAATAAGGTTGTTTTACCAACACCGTTCTTTCCTACCACGCCTATTTTTTCGCCGGGAATAAAGGTGTAAGTGAAAGGTTCGGTTAAGATGGTCTTACCCGGATAGTTTTTGGTGATGCGATGCAGTTCAACAATTTTTGAACCCATGCGTTCCATTTTTACCGTCAATTCAATTTTTTTCTCAACACGCTTTTGTCGCGCTTTTGCTTCAATATCTGCAAAGGCATCCACGCGTGATTTTGATTTTACGGTACGTGCCTTTGGCATTTTGCGCACCCACACTACTTCGCGTCGGTATAAGTTACGCGCCTTATCCACTTCGGCATTTTGAATTTGCTCGCGTTCAGCTTTCTTTTCTAAATAATAATCAAAATTACCTTTGTACTCGTATAGATTGTGGTTGTCAATTTCAATAATGCGATCACACACCTCATCTAAAAAATAACGATCGTGTGTTACCAATAAAATACTGAGCGCTTCGTCTTGTAAATAGTTCTCTAGCCACTCGATCATTTCAATATCCAGGTGGTTAGTAGGCTCATCCATAATAATAAGCGTTGGCTTATTGATCAGTGTAAGGGCCAAGGCCACACGTTTTTTTTGTCCACCCGAAAGTGTTTTGATCACACGGGTGGTATCGGTAATTTCTAGGCGCGTTAAGATCTCTACAATATCCTTTTCGTAATCCCATGCGCCGATCAAGTTCATCTCGTTGAGTGCCTCTTCTAGCTTGTCAGCTGTATCGGTGCTGGTAGAGGTTTCGCTTAATTTGATCACTGCATCGTAGTTACGAATGCATTTTACGAATTTGTTATCGGCACTGTCAATTAACTCTTGTATGGTTTGGTTCTCGTTAAAAGCAAAATCCTGATCTAAAAAACCAATGCTAATATCTCGTCTAAAAACCACTTCGCCTTCATCGGGGATCTCGATGCCTTTTAAAATTTTAAATAAGGTTGATTTGCCGGAGCCGTTTTTGGCTACCAGGGCTACTTTATCACCATAGTTAATACCAAAGCTGATCTTATCAAACAAACGTTTGGCACCGTAAGCTTTAGACAAATTATTGATGGAAAGTAAATTCATGTTATTTCGTTAATTGTGTTGCTTTAAAAATTTTTGGGAAGCGCTCCACTATTGCTTTTTAAAGCGTTGCAAAGGTAGTAAAATAAAAATCGCGTTCAAACAAACGCGATCTTTAAAAATTAGAGTACAATGTCAGTTCGAGCGTAGTCGAGAACAACACGAATTCTGTTACTTACATATTCTGAATAACCAAGGCGCTAGCACCGCCACCACCGTTGCAAATACCGGCAGCACCAACTTTAGCGTTGTTTTGTTTTAATACGTTAATTAAGGTAACAATTACACGTGCACCACTGCAACCTAATGGGTGACCCAATGACACAGCGCCACCGTTCACGTTCACCTTAGCGGGATCTAAGTTCATGAGTTTCATATTCGCTAAACCAACTACCGCAAAAGCTTCGTTTAACTCAAAATAATCTACATCTGTCATTTTTAAACCTGCATTTGAAACCGCTTTTGGTACTGCTACACTTGGTGTTGTTGTAAACCACTCCGGAGCTTGTTCTGCATCAGCAAAACCAACGATTTTAGCCAATGGTTTTAAACCTAAGCTTTCTGCCTTTTCTTTGCTCATTAAAACTAAAGCTGCAGCGCCATCATTCATGGTACTTGCATTCGCAGCAGTTACTGTTCCGTCTTTTGCAAATACGGGTTTTAATGCCGGGATCTTATCAAAGCTTACGTTCTTATATTCTTCATCTTCCGATACTACTACATCACCTTTTTTAGTTTTTACAGTAACCGGTACCACTTCTTCTTTAAATTTTCCGGCTGACCATGCTGCTGCCGAACGCTTATACGATTCAATCGCAAATGCATCTTGATCTTCACGCGAAAAATTCATGTCTTTTGCGCAAAGCTCAGCACAATTACCCATAGGTACATTACCGTATACATCAATCAAGCCGTCTTTAGCCAATCCATCAACCACAACACCATTACCATATTTAGCACCCCAACGGTTGTTCTCTAAATAATAAGGTGTGTTGCTCATGCTTTCCATACCACCTGCAATAACCACATCGTTAATGCCTAATTGAATACTTTGTGCAGCTAATGCAATCGACTTCATACCGCTTGCACACACCTTGTTAACGGTAGTGCAATTAACCGAATCAGGTAAACCTGCAAACTTAGCTGCCTGACGAGCCGGAGCTTGACCAAGGTTAGCCTGTAATACAGATCCCATAAATACTTCGGTAACTTCTTTACCATCTAATTTAATTTTATCTAACGCACCTTTAATGGCATATGCGCCTAATTGTGTAGATGAGATGCCAGCAAACACACCACCAAAAGAACCCAATGGAGTTCTTACGGCCGATACAATATATACTTCTTTCATAATTTCTATTTTTAAAACGTTTTATAAACGCGCCTAATTTACGTATTATTTTGCGTGGAAAAATCTATTTTAGTCACTTATTGGGTAAATAACCACCAAACAATTAACAATATCGACCGGTTTCTGTTCGGTTTTAAAATATATGCATAAACGAAGTAAGCCTAAACCCTTGCTGATTGAAATATTGAACTCTAGTGGGTGAAAATTCGTGAATTGCCTGCTTTTCTATACGTGCTTTTAGTTACTTTTACACCAATGATCGGAACTGTTACAAAATCTACCGGAAGCAATTACCTTGTTCGTCTTGAATCTGGCCAAATTGTGCCTTGCAAGTTAAAAGGTAAGATCCGTTTAGATGACCGCAAGACCACAAACCCCGTTACAGTGGGCGATAAAGTGGATGTGGAAATGGAGAACGAAACAGAGGGGATGATAGCGCATATACATACGCGTAAAAATTACATCATTCGTAAATCTATTAATTTAAGTAAGCAATCACAGATCATTGCTAGTAATATGGATCAGGCAATACTAATTGCCACCTTGGTTGAACCCCGCACCAGCTTAGGTTTCATTGATCGCTTCTTAATTACTGCCGAAGCATATTCGATACCGGCGGTTTTAATTTTTAATAAATGTGATAATTTAAACTCCGAGTTACTGGCGCTGCAACGCGAGATCATGGATATCTACGAAAAGATAGGATACCCTTGTTACGCCATTAGCAGCATGAACGCCGCAGACATCGAAAAGATCAAGCCCCTATTAAAAGGTAAAACATCATTAATAACCGGACACTCAGGTGTTGGAAAATCTACCTTTATTAATGCTTTGCAACCAAGTTTAAATTTGCGTACCGGAATTATTTCGTCTGCTCACTCCAAGGGCATGCACACCACTACTTTTGCCGAATTATATACATTAGATTTTGGTGCCGATATTATTGATACGCCTGGCATTAAAGAATTGGGTTTAGTAGAAATTAAAAAAGAAGAAGTTGGTCATTTTTTTCCCGAGATCCGCAAATACATGAACGATTGTAAATTTAATAATTGCATACATGTAAACGAACCTAAATGCGCGGTGCGCGAAGCCTTTGAAAGAGGCGACATTTCTCCTGAGCGTTACGAAAGTTATTTGAAGATTCTGGATGGCGAAGAAATGGATTGGAACGCCTGGGAGAAGTAATTCTGTTTTTAACCACAAAGGCACTAAGACACAAAGTTTAATATAAGACTCTTTGCTGCACAAAATTGCCACACGACAGAACCGTCATCATAACTATCGAGCTCGTGAGATTCACTAGAAAGGCCTTAATTTCTTTTAAAAAAGCACGGTATGTTTTAATACGCTAATAAGCACTTTCCTATTACTTCATATCTTTTCTTAGTGTCTTTGCGCCTTAGTGGTCATATCATCTCTCGGCAAATAGTAGCGCCTAGTCGGTGAAATGTGGTTAAAAAAACAAAAATCAACAAATCAGCAATTCTTTTGTTGTTACCTTTAACACCGCATTATGATCGTACGTATTATTATATTTTTCGTGGTTTCTGTGTTGATCGAATTTTATTTTCTTCAAGCAGTTAAAACCTTTGTTCAAGATTTTTCGATTGGTAAAAAGAACACCATTCTGTATATCACTTATGGTTTAATGGCTCTCAGCATTATTATGGGTATTGCCTCTGTAGTGTATCCGCCACCAAACTGGAATAATTTTTTCCGCTTTTTATTGTCCATCGTGATGATATTGTTGATTTGTAAACTTTTAGGCAGTGTGTTTTTATTGATAGATGATGTGGTACGTTTATTCCGCTGGATTGCTTCGTTTTTTACGCATAAAAAAGATGAAGTTGTAGACGCTGCTCATGGGATCAGTCGTTTAAAGTTTTTTAGTCAGCTTGCAGTTACTTTTACCATTGTGCCCGCCATTGGCTTTATTTACGGGGTTGTACGTGGTGCCTACAAATACCGTGTACACAAAGTAAAAGTATCATCTCCTAATATTCCGGAAGAATTCAATGGCTTTAAAATTGTTCAGCTATCCGATATTCACACCGGCTCGTTTATGGATGTGGCGCCCATTACAAAAGCATTTGATATTGTGATGCAACAAAACGCTGATATGATCTTATTTACAGGCGACCTGGTTAATAATATTCACGATGAGTTAAATGGTTTTGAAGCGCAGTTTAGCCGCTTAAAAGCGCCGCACGGCGTTTACTCGGTTTTAGGTAATCACGATTATGGTGATTATGTGGAGTGGAAAAGCAAAGAAGCAAAAGTTGAGAACTTAGATACCTTAAAGAAAAAACAAAGTGATTTTGGTTGGAAGTTGTTAATGAATGAGCATGTGCCAATTGAAAAGAACGGTGCAAAAATTGCTTTGATCGGTATTGAGAACTGGGGTGGTAATATGCGTTTTCCGCGTTACGGAAAATTACACGATGCTTATACCGGAACAGAAGCATACCCATTCAAGATCTTAATGAGTCACGATCCCAGCCATTGGGATATGCAGGTAACACTAGAATATCCGGATATCGATCTTACCTTAAGCGGACATACACATGGAATGCAAATGGGTATAGAGATCCCCGGCTTTAAATGGAGCCCCGTGCAATATGTATACAAGAACTGGGCTGGCTTATATAAACAAGGCAAACAGTTCCTGTATGTTAACAGAGGATTGGGTTTCTTAGGATATCCCGGCAGAATTGGTATATGGCCAGAGATAACTGTAATTGAGTTAGAAAAGAGTAAGGCTTAATTAATCACCACTCACTGCTTCTTCCAAAGCATCTACTTTAGCTTCGCTAAAATCGCCGCTTTGAGCTTCTAAAACCTTACCGTTTTTATCTACTACAAAAAAGTAAGGGATCTTATTGTCGGTAATACCTAATTGCTTTTGTACCGCTTTAATATCGGTCTTTTCTGTATCCATGATATATGGCCAAAATTCTTTATCGGTACCGCCTTTAAAATCATCAGCAATCTTCTTAAATCCGCTGATCATAGGTATAAATACAAAGTTAACATCGTATACTTCCGACATATCTAATTTATTAGCACCCTTTTCTTTTTTAATAAAGGTATAATAAAGCGGGTTCAACCATTTTTTTAACTCGTCTTCAGCGCCACGGTGAAAGGCAATGGCCACTATGGTTTCTTTACCATTTTTTATTGGCAAAGCCATGGCTTTTTCGTTCAATGATTTTCCGATCACTGCAGGAAAATCTTTTCCTTTTTGAGCAGTTGCTCCAAAGCATAAGGTTAATGCGGTTATTAATAGTAGATTTTTCATAGGTTTATAGATCAATTTTTAATACTCTGTCTTGGTGGCGGCCACCTTCAAATTTTTCGGCTATAAAAGCATCCACGCATTTCTTTGCTTCTTCTATATTAATGTAACGAGCAGGTAAAGCCATAACATTAGCATCGTTATGTTGGCGCGCCAAAGCTGCAATTTCTGCATTCCAGCATAGGGCTCCACGTATACCTTTGTGCTTATTAACACTCATGTTAATACCATTGCCACTTCCACAAATTACAATACCTAATATATTGTTGGTTAAAACGTCATTTGCCACAGCGTGTCCATAATCAGGATAATCTGCCCTCTCTGCGCTATAACACCCTTTATCAGATACATTAATGTTCTTACTCTTTAAATAAGCAATCACTTGCTCTTTTAACTCAAATCCTGCGTGATCACTTCCAATGGCTATTTTCATTCGTTTTAAAAATTAGTATATTTAGGTAAAGCTATAATATTAAGAGTTTATAAGCGTTTTCTATATCATTTGTACGCATTATAAGCTCTTTTAGTTGTTATTGTTTAAAAGTAGTAATGAACGTTAATTAACACTCATAAAATAAATAACTGAGCGTCAAGCATATTGAACTAACAAAAAAACTCAAAACCGTGTTAATATTATTATTTTAAGTTGGTAATTGAAACACAAGATTTTAGCGAATTGTTAACTTATAATGTTATACAGATTGTAATTTGACAAAACCTAACTTTTTACAAATTAGAAGCAATTAGTTTTAAAGCGCTTTTTGGGTTTATAAACATTTAAAATGGACACGAAGTTATGAGCATATAGGTGTATTAACGAATGTTAATTAAAACAAGCGGGTTTGATTTTCAAGCATTTAAACCCTTACATTTGTTTATAAGTGATGGATATGTATTGATAAGTATGAATTCCTAATTTTAAAATTGAACTTACTAACCATACTAACACCCTATAATAATAGTAATAATTTATTTTATAAAATTTATATATGTTATTAGAGAAAGGATATTTAGAAAAGGATATTGATCCGAGTTTAAATTTGTTCGAAGAAATTAAATCTTTGAAAAAAGAAAAGAATGCCATACTTTTGGCCCACTACTACCAGAATAACGACATCCAGGACATAGCGGATTACATCGGCGACAGTTTAGGCTTGGCCCAGCAAGCAGAAAAAACAACAGCCGATATCATTTTGTTCGCCGGAGTGCATTTCATGGCTGAGACCGCAAAAATTTTAAATCCAGGAAAAAAGGTTTTGATCCCCGATTTAAAAGCAGGTTGTAGTTTAGCTGATTCTTGTCCGCCACAAAAATTTGCTGAATTTAAAAAACAACATCCTGATCATGTGGTGATAACCTACATCAACTGCACAGCTGAAATTAAAGCATTATCTGATATTATTTGCACCAGTAGTAATGCCGTTCAAATTGTAGAAAGTTTACCTAAAGAACAGAAAATAATTTTTGCACCTGATAAGAATTTAGGTGCTTACATAAACAAAAAAACGGGCCGTAACATGGTTCTGTGGAATGGAAGTTGCATGGTTCATGAGATCTTTAGTTTAGAAAAACTCATTAAATTAAAAGTTCAACATCCAACAGCTAAAGTTATTGCGCACCCCGAGTGTGAAGCTGAAATTTTAGAATATGCTGATTTTATTGGAAGCACAACCGCTTTATTAAATTATTCGAAAACCAGTAATGATAAAGAATTTATTGTTTTAACTGAAACTGGTATTTTACATCAAATGCAAAAAGCGAGTCCGGATAAAACATTTATACCAGCACCACCAAACAATTCATGTGCTTGTAACGATTGTCCATATATGAAATTAAATACCTTAGAAAAAATTTACATTGCTTTAAAATATGAGCAACCCGAATTGATCATGAATAAAGAACTGATGGAAAAAGCTAAAGCACCAATGGTGAGAATGCTTGAATTATCAGCAAAATTCGGACTTTAAAACCTCATTATTATTTACTATATTTAAGGGTTATAATTGAGTCGTAAAGCGTACATATTTAGTTTAATTTTCATTGCAACTGTTTTTTCATTTGCTCAAACAACTGTAAAAAATGGTTATGTAAAATATTACCATGAAAACGGTAAAATTAGCAGTGAAGGAATAATGAAAGATGGAAAACCGGATGGTTTTTGGAAAAACTATTATCAAAACGGTAATTTAAAGATTGCCGGAAACCGTAAGAATTTTCAGTTAGATAGTTTGTGGAATTTTTATGATGAACGTGGTAGAGTTAACCGTTCGGTTTATTATTCAGAAGGTAAAAAGAATGGATACACCACCTTGTATGATACCTTAGGTAAAATTACATCTTTAGATAATTATGCAAATGATATCAAAGAAGGTATATCAAAAAAATTCTATCCTTCCGGAAAAACAAAAACAGTAATTAATTATGTAAAAGGAAAGGCAGATGGTTTAGCTTATGAATATGCTGAAGATTCTACCATTATTTCTATTGTAACATATAAAAGCGGTATTACTTTAAACAGCGAACGTATTAACCGAAAAGATGAACTTGGCAGAAAGCAGGGTTTATGGAAAGATATCTATGAAAATGGTGAAGCAAAAAAAGAGGCAAATTATTTAAACGATTCATTAGATGGTTTTGTAAAAGAATACGATAAAAAAGGAAACCTCACCTCTATAAAAAAATATGATTTCGGAAAACCTTTATTACGTGCACCGGAAGTGAGACAAGTAGAATGGTTTAGATCTACCAATTCAGATGGAACCCTTAAATACGAAGGTGTTTACGATGAAGGTGTTGCTATTGGTACACATTACACCTATAAACCAAAACGTATTTGCGATTCGGTGGAATATTTTAATGATTCAACAAAACTATTCTTTAAAAAATTTATGTGCAGTAATTATTCTGTTCCGGATAGTGCTATTGAATATTTTAGTGGAGCAGTTGTTGCTAAAGGAGCTGTGGATAGTGCTCGTAACCGCATAGGAAAATGGGTTGAGTATCATAACACAGGTGAATTTAAGGGAAAAGGTATTTATGTTGCAGGTTTTAGAACAGGTGATTGGGAGTTCTTTTATGCATCAGGTAAATTAGAACAAAAAGGACGATACGATAAAAAAGGACGTGCACAAGGCGTTTGGAAATGGTATCATGAAAATGGTGCTTTATTACGTGAAGAGAATTATACCAATGGTAAGCGAGAAGGAATGATGACCGATTATACAGAATCAGGAAAGATCGTAACAAAAGGCAACTGGGTAGATAACAAGAAGGAAGGAAATTGGATATATGAAAATGCAGAATATTATGAATCGGGTAACTATGTGAACGATGAAGTAGATAGCTTATGGAAAGGTTTTTATAAACCCGAGAATACAAAGTTTTTTGTTGGACGATTTAACCAAGGCACCGCCGAAGGATACCACACCTTTTATTACCGTAATGGAAAAAAAATGATAGAAGGAAGCTACACCGGCGGATTAAAAGAAGGCGACTGGAAGTTTTATGATGAGATGGGGTTTAATTATTTGATCATAAACTATAAAGATGATATTGAGATTAAGTGGCAAGGCGAAAAAATATTTCCTACTTACGAACAAAGTTTAAGAACCTATAATATTAAAATAGGAGAAGATAAAACGCAAACCATTAAAAGCCGACCTTAACTTGATCAAGAACACCGAAATATTCTCAGCATACGAGTATTTGCCTACCCCCCTGATTGTCTTTTCAAATGAGTCTGTTATTTATGCCAATAAAAAGGCAATAGAGCTCTTGCAGATCGATATTAAAGATCTTAAAAAACCATTGAATGTGTTTGATTACATTTTGCCGGAGTATCATAAAGAGATCTTGAGCAGAAATGTAAAAATATTAAAAGGCATAAAACTTCCTCCTTTTGGTGTAAAGGTTAGAACGAAAAAGAAAAAGGTAATTGATATTGAAACCAAATCAAAGAAATTAGTTGTGGATGGTAAAGGCTATATCATTACGATATTTTATGAAGTAACGGAACGATTGCGCTTAAATAACGAATTAAGTGAATCAAAAGCCATATTAGACCTGATCAGTAATAACAAAACAGATATTGTTTTTAAATACGATTTTTATCCAAAAGAACACTATGCTTATGTCAGCGAATCGGTTTATCCTATCTTAGGATATAAACCCATTGATTGGTATAAGAACAAAGACCTGTTCGAAGAGATCATGAGTGAAGAGGATAGAAAGAAATTTCCGAAAACCAATAAGGCATACATAGAGTATATTTTAAAGAACAAAAGAAGCTTAGCGCGATATATTAAAAAGAATAAGGAAATTGTATGGCTTGAAACTAATTACAATGTTATTAAGAATAAAGAAGGCGAAACCACTTCCATTATTTGTATCAGCAGAGATGTTACCCGAGAAAAAGAAACTGAAGCAACCTTAAATATTACGAAAGAACAGCTGAGTTTAATTGCTACAAACGCTCACGATATTATTTATTTTTTCACGTATCTGCCCGAACCTAAATACATCTTTATAAGTAATTCAGTACAAAAGATACTTGGTTATAAGCCTGAGCAGTTTTATAAAGACCCTTTTTTCATTAGTAAACGCACTCCGGGAAAAACTAATGATTTTAAGGAATACGAAAAGAGATCGGCTATAACACAAAAGAACGGTACGATAAAACAAAAGAAAGTTAAGTACCAGGTAAAGAATGCGGCGGGCGAATATGTGTGGATGGAAGACCACGTTAACCCGGTTTTAGATGAGGAAGGTAAAGTAAGTTTTTTATTTGGGATCATACGAAACATTAGTGAAATAAAGGAAAAAGAAAAAGAACTGAATCAAAAATGGAGCGATTATAAGCTTTTATTAGACCAATCACCAATTGCCTTTTTTATACATTCTAATGGCGTTTGTTTGTTATGCAATAAATCGGGCGTGGAATTATTGAAGATCAAGAACGAAAAGCAGATCATAGGAAAAAATCTTTATAATTATTTTACACCGGAAGGAAAGAAAAAAGGAGTTGAACGTGTAAAAATAGCTACTGCGGGAAAAGAACTTGATTTTACTAATTATCAAATAAAAAATAGCAAGGGTCAATTAGTTAATATTGAAATTAAAACTGTTCCCATTATTTATAATGGCATTAATTGCGCTCTTTCATTGGTAAAAGATATTTCTGAAAAGGAATTATTTGAAAAGAATAGAATTCGAACAGAGCTTACGGAGGAAAGTAATAAGAAACTTTTAAAGGAGATCAAAGCTAGAAAAGCTGCCGAAGCTAAGATCATAGAACAAAAGAATAAACTTGCTTCCATTTTTGAGAACAGCTCGCATTTAGTTTGGACAGTAGATCAAAATTATTGTTTTACCTATTTCAACAACAATTTCATAAATACCTTTAAAAGTAATTATGGTGTAGAGCCAATAGTGGGTAAAACAGCCAAACAGATTTTACCAACTCAAACCGCGAAAGAAAACATCAATACCTGGGAACCGCTTTATAAAAGGGTATTTAAAGGCGAGCGCTTGGTGTTTGAAAGAAGAGATCCTGGCAAGGCGGATATGGTTAGAGAAGTTTTCATGAACCCTATCTACACATCAAACGGTGAAATACAGGAGATCTCCTGCATGGCAAGTGACATCTCAGAGAATAAGCGAAACCAAAAACGCTTGATGGAGCAGTCTTCGCGTATTAATGCTATTTTTGAAAGCGGCGCACAATTGGTTTGGACAGTTGACCGAGAGTATAAATACACCTCATTCAACAATAATTATATCAAAGCGTTTAAAGAGATAGCCGGGAGCGATCCGAAGCTAGAACAAACGCCATTTAAGCAAAACGACGAGAAGATCAAGGGTTATAATGATTTTTGGAGACAAAAATACAAAGAGGCGTTTACAGGCAAATCATTAGAATTTACAACCGAGAGAAAATTGCCGAATGATCAGTTGGTTGTAAGGCGATTTTATTTGCATCCCATTTATAACTCGGCCAATGAGATCATTGAAATTTCAATTACCGGCAATGATATTACTAAAGAGGTTGTTTCTCAGAAAGAGATCTTGTCTCAGTCGGCAAAACTCAACGCTATATTTGAAGGTAGCTCACACTATATTTGGACGGTAAACCGCGATAATAAATTAGTTTCATTTAATAAGAATTACACCGACCTGATTCGTAAAATTTATGAAACGAAACCGGAAATTGGTGAACCCTTAAATCGTGGCAAAATGATTACCGATGATGCCTATGTAAAGAATATTGAGAAATATTATTCAAAAGCATTCGCCGGAGAAAAGAAGAATTTTGAATTGGAATTATTAGGAAAGAATGGAGAAAAGGTTTACTTAGATGTGTTCTTAAATCCGGTGTTTGATAAAGATCACATCATTGAAGTCTCCGGCATTGCTCATGATATTACGGCAACCAAACAAAACGAGGATAAGCTTACACAGTCATTGAAAGAAAAAGAAGTGCTGTTAAAGGAAGTACATCACCGTGTAAAAAACAACATGCAGATCATTTCCAGCATCTTAAACTTGCAGTCGTCTTACACAACCGATGAGAATATTTTAAACTTGTTGCGCGAAAGTCAGAATCGGATCAAGACCATGGCGTATATTCACGAGAGCCTCTATCAAAACAAAACGTTCTCGTCTATTAATTTCAACGATTATTTATCGCAATTAACCAATAACATCATTCATTCGTATTCGGTTTCTCCCGAAAAAATGAAACTGATCGTGAATTGCGAAAAAACGATCTTAAACTTAGATATCTCCATTCCGCTTGGTTTGATCATCAACGAACTCGTTACTAATTCTATAAAGCACGCTTTTCCTTCCACCAGTAAGGGAAATATCACTATAAATTTGAAAACTCAAAACAAATGTGTATTTTTAACGGTCGAAGATAATGGCGTAGGTATAGATTCGGATATGAGTCCCGAAAATAGTGGTTCTTTAGGTTTGCAGCTAGTGCTTACACTTATTGATCAGATTGACGGAAAAATAACGTTTGAAAGCATACGGCCTCACGGTACACGGGTAAACATTAGTTTTTTTATATAGTTTAATGGAAAATAGTAAATTAAAAATATTTATCGTTGAAGACGAGAGTATTGTTGCTAAAGACATTCAGAATAGCCTTGTAAAATTAGGCTATAACGTTGTTGGCATTGCTAATAATGGCGCTGATGCGCTTGAGCAAATTAAAGAAACAAGTCCGGATCTCGTACTAATGGATATTATGATCAAGGGCGCTATGACCGGAATTGATGTAAGCGAAAAATTAAAGGAAACAATGAATATTCCGATAATTTATTTGACCGCTTATGCCGATGAAGCAACATTAAGCAAAGCAAAAATCACCGAACCATACGGTTATATTTTAAAGCCATTCAAGGAAATAGACCTGCATAGCTCTATTGAAATGAGTGCCTACAAGCATAAGAAAGATCTAGAATTGAAAAAGGAACGCGACTTTTTATATTCCTTAGTTGAAAATAAAGAAGAAGCAGGACAAGATATTTTATTCGTTAAAGCAAACAGCAAATTAGTAAAGATCTTGTTGAAAGATATTTATTATGTGGAGGCATTAAAGGATTACGTGATCATCAACACGCAATACGCGCGTTACACCGTTCACAGCACCATGAAGGATATCGAAAAGAAATTAGGCAACAACCAGTTCATTCGTATTCACCGCTCTTTCATAGCCCGTATCGATAAAATTCAAGCTATCGAGAATCAAAATGTGGTATTAGAGAATGATAAGAAAACAATTCCCGTTGGAGGTTCTTACCGCGAAGAATTGTTGAGTAAATTAAATCTTCTTTAAATTTTACTGTAGTATTATTTTTAAGGTATTGCCCTGTAGCCCATCTGTATAAAGGGTTGCGGTGTATATGCCTTTGCTGAGCGACTGTCCGTCAAAATTTACAGTGGTATTTCCACGTTCCAATAAGTGAATAGTTTTTACAAGCTTGCCATTTATATCACTCACTTTTATCAACGCATCTTTTACATCATTTTTCAAGTATGCATCTAGCGTGGTCATATCCTGAAATGGATTTGGAAAATTCTTGATCAAGCTCGATTTGTTTTCTGCTAAAGCCGTATTGGTTAATGAATCCGACGCGATCTTCTTAGCTGCATACGCTTCTGTGTTACCGCTTAGTTTGATCTCTACTCTTCTGTTCAGTTGTTTGCCTTTATCTTTGCTATTATCATAAGCCGGCATGGTTTCACCTTTGCAATCCACCACTATTCTATCAGCGGGAATTCCTTTAGATTTTAAGTAATCTGATACAACTGTTGATCGCTCACAGGATAAATTCATGTTGTATGAGTATTCGCCTTCTTCATCAGTATGGCCCGTGATAAGTATCTTTCCTTGGGGATGTTTCTTGTATTCCTTGCTTAAATTATCTAATAGCGTTTTGTAACCAGGTTCAATTTCTTTCTCGTTTTTGGTATATAACACGTTGTATGTTTTATCATACGACACAAAGCTCTTGCCTTCAATAAACACACCCGAATCGTAGGAGTCATCACCCACGTCGGCAATGGCTAATTTTACATGGTATGTTTCATAGGCAATTACAGGTTGTCTTATCTGCATCAATTTGGTCATGCCGTCGTATTCAATACCAATATGACCATCGGTATTGGTCACATAAAAAGTTGAATTTGTTGGTCGTGCTTTGTAAGATCCACTACCGCTGCCGTTGTTGATGCTGTTAACAGTAACCGGTATTTCAGTGTTCGGCACAACCGCCAGATTTTTAGTACTTGTAATTCCCTTTCCGCTGATCAAAAAGGCAAAGGCGTCGTTATAGGTGCTGCCCACAAATTCATCGTATTCTTCGGATCCAAACACATAATTAAAACTTAAGGTATCTGCCGTTGGAACAATATCAAACTCAATCACGCAGGCATCAAAAGTTTTCTGGTGATTTAAGAATTCTTCAATTTCTTTGCATCCCGTTTCTGCATCCTTAACCATGTTTCGCTTTTCCGCTCTATCGTGGGTATTATTGCTCATGCTAGGGCTAGTGTTTTTACTCGATAAGGCTATAATGCCGCCGGTTGTCATTACCAGTCCTTTTTTCATCCCAAGTCTCTCTTTGCTGTCTTCAAAAAAACCAAAAGCCTCTTCGCCACTTGTTTTTGTGATGCTATAATTTTTTAATACCACACCCTCGCCTATCAGCGATTCCAATAATTTATCTGTGCTTCGTAAGCCCGCTTTGGAAGGGGTAAATACTTTAAAGTCTGCTGCATTTTGTGTGTTTGCAGTAAGCGCGGTCAAACAAAGAAATCCAATAGATAAGAGTTTTTTCATAGCGGGTGATTTATATGAAGATGCTTGCTTTTGTTACTTTCCATAAAATTAATTCAATCTTTAACATCTCTATGCTCATTATATAAATTTAACGCTCAGTTTTATTTAGGGCATTTATCTATCTTTGTAACGATAAAATGCAAAATAGTTACGATGTGATAGTGATTGGTGCAGGTCATGCCGGTTGTGAAGCCGCTGCTGCCGCTGCCAATATGGGTTCAAAGGTTTTGTTACTCACCATGAATATGCAAACCATTGCTCAAATGAGCTGTAACCCGGCTATGGGCGGTATTGCAAAAGGACAGATCGTTCGCGAGATAGATGCCTTGGGCGGATACAGCGGTATCGTGTCTGATAAATCTGCCATACAGTTCCGTATGCTTAATCGTAGTAAGGGTCCTGCTATGTGGAGCCCGCGTACGCAAAACGATCGTATGCAATTTGCTACCTTATGGCGCGAAATGCTGGAGCAAACGCCTAATGTTGATTTTTGGCAGGATATGGCGCGTGAACTTATCATCAGCAAAGATGGTAAACGAGTTGAAGGTGTGATAACCGGAATGGGTATTGAATTTAAGGCTAAGTCGGTTGTGCTTACGAATGGTACCTTTTTAAATGGTATCATACATATTGGCGAAAAACAAATTGGCGGTGGACGAATGGGCGAGAGCGCTTCGTTTGGAATTACCGAACAATTAATAAAACTGGGTTTTGAAGCGGGTCGTATGAAAACAGGTACGCCTCCGCGAATTGACGGACGTACTTTAGATTACAGTAAAATGGAAGTTCAGGAAGGTGATGCGGTAATGGACAAGTTCTCTTACATGCCAAACACCTCACCTTTTTTTAATAGCCACCCCGACCCTACCCGCGAACTCAAGAAACAAATTCCTTGTCATTTAACTTACACCAATCAAAAGGTGCATGACATTCTTAAAACTGGTTTCGAAAAGTCGCCTATGTTCCAAGGAAGAATTCAAGGTCTTGGTCCACGTTATTGCCCTAGTATTGAAGATAAGATCACCCGTTTCTCTGAAAGAGAGCGCCATCAAATATTTGTAGAGCCGGAAGGCTGGAATACAGTAGAGATCTATGTAAATGGCTTCTCCACTTCGTTGCCACAAGATGTTCAAAATCAAGCACTTAGATTAATACCGGGTTTCGAGACCGCTAAAATGTTCCGTCCGGGTTATGCCATTGAATACGATTACTTTCCACCTACGCAGTTGAACCTTACTTTAGAGACCAAGTTAGTAGAGAATTTATATTTCGCTGGTCAGATAAACGGAACTACCGGATACGAAGAAGCAGCTTGCCAAGGTTTAATGGCTGGTATCAATGCGCATTTAAAAGTATTTGAGCGGCCAGAGTTTGTGTTAAAAAGAAGTGAAGCCTATATAGGTGTACTCATAGATGATCTGGTTACTAAAGGAACCGAAGAGCCATATCGTATGTTTACCTCACGAGCCGAATATCGTTTGTTATTACGTCAGGATAATGCGGATATTCGCTTAACCCATTTGGGTTATCAAATTGGCTTAGCTAAATTAGATAGATTGAACACGGTAAATGCCAAGATCGATAATTACAAATCAATCATGAAATACGTGAAGGATACTTCAGCTTTACCGGAGGTGATTAATCCATATTTAGAAAGCATCAACTCTGCTCCCATTTCTCAAAAGATCCGTTACACCAATATTCTTTCTCGTCCGAATGTTGACATTAACGATATGCGTTCGGCGGATACAGACCTTGATCTTTTCTTATCTCCTTTTGATCATGAAACAATTTTACAGGCCGAGATCCTGGTAAAGTACGAAGGATATTTACAAAAGGAACAGGAGAATGCCGATAAGCTTTTGCGATTGGAAGAGTTGAAGATTAAGCCGGATTATAACTATGATGTTATTACATCTTTAAGTACAGAAGCGCGTGAGAAGTTGAAGAAGTTTAAGCCCTATTCTATAGGACAAGCGAGTCGTATTTCAGGAGTTAGTCCTTCCGACATATCCATACTTTTAGTACACATGGGACGTTAGTGTTCCACGTGAAACATTTATATACATATGAACCAAATAACCAATTGCCCTAACTGCAACACAAGTTCGTTTGAGCCGTTTATGAATTGCAAAGACTACACCGTAAGTGGTGAAACCTTCGCTATTGTTTCTTGTAAATCATGCGGTTTTAAGTTTACCAATCCACGTCCTTCCAATTCAGATATTGGGAAGTATTACAAGTCGGATGATTATATTTCGCATTCAAACACAAGCAAGGGATTAATTAGTAAGCTGTATAAGATCGTTAGAAACTATACTTTAAAGGGTAAGTTAGATCTTATTTCGAAACACTCAACCAAGGGTAATTTATTAGATTATGGATGTGGGACCGGGATGTTTTTATCAGTCGCCAAAAGTTCCACGTGGAACGCATTTGGAATTGAACCAGATTCTGGAGCAAGAAAGTTTGCGGTGGAGGATAATAAGATGACCGTTTACCCGGATGTGGAAACCGCACATTCTATGCTAAAGGATACCCAATTTAATTGCATTACCCTTTGGCATGTATTAGAACATGTAACCGATTTAAACGAAACCCTATCCTGGTTTAACCATAAGTTGAATTCAAACGGTGCCCTTATTATTGCTGTACCAAATTATAAAAGCTACGATGCCGAACACTATAAAGAGCATTGGGCAGCATATGATGTTCCCCGCCACCTTTACCATTTTAGTCAGGATACCATGGTGCAAGTTGTGCAAAAGGCCGGCTTTAAATTTGTGGAATCGCTCCCTATGAAGTTCGATAGCTTCTACGTTAGTATGCTAAGTGAGAAGTATAAGAGTGGTAAGATCAACTACATTAAAGCCTTTATGAGCGGACTTAAGTCTAATCTTAAGGCAAAGGATGCCTCAGCTTATTCAAGCGTTATATACGTATTTAAAAAGGCTTAATAAGCCTATATCAAACACCCTATATAGCACGCCCCAATCAGGCGTGCTTTTTTATGCTCTATTGTTTCACGTGGAACAGTAGCATCTTGTTTACTTCTGAATCTATTTTAAATCCCTATTACAACACGAGTATTTCCACTTTTGGATCCCGAAACGCGTCTTTTCTATTTGGGTTTGTTCTCCTGTGTTCGACACATTTTTCTAGCTTTTTCAAATTGATCTTGCAGGTAGACTGGAGGGATCAATTTTGAGGATAAGGATGAGTGAACAGCAAAACTTTACAAGAATATTTACAGTCTAATAATTGATTTCAGAGAGTCAAGGCCTTTTTCAAATTAGATTTAGTACAAAAGAAAAGAAGAATACGAATTTGAGATATGAACAAGGTCCAAATCTAAAAGAACTAAAAAAACCTAGAAAAATGTGTTAGGCAAAAAGAAAGGAATAGCCAATAATGATTGTTGAAAACAAATAAGGCGGCTCTGGAGAATTAAAATGCGGGATATAAGTCTAAGGGCATTAAAAACCAGGAAGGAGATTAATGGGCTTAAAAAGAGGGTTTAAAACGAAGAATTAGGGGGGCCTACTTCGAGGGAATCATAAAAGATTTGAATAGTGGCAAATACTGGGGCACAAAAAAACGCGAGGTTTTTGGCCTCGCGTTTGGAGATAAAAGATCGATTGAGCTTATTTCATAAAAGCATTTAATTGCTCTTGGCTAACACCGGTTGATGAATAACCGCCATCGTGATAAAGGTTTTGCATAGTAACCATTTTGGTTAGGTCACTGAATAAGGTAATGCAATAGTTTGCACAGTCTTCAGCACTCGCATTTCCTAAAGGTGATTGAAGTTCGGCAAAATCGTAAAATTCACTAAAGCCTTTAATGCTGCTACCCGCTTTTGTTTTAGTAGGAGATTGGGAAATAGTATTAACACGAACTTTATTATGTTTTCCATAATGATATCCAAAGCTACGAGCAATACTTTCTAGCATCGCTTTAATATCTGCCATATCCGTATAAAAAGGGTAAGCACGTTGAGCACCCATGTATGATAAAGCAACAACAGATGCCTCGTTATTTAAGGCGCCTAATTTATAGGCAACTGCTAACATCTTGTGAAAAGAGAGAGCTGAAATATCTGCACCTTTTTGATAATATTCATAATTAAGATCTGTGTAAGGAATGTCTTTGCGCATATTAACACTCATGCCAATGGAATGTAAAACAAAGTCAATTTTACCACCTAATACATCCATTGATTCTGTGTATAGTTTAGTGATCTCCTCTACACTCGTTGCATCTGCCGGAATGATTTTAGAACCGGTTGATTCTGCTAACTTGTTTATTTCTCCCATGCGCATAGCAATAGGGGCATTGGTTAATGTAAAAGTTGCGCCTTCTTCATGACACTTTTGTGCCACCTTCCAAGCAATTGAGTTTTCATCTAAAGCTCCGGTAATAATACCGCGCTTGCCTTTTAATAAGTTGTATGCCATAATAGTTTTTTAGTGATGCAAATATAGCAATATGAGGCAAGAAAAACGACAATACGAATTAAGGCATTGAAAATCATATAGTTGTACGTTTCTGTGTCATAAATAATATGTGTTTCTTGTCGATTCGAGCGTGAGTCGCGAATAGTGTGGAAAAAAACAATTTTGATTTGGACAGTCTCAATCATCAGATCCAGACACAGAGTCTGTCGAAGAGCGGCCCCTGAGCGAAGTCGAAGTGCCCCTTTGCAGTTAAAAAATGAAATATTAATTCGAACTCAACAGATCCTTCGCGTTCTTAATAGCCGATTCAGTTGGTTTGCCGGTGCTCAGCATCTTGGCTATTTCAACCGTGCGATCATCTTTATTTAATACTTTAATGAATGAGCGCGTTTTTTCGGCATCATCATTTTTATATACAAACAAGTGGTGGTTACCCTTGCTAGCTATTTGGGGTAGGTGGGTAATGCTGATCACTTGCATGGTACCCGACATTTGTGTGAAAATATTTCCCATTTTATTGGCAATATCTCCGCTAATACCGGTATCTATCTCATCAAAAATAATAGTTGGTAATGCGCGCTTAGAAGCCAATACCGATTTTAAACTCAGCATTAAGCGCGACATTTCTCCGCCCGAAGCAACCTTGTGTAGCTCTTTAAATTCGCCGCCTTTATTGGCCGAGAACAAGAAAGAGATATCGTCTGATCCGTTTGCGCTTAATTCCTCTTTCGCGTCTAGTTGAATTTTAAACTTCGCGTTTGGCATAGCCAATTCAACTAAAATATCATTAATGTTCTTTTCAATTGCAGGGATAGCCTTGGCGCGTTTTGTGCTAATTTCCTTGGCTTGTTTATTGCATAATTTGCTTGTGCTCTCAATTTCTTTGATGAGCTTTTCAATATCCTTTTCCAGGCTACTGAATTGATCAAGCTTTACTTCAATATCTTCTTTTATCACTAACAGTTCGGCAATACTATTTACCGAGTGCTTTTTAAATAAGCGGTTGATCTTGTCTAATTTGTCGTTCACCTCCATCAATCGCTCGGGGTTAAACACCAGTTTTTCTTCTTCACTTTCTAACTCACTTAAAACATCTTTCAATTCTATTTGTGCGGCATTTAAGCGATCTAAGAGTTCTTTGTATACTGTATTGAATTTTACAACACTGTTTAATTGTTGTTTTATTTGTGATAAGTTGGTGAGTAAATTATCATCTCCACCACCTAAAAAGTTAGCCGTTTTGTTGAGTGCAGCCTTTATGGTTTCTGCATTTTCCAGGGTATTGCTTTCTTCTTCCAGCAACTTTACATCATTTGCATTCAGTTGAAATTCATTTAATTCATTGAACAAGAACTGGTAGTAGTCCAGGTCTTTTTTAGCTTGCTTTTCCTTATTTTGAAGGTCTTCCAGCTGTTTTTTATGAGAGAGTAATTTCGAAAAATCTTTTTTATAGGCTTCAAAATCACCACTTGTTCCGGCAAACGAATCTATTAATTGAAACTGGAATTTTACCTGATTCAATAATAATGTTTGATGCTGTGAATGAATGTCTATCAGCGAATCAGCCAATTGTTTGATAACCGACAGGTTTACGGGAGTATCATTAATAAACGAGCGCGATTTACCCTCGGCGTTTATTTCACGCCTTAAGATCACATGAGGATCAAAATCCAATTCATTCAGTGTAAAGAAATCGTTAAGTCCGTAGTTTTTTACATCAAATTCGGCCTCTATAATGCATTTTTTGTTCTTGTTGCTTAAGGAGCCCGCATCTGCCCGGTTACCTAGCGCCAGGCCAAGTGCTTCTAAAAAAATAGATTTACCCGCGCCGGTTTCACCCGTTATTACAGTTAATTGCCCCGGAAAACTCACGTCCAGCTCATCAATCAAGGCATAGTTATTAATATACAGGCGCTTTAACACGATACTAAGGTCGTAATATTTTCATAAAAAACAGAAAATGAATTTTCAACACCCAACGTTTTACTATTTGCTTGCGTAATATGTTTAAGTGGGTACAAAAAAGGCAACCATTTACTCAATTAAAACGAACACTTGCTCAATTGTACCAACCAGTTAAAGGTTCTATTGAAACGAAGTAACAACATAAGCGTATTAATAAACAAATAGCCACACATGAGACAATTAAAAATAACCAAACAGATCACCAACCGCGAAACAGCGAGTTTGGATATGTATTTGCAGGATATTGCAAGGGTTGAGTTAATAACAGCCGACGAAGAAGTTGTGTTGGCGAAGAAAATAAAAGAAGGCGATCAGCGTGCACTCGATAAATTAGTAAAAGCCAATTTACGTTTTGTGGTATCAGTTAGTAAGCAATACCAAAACCAAGGCTTAAGCTTACCCGATTTGATTAACGAAGGTAACTTAGGTTTAATTAAGGCTGCACAACGTTTTGATGAAACACGTGGTTTTAAATTCATTTCATACGCTGTATGGTGGATCCGCCAAAGTATTTTACAAGCATTAGCTGAGCAAAGCCGTATTGTGCGTTTGCCATTAAATAAGATCGGCGCGATCAATAAAATAAACAAGACCTTCTCAAAACTTGAACAGGAACTAGAGCGCGAGCCAAGCTTTCACGAGATCAGTGAGATCATGGATCTGTTGCCGGATGATATACAAGACATTATGCGTAACAGCAACCGTCACATGAGTATGGATGCACCTTTAAGTTTTGGTGAAGATGCCGGAAATATGTACGACCTGTTAGAGAATGACGCATCAAACAAGCCTGATCGTGCTTTAATAAGCGAAAGCTTAAAACAAGAAGTAGATCGTGCTTTATCAACATTAACAGGCCGTGAGGCAGATGTAGTAAAATTATTTTTTGGATTGAATGGAGCACATGCTCATACACTAGAAGAAATAGGTGAGAAATTCGAATTAACCCGGGAACGCGTAAGACAAATAAAAGAAAAGGCCGTGCGTCGCCTGAAACATGGCAGTCGGAGTAAGCTTTTAAAAGCGTACCTGGGTTAATTTATCCATATATATGTTCTAATTCCGATCCGCCTCGGCGGACTATCGGAAGTGTTTCCCTGTACTTTGTTCTAATAGTTAGTTAGTGAAAAAAGCCCCCCGTTAGTTGTGTTTCGGGGGGTTTTTGCTTTTATTTATTTCGATAAAGCCACGAATTACGCTAATTAACACTAACACCCCCTCGTGTTACGTTACAAAAAATCATTCTTACCCTTTTGTGATAATTCGTGTAATTAGTGGCTAAAATTGGATTGATCAAACTCATTTATTAAATTTCCTTAAATCCCCCATTATCATCAGTTTCTTTTTATCTTTGAAACTCAAATTCAAATCAAAATGGCTGAAGTAAAACCAAAAAAATCGTTATTCCGTCGTATCTTAAAATGGACCGGCATTACTTTTTTAGTATTGATCATTTTTATTGTAGCGGCACCTTTTATTTTTAAAGATAAAATTGTTTCCATTGTGAAGGAACAAGCCAACGAAAACTTGAACGCTAAAGTTGATTTTGGTGAATTTGATCTGACCTTGTTTTCTTCATTCCCTGATTTTCGTTTCAAAATAAAGAACGTGAGTGTTGTTGGTGTAGAAGAATTTAAGGATGATACATTAGCATACATCAGCGAATTAAGCACCGATATTAATTTAAAAAGTGTGATCAGTGGAGGTCCTTATGGTATTAATTCCATTGTAATTGATAAAGCACGCATTTTAGGAAAAGTATTACCAAGCGGAAAAGCCAATTGGGATATTGCCAAACCAAGTACCGATAGCACTGCTGCAGAGCCGGAAGGCGAGCCAAGCAAGTTTGCCATGAAATTGAAAGAATTTAAAATCAAGAACGCTTATATTGTTTACGACGATCAGCAAGGTAAGATGTATGGTAAGTTAGATGATTTTAATTATGACTTAAATGGTGATTTTACGCAAGATAATTTTGTGTTGTCGAATTTAATGGAGATCGCTAAAACCACCTTTGCAATGGATGGCGTAAATTATTTAACCGAAGCGCATGTGAAGTTAAAGGCTGACCTAGACATGGATATGCTGAAGATGAAATTTACCTTCAAAGAAAATCAATTTGATTTAAACGATCTAGGTTTAAGCTTTGATGGATTTGTAGAAATGCCGGATACTAACATTACCATGGATCTGAAATTTGCAGCTAAACAAACCGAATTTAAATCTATTTTATCCCTGATCCCTGCTGTATACTCAAAAGAATTTGCGAGTGTAAAAACTGCAGGTAAATTAGCTTTGGGTGGTTTCGCAAAAGGTGTTTACAACGCCTCAAGCTTGCCGGCATTTGCGTTGAACTTAACCATCAAAGACGCGATGTTTAAATACCCATCTTTACCAAAATCGGTTAATAATATTAATGTGGATCTACATGTTACTAATCCAACAGGAGTGTTGGATGCCACTGTTATTGATGTGCACAAGTTCCACGTAGAATTAGCCGGAAACCCGGTTGATCTAGGAGCTCATGTAACCACGCCAATCTCTGACCCTAATTTAAAAGCAAGCTTAAAGGGTGTTATAAACCTAGCTAGCGTAAAAGAATTTGTGCCTTTAGAAAAAGGAGATGATCTAAACGGTGTCATCAAATCTAATATTAGTGTAGCAGGAAGAATGAGTGCGGTGGAGAAGAAGGACTTTGACAATTTTAAAGCAGAGGGTTCGTTAGAGATCGAAAAAATGAATTACAAAACAGCTTCACTCCCTTACGAAGTGTTGTTGAATACCATGATCTTGAAGTTTACCAATGAGTATGTAGATCTTCCTGCATTTGATGCAAACCTTGGTAAAAGTGATATTCAAGCAAAGGGTCGTATAGATAATTTTATGCATTACTTGTTTAAAGACGAAGCCTTGAAAGGAAGTTTTGCTATCAATTCAAAGTTAATGGACCTAAACGAATTGATGAGTTCAAGCACTACTGAAACAGCGGCCGCTACACCAAGTGCTGCTGCAACCAGCACCGATTCAGGCGTTGCCGAAGTACCAGGTAATATTGATTTTGTATTGGATTCAAAAATTGATAAAGTGTTGTTTGATAATATGGTGATCGATAATATGATCGGTAACATTGTGGTGCGCAATCAAAAGGCCGAGATGACCAATTTAAAAATGAACACCCTGGGCGGTTCATTAGTGATCAACGGTTTTTATGAAACAACCAATCCTAAAAAACCAACCACCGGCTTAAATTTAAAAGTAGATAATTTTGATATTCAAAACACCTTTAAAACGTTTAACTCCATTCAAAAATTAGCGCCTATTGGTCAGTATGCCAAGGGTATATTCAGCGCTACACTCGAGAACTTTAATGTAGCCTTGAATGATAAAATGGAACCAGACTTAAACACGGTAAAAGCATTTGGTGTGTTTAAAACAAACAAGGTGGTTGTTGGTGGTTTCCCGCCGTTTGCCAAACTAGGTGATGCGTTAAAAATGGAGCAACTAAAAAGCATGGATATTGCCAACCTCTTAGTGAACTATAAATTAGAGAACGGCAGAGTAGTGGTAGAGCCTTTTGATACCAAGATCAACGCGATCAACACCAACATCAGCGGAAGTACCGGTATCGATCAAACCATTGATTACAAATGGAAAATGGATATCCCTAAGAGTATGTTTGGCGGTGCGGCAAATAGCGCATTAAGCGGTTTATTGAGCCAAGCTAATGCTGCTGCAGGAACCAACATTCAATCAGGTGATAAAATTAAAGTAACGGCATTGTTTGGTGGTACGGTAATGAAACCAACTGTAAAAACCAGTTTGAAAGAAGATACCAAGAGTGCGGTAACAACAGTAACAACCGCAGCATTAAATGCGGGTATTGATAAAGCAGCTGAAGAAGCCAAGAAGATCTTAGAAGATGCAAAAGCAAAATGCGATCAAATGAACGCTGAAACGGCTGCCGCAATTGAAAAGAATAAGGCAGATGGTTATGCTGCGGCTGATAAGGCCGTAGAAGAAGCAAGTAATCCGATCCAAAAAATGGCAGCTAAAAAAGCGGCAGAATTGGCTAAGAAAAAAGTGGATGAAAAGTGCCAGAAGATGAAGGAAGATGGTGATGCCAAATGCCAGAAACTAATGGATGATGCCAAAGCAAAAGCAGACGCGAAAGCCGCAGAAAGCAAAAAGTAATATAAATTAAATGAAAAGAACACTTCTTGTTTTACTCGTACTCGTTCAGTTAAACGCTATTTCTCAAACTATATATTCCGAAGGTTTCGGTACGCTGGCACTGCAAGGCTATACTACTAGCAATGGATCCGGCTCCTATACTACCGTACCGTTAGGATATAATACCATTAACGACGGGCACTACAATAACTATGGAAGTGGTTTTAATCCAAATACACCGTTTAATTATTCGCCGCTAAAAACAAGCGGTTGGCTTGTAGGATATAATGCAACCACCAACGATACCTTTTTGGTTTCAACCAGTTGGTTAGACACCAACTCGATCACCGTTGATCGCTGGGTGATCACTCCTCCGGTTTCCATCACAAATGCTAATACAGTGCTACGCTGGAGAGCCATGAGTGCAGATAAAACATATCGCGATGGTTACGAAGTATACACCACCACGGTAACAACAGGTGCTTTAACTTCTGCCGATTTTCCTTTGGGTAACCGCGTGTTTGCCTTGGCAGATGGAAATACCACGGGTGCCGGTGAAAACGGGGAGTGGACCAATCGTGCCGTTAACCTAGATACCTACGTTGGAAAAACTGTTCGTTTTGCCTTTCGAAACATTTCAAAAGATCGCTTTCAATTATGGTTAGATGATATACAAGTGGCTCAGGTTGCAAATGCACGGGATGTTGCGTTAACAGCGGTTGATGCCACAAAATACAATTTGATCAATAAGCAAGACAGCGTGCGTGTAACCTTTGCAAACAATGGTGCGGCCCTGGTAAACAACTTGGTGTTGAATTATACCATTGGTAATTCGGCTATACAATCACAACAGTTTAACAGCACGTTGGGTTGGGGAAATACATCAGTAAATAAAGCGGTGTTTGCGATGCCTTATTCACTAAGCTCTCCAGGTCGTTACAAAATAAATGTTTGGGTTAGTGCCGTGAATGGTTTGCCTGATCAGATGAACACAAACGATACGGCTTCTTTTTACATCAGCGTTCAATCAAACACGGTTATTAAAACCTGTATGTTAGAGCAATTTGTAAGTGCTAATGATGGCGACTCACCTGATGCGCAGGAGAAGACACAAGCCTTAAATAATGTAGACAACACCTTTATTTCCGTTAATGTTCACAGCAACGATTCGATGGAATTGGCATCCATGGCTAGCTTTATTACCGATTATAGAGTGAGCAATTCTACCGCTTTGATTGATAGAACATACAACAGCGATTCAAGAAGTGTAACGGCTCAAAAAAGCGCCTATGCATCAAAAGTATACACTCGCTTAAATGCCGTTGCGCCGGCAAGTGTGAGCATTATTAACAAAACATACAATTCATCTACACGCGAGTTAACGTTTACCGTAAAGGCCGACTTTGTGAGCGAGGTTGTAGGCGATCTGCGACTCAACGCTTATTTAACCGAGAACTTTGTTTATGGAAACGTAACAGAAACAGGTATCAACGGCTTTAATCAGCTGAACGATTATTACAGCGTGCCTTGGTCGCCCTACTACCAAAAAGGGGTGTTTTCAAGTGTAGCAAATACGTATTTATTAAATGCCTGGTTCTTTAAACATCAAAACGTTTTGGTTCATGCGTTTGATGGGGCATATGGTACAAATGGAACAATTCCATCAACCGGTGGAACCAATGGGCAATCTTACCAACAAACATTTACAGTTACCATCCCTACACCACCTAACGGAGTTTTTAGGTTTAACCCCGATAACATCTACATTGTAGGCTTTGTGGCCGAAGGTAACACAGATAAGAATAAACGAACTGTTTTAAATAGCACAAAAGAAAAACTCACCAGCAACATAGAAGTGATAAGGGTAGAAGAGAATGAGTTAGTATTAGCAGAAGAAATAGCCATCTACCCTAACCCAAGCAATGGTAATTTGAAGGTGCGGTTTAACCAAACACAGTTGAATCAAAAAACGTCTATCCATGTTTTAGATGTGTTAGGTAAGGTGGTTTATGAGGCTGAAATCACCCCAAAAACGACTTTAAACGCATTTGATCTGAGTAAACTGAGTAACGGGGCCTATTATGTTATAGTTGACTCAGAAGGCAAAAAAACGAGCAAAAAATTAATTATACAGCATTAATAAAAATTTATTACATTTGTCATCTTAAAAATTCCGCGGGTGTGGCGTAATGGCAGCCGCGCCAGACTTAGGATCTGGTGCCGAGAGGCGTGGGGGTTCGAGTCCCTTCACCCGCACAATTAATCCCACTTTATGTGGGATTTTTCGTTTTAAGGACAGGACGAGATTTGATCCTGAATAATGATTTAAAAGCTGTTTTGTAAATAAAGGTTTAGAATATCCTGAATTTGTAACCAAAGCATACTGCATAAACAGTTGTTTACATTCCATTCAATTTATCCTATAGTATAAAAACAATCACTTATATTCGTTAAAGAAATTTCATTAATAAGTAATGTCACGAGTTAAAATTGCAAAACGAATTGGGTGGTTGTTGATCTTGTTATCAATAATATCTATTGCGTCATTGATCTTATACAGTGACTTTATGCCTAAGGTTTTATTTATATTCCTTGTTTTGTTTTCATCCGTTTTTTTGGCATTTGGCGCAGCCCTGATACCAATGCTTTTAGAAAGTAATAAGCGAAGAAAGTATAAACGTGTATATTTAATTGTTTCAATAAGCTTTGCAATTGCTGGTTTTCTTTCAAAAACATTTCATTTCCCGGGTGCTGCAATCGAAATGATCATCGGTGTTTTATGGTATTGTTTTGCCTTTGCGCCACTGGAGTTGAAAGATAAATACTTGAAGTGGCTTCCTTTTTCTAAATCAAAATGGGAGACCGTTCTTTTAAGCATGGTTGATTTTATAGGACTGAACATGGTGCTGCTGGGCGTTTTGTTTAAAATAATGTGGTGGCCATTTGCGAACATATTAATGGTTTCGGGTGGTGCCATAGTTTTAGCTGGTCTAATTAGTTGGAATCAGAAGTTCAAAAGGGAGGTTGTGAGAAGGAAACAATCTGAAGATAAAATTAAAGAACAGTTTGAAGAGATTCACGACTCCATTAAATACGCAAAGCGCATACAAACCGCAATACTACCCCCTAACAGATTAGTGAAAGAATATTTACCGCAAAGCTTTATTTTGTACAAACCAAAAGACATTGTGGCGGGAGATTTTTATTGGATGGAAACAATAAAAAGAGGAACAGAAGATGTTGTTTTATTTGCCGCTGCAGATTGCACCGGACACGGTGTTCCTGGTGCCATGGTGAGTGTGGTTTGTAATAATGGCTTAAACAGGAGTGTAAGAGAATACGGCCTCATTGAGCCAGGAAAGATATTGGATAAAACAAGAGAGATCGTGATACAAGAGTTTGAAAAGAGCGACGAAGAAGTAAAAGACGGAATGGATATCTCCCTTTGCAGCCTATCATTAACATCAAGAAAACTGTTGTGGGCTGGCGCCAATAACCCGCTTTGGATTATACGCGCTGGTGCTAATGAAGTGGAGGAGATCAAGCCAAATAAACAACCTATCGGAAAATACACAGAACCCAAACCGTTTACAACTCACGAGATTTTATTGAATTTAGGTGACACGATCTGTGTGTTCACGGATGGATACCAAGATCAATTTGGCGGCGAGAAAGGAAAGAAATTTAAGGCCGCAAAAATGAAAGAGTATCTTTTGAGTATACAAAGAGAAACAATGGAAAAGCAACGTGAACTCATTGACCAAACTTTTGAACACTGGAAGGGCACGCTTGAGCAAATTGACGATGTTTGCGTTATTGGAGTGAGGCTTTAATTCTCAAACAAGAACTTTTTTAATGCTGCTAAAAAGATGAAGAGTCTTACTGCACAATAATTTTTTCAGCAAACGAACTGTTATCAGCCTCAAATTGTACAAAATAAACTCCTGCTTTTATTTCGCTGCCAATAATTAATTTGTCTTTGTGACGGCCTTCAGATCTTACTTTTGCTTCTGTGCTGATGATCTCTTTTCCTTGTTGGTCGTTTAAACTCACACGAACGGTTTTCTCGGCATTGAGTTTGTAGCTAAAAGCGATCTCTTTACGTTCGTTATTATAAAATGCTTTAAAATGCGCTTCGTTTGTTTTTTCAAGAATAGAAACACTGGCGTTTGGTTTGATCTCAAACTTATGCAAATTAATTTGATCGCCTGTGTTTTGTCCGTTGTTATTGGTGCAATTAACCGCATACCAAAATGTAATATTGCCAACGTTTGTGGCTGGTGCTGTCCATTCAAATTTCCACTGAGTAAAGTTTGCAGAAAGAGCCGGCGTACCTGCTGTTTTATGTGTTACAGAAAAACGAATATCAGATCCGATTGTGTGGTTGAGTATCTGTGTGCGAATGGGGCTAATGTCGGTTATGGCAAACTGACCAATATTGGTACTGTCGGCATTTTTTAATGCTACGATCTCAAAACCAAATTTAGAGGTAGAGCCTGTTCCTTTAGCTTGCACCGTAACAGCATAAGTTGCTCCCGGAATGTAAGTAGAGTCAACTCCTGAAAACACGAGAGTATTGTTGTTTACTGCGTTTGGCACTATTTGCGCATCGGCATGGCAACCCGTTTGTGCACAGGTCAATTCGCCCGGAGCACCCGTGCTACCTGGGTGAGCGCCCGAAGTTTTATATTTAACCGTATAGTTTGCAAATAAAAATACCGAAGCAATTAAGCAAACAAGAATGAGGTTTTTTTTGTTTTTCAGTTTCATCTTATTGCTTATTTAATTTAATTGAAGTGGTGTATACATGATCACCCTTGTCGCTCATATCGTCGTTTGCCGAAACACCTGCTACATAAAACACAACCTCGTCGTTGGTGTTTGTTGGGGCTGTCCAGTTTACGATCCATTCGCCTTTACCTTTTGAAACAGCATCTGTGCCATTAAAAGTGTATGTTACATAGTTTCTTTCTTTTAATTCGTAGGCATTGTTTACAAGCTGCGTGCGCACCGCATCTAAAATTTTAAACTCGCCTATGCTGTTGTTTGAATTCGCACTTAATGCAGTGATCTGAAAACCAAAGCGCATTTTTTTCTTGTCTTTGATCTGTATTTTAATAGGGTAGGTCTTACCGGCCTCGTATTTGGTAAGGCTTTTACCGATGTTTATAGATAGTTCGGCAGTACCGGTGTTGGCAGTATTGTCGTCGTGGCAGCCGCTGGTTGCACATGTTTTCTCATCTGGCGCACCAGAATGTGATGGGGGTGCCCCTGAGCTAGATTTGCCAGGTGTTGCTGCAATCATAAAAATAATTGCTACGCACGCGCTAAGTATAAAGGTTGATTTTTTCACTAATTAAAGATAGTAAAAAAGAAGTGAAATAGAAAATTGCTGTAATTAGAGGGTGTTTTGCAATTGCTTCACAAACTCTTCCGGACTCACTGCATCCTTCACATCATAATCACCAATTTTTGTACGTCGTAACGAAGTTAAATGTGCACCGCTGTTGAGCGCTAAGCCAAAGTCACGGGCAATGCTGCGTATGTAAGTACCCTTGCTGCAAACAATACGAAACGACACAACAGGTAGATGAATATCGGTAATTTCAAACTCCAGTATTTCAATTGGTCGTGCTTTTAACTCAACATCTTCACCCGCTCTTGCTAAAGTGTAAGCGCGTTTGCCGTTTACTTGAATAGCGCTAAATATGGGTGGTATTTGTTCCTGAGGGCCAACAAAACTTTTTGCCGCATCCAGTATCATTTCTTTTGTAATGTGTTCAGTAGGGTAGGTCTGGTCAATTTCTTTTTCCAGATCGTAACAAGGCGTGGTTGCACCAATAAAAAAAGTACCGGTGTATTCTTTGGTTAAACCCATAAAGGAGTCTATCTCTTTTGTTTTTTTACCGGTGCAAATGATCAGCAGCCCTGTGGCCAACGGATCTAAAGTACCCGCATGCCCAATTTTGGGTTTTACTTTTGTGCCTTCGTGAATAAAAGATGGATGATTTTTTATAGCATGCTTGAGTTTATTCACCGCCTGAAAGCTGGTCCAGCCTAGTGGTTTATCGATCAATAAAACCTCGCCTCTATAAAAATGGTAACTCATTTTCTTTAATTATTTAGCCACTAATTAGCAAAACGGATTTTTAATGTGAAGTTTTTGTCATGTTGTTCGCCGAGGCGAAGGAGTCGAAACATGGCAAAATGTGGATGATAATTCAATTTGGTCGCCCTTCGACTCCGCTCAGGGTGACCATTCATGCTAAAATTAAAACACTTCCTTTGCAACTGCTTTTGTTGCCTCAGATGCACCCATGGTGTAAAAATGCAAGCAAGGCACATTGGCTTTCACCAGTTCTTTTGATTGCTGAATGCACCATTTAATACCCGCTTCTTTGATCGCCTTATCGTCTTTACACTTTTCTAATTCTTCGTAAAACGGTTGAGGAATATCAATATGGAATATTTTTGGTAAAGCAATGATCTGTTTTTTGTTTGATAAGATCTTTAAGCCTGGTATGATGGGCACGTTGATACCGTTCTTGCGACACAGGTCAACAAAATCAAAATACTTTTTATTATCAAAAAACATTTGGGTTACAATGTATTCGGCACCCGCGTCAACTTTGGCTTTTAAATAATTTAAGTCGCTTGTTAAGTTTGGTGCTTCAAAATGTTTTTCAGGATAGCCTGCAATACCCATGCAAAAATTAGTAGGCGCAGCATCTTTCATATCATCATCTAAATACAAACCCTTGTTCATTTGGCTGATCTGTTTTACCAGGTCAAGCGCGTATGGGTGACCACCCGGCTCCGGAATAAACGCCGGCTCGGTTTTAATACTGTCGCCTCTTAATGCTAAAACGTTATCTACACCTAAGAACTGAAGATCGATCAAAGCGTTCTCTGTTTCTTCTTTTGTAAAACCACCACAAATAATGTGCGGTACGGCTTCCACATCATACTTGTTCATGATGGCTGCGCAAATACCAACTGTACCCGGGCGTTTACGAATGCTTACTTTTTCTAAGTAACCGCCATCACGTTTTTTATAAATGTATTCTTCGCGGTGATAGGTTACATCCACAAACGCAGGCTTAAACTCCATTAAGGGGTCAATTCCATCATAAATACTCTGGATGCTTTTTCCTTTTAATGGCGGAAGTATTTCAATTGAAAAAAGGGTTTTTTTACTCTCTTTTAATTTTTGCGTTAGTTTCATAAACTCTAGTGTAACGAATAATGATAATAAATGATCTTTAAGGGTTAACGGCTTCAATGCCTTTTATTTCGGGCACGGCGCGTTTGATGGTTTCTTCAATTCCTGCCTTCATGGTCATGTGACTCATGTTGCAGGTTTTGCAAGCACCGGTTAATTCTAATTTTAAAATTTGGTCGCTTGTTATTTCAACAACTGCTACATTGCCTCCATCTGCCTCCAAATAAGGCCTGATAGTGTTCAGGGCCTCTTCAACTTTTTTGTGTAACGCGTCCATTTTTAAATTTTATCAAAGATACAATTTTTAGTAACATTCAAAATTAAGCAAGTACTGTTTCGGCATTTTTAATAGCCACTTGCTGTGCCACGTTTTGAGCCAATTCAATAAAGGCAATGGCTTGTGCTGAATCTTTGTCTAAAACCGAAGGCTTACCGCTATCTGCTCCTTCTCTGATGCTTTGCACCAAAGGTATTTGTGCCAATAATGGTATGTGCATTTCCTCTGCTAGGTTCTTCACACCGTCTTTACCAAAAATGTAGTATTTATTGTTCGGTAATTCTTCGGGTGTGAACCACGCCATGTTCTCAACCAAACCTAAAATAGGCACATTTAATTGAGGTATTTGAAACAAGGCAATTCCTTTTCGTGCATCCGATATGGCTACAGGCTGCGGTGTACAAACAACTACAGCGCCGGTTAATTTAACCTGACTGCATAAACTTATTTGTATATCACCTGTTCCCGGAGGAAGATCCACGATCAAATAATCGAGTTCGCCCCAAACGGTATCGTAAAATAATTGTGATAGAGCTTTTGTAGCCATTGGTCCGCGTAGCGCTACCGCCTGATTAGGACCAGCTAAGAAACCAACAGAATTTATTTTTACACCATAACTTTCAACGGGTTTCATTTTTGATTGACCGTTAAATTGGCCTGGACCCGGTGCGTCGTTTTCCACGCCAAACATAATGTGTTGCGATGGTCCGTAAATATCAGCATCCACAATACCAACCTTAGCGCCTTGGCGAGCTAAGCCCAATGCCAAGTTTGCAGCAACAGTACTTTTTCCAACACCACCCTTGCCACTAGCCACTGCAATAATGTTTTTTACATCACGCAAGGTAGTCTCATCTTTTTCTTTTTTACTGGTAACTGTAGCTGTCATGTTTATTTTTACGTTAGCGGTTTTATCCACGTAGTGTAAAATAGCATTCATACAGGCGTTATGTATCATGTCCTTCATCGGACAAGCGGGTGTGGTTAATACAACAGTGAACGAAACATTTTTTCCGTCTACCGCTACATCCTTGATCATGTTCAAGGTAACAAGGTCTTTTTTTAAGTCCGGATCATCTACATAACGTAATGCATCCAAAACTTTTTCAATTGTAATTTCCATAAGTAGGTAACAAAGGTAAGACTTAAAAGGTTTACAGAACCAATTGTCTTATGAATAAAAAAGGGCAGTATTATTTACCCGGAGTTGGTTGCGGAATAGCTTCAACTGTTGCTGGCATCATAGCTGGTGCCGCGGGAGCTTGGGCCTCTTGCATAGAAAGCTTAATAACGTTGGCAATGGAATCCTGAAAAACCTTTGCGCGAGCGTACATGGCGTCTCTATCTTCGCCTGCTTTACCGCATGAACTAAGAACAAGGATGGTTGTTAAAGCAGAAAGTAAGATCAAATTTTTCATTGGTATGTATTAGAGGTTAAGGGAATAATTGCATTTACCTTATTTGAAGGCAAACAAAAATAGCTAAAAAACAGAAAAGCCCCAAGCAAAAATTGCATTGGGGCTTTTAAGCTAACTAACAGTACACAAATTCTTAGTGTGCTGGAGCTTCAGCAGCTGGAGCAGCAGCAGCAGCAGTGTCAACTGGAGCAGCTTCTACAGCAGGCTCTAATGCAGCAGCAGTAGCAGCAGTGATTGAATCAGCGATTCTTTTTGCGTTCTCTTCCATTTTAGCTTTTTCTTCAGCAGAAGGACCACAAGAAACCATAGTAGCAACTAAAGCTACAGCAACGATTGATAATACTTTTTTCATTTTTAGTGTTTTTAATTTGTTAATGATTATACATTAATCTCTGAAACTCCGGGAAGTAACCCAAGAAAATAAATTAATTTGAGTTTATTTTATAAGACATTGATAATCAATACAATAAATTTAATAAAAAACCAGGTTACCCCTTTTTAAGGAGGCAAAGCAAGAAGGGTTTTATCTTTTGAAGGGTTAAAAAGAGAGACAGAAAACGCAAATTAGCTTATACACAAGCAATTGTGCAGATAAAGAAATAATCATTTAAAATTTTGGGTTACCTTTAAACAAATTTAGTATTAAAATTAAAGGCGCTTATGTTAAAACCTAAAGTGAATTTTACCGACAATGATTTTATTGAAGGTTTAAAACATGGAGATGATTCGGTTTTAAAAGCGCTTTATAAAAAGTACTATAATCTCGTTCTTAAACTTGTTGTAAGTAATAATGGTTCTTCAGAAGCCGCACAGGATGTATATCAGGAAACGATCATCATCTTGTACGAAAAATGTCAGGATCCGGAGTTCACGCTAAACTGCCAGTTACAAACGTATGTTTATTCGGTTGCCCGTAACCTTTGGTTAAAGCAATTAAAAAAGCATGGTAATGTAACAGAGTTAAAAGAGTACCATCAAGATGTGTACGAAGAAAGTGATACCGATATCCGATCGCATGTAAAGAAAGAAGAAAGCATTGACAAGGTGTATAAAAGTCTGGAAGAGCTTGGTGAGCCCTGCGCATCACTGATCAAAGATTTTTACATCAAAAAACTGAACATGGAAGCCATCTCCGAAAAATTTGGTTACACGAATTCAGACAATGCCAAGAACCAAAAGTACAAGTGCTTGCAACGATTGAAGAGATTATATTTTGATAATTTTACAATATTAGATTGAAATGAGAACGGTAGATTTGTTTGATAATTATTTAATGGGAATCTTAAGCCCATCTGAATTAGCGGAGTTTGAGTTGCGTTTGAGTAACGATGCAGTATTTCATAAAGCATTTGAAGAGCACAAAACCCTTGTTGGCATATTAAACGCTAGCAACGAACGTCAGGTTTTAAAAAATAAATTAAAGCACATTCACTCGATCGAATTTGGTAAAGAAGCCAAGATCATTTCGATCAACAAGCCCGAAAAATTAACCAAGCGTTTAGGTAAAACATTTGCTATTGCTGCCAGCGCTGCGGTTATAGCTGTTATATCTACCATTGCTTTATTAAGTACCGGCGGATATTTATTGAAAAAACAGAAAGGTGAGATCACCGACCTGAAGTTAGAGGTAACGGGTTTAAAATATTCACAAGATGCGATTGTAAAAAAATTGAATTCGAAGGAGGACAAAGTAAAGTTTGCTGCAGCAAATTTAGAGGGTTCTGCTTTTGCCATCAATAACAATGGTTACGTGCTTACTAGCTGGCATATGGTTAATGGTGCAGATAGCATCTTTATTCAAAACAGCACAACCGATCGCGTGTTAACCAAGATCATCTTTAACGATCCGGCATTAGATATTGCTATTTTAAAAATTGAGAATGCAGACCTAAGCAAGAACTGGCAAGTGCCTTTTACCTTTAACGGTAAATCGGCTGAGGTTGGTGAAGAAGTTTATACCTTGGGTTACCCGCGTAAAGACGTGGTGTATGGCGAAGGTTCATTAAGTTCATTAAGTGGTTATTACAATGATACGGTGATGTACCAGGTATCTATTCCGGTAAATCCGGGTAATAGTGGTGGTCCGTTATTAGATTCATACGGAAACATCATTGGTGTTATTCGCGGTAAAATATCTACAGCTGAAGGAACAGGCTTTGCCATTAAATCAACCGAGATCATGCGCTCTATTGCCGCCATTGAAGGGGATAGCGTAAAATCTGAATTAAGCTTAAACAACAACCGCTCCTCGCTTAAAAAATTAAAAAGAAGCGAGCAGATCAAACGCATAAACCCTTACGTATTCAACGTATTGGTGTATAAGAATAATTAATTTGTTTTTGTTTGTGGAATTCATCCGCAAATGTACTCTGTACTTTAGTCATTAACCTTTAAATTTTTAAGTATGAAATTAAGTAGCAAAATTTGCTTGCTTGGGATAGCTATTGCCCTAATGCAAGGTTGCAGCCAGTCTGCCGAACAAAACGATAAATCAGAGTTTTCAGAATCAACTAACGCGGTATCGGAAGCTGCGGCAGGTTCTGCTTTTGTTGGATCAAAGGCCTCTAAGATCACCAAGATCGACTCTACACGAAAGTTCATTCGCACAGCGGATATTAAATTTAAGGTTAAGAACGTGGAACAGTCAACCTACCGCATTGAAGATATTGTAACAAACTTCGACGGCTTTGTTATTAATACCACACTTAATTGTCGAGTAAATTATACAAACGAGTTTCGTATCAAACAAGATTCGGTTTTACGCCGCACCTATTTTGTAGTGGAGAACAACCTAACCTTTCGTGTGCCAAACACCATGTTAGATACAACACTGAAGCAGATCGCTTCACAGATCGATTTTTTAGATTACCGTATCATTAAGGCCGAAGACGTGAGTTTTCAGGCACTGAAAAACAAACTCAGCGAAAAACGTTTTACCACGCACGAGAAACGATTAACCACTGCTATTAATTCAAACAAAACAAAAGATGTTGTTAAGGCAGAAAACAATTTATTCTCAAAACAAGAGCAAGCAGATGAGAATGCCGTTGCAAGTTTGGAACTAAAAGATAAAATGGATTACAGCACCGTGCAGATCTTGATCTATCAAGACGAGCAAAAACGCGATGAGCGGATATTCTCGGAAGAAAAAACGCCATCTTATAAACCATCGTTTGGCAAAGAGTTTGGCGAAAGCATTTTAGCGGGCTGGTGGTTCTTAGAACAACTGATCTTGTTCATGGTAAGAATTTGGCCTTTGATCATTATTGGGGTGGGAGTGTATTTCGCTATCCGTTTTTTGATCAAGCGCAAAGGGTAGTTAAATCGCTGATCCCTGTCGAAGGTGGGGCATCATTTTTATTTATATTGTTTGGGATTATATTTGACATCGTCACCCTGAATTTATTTCAGGGTCTCAGTTCTATTAATTTGTAAAGCACTGAGATTCTGAATCAAGTTCAGAATGACCTCAAGGACGACAACCTCAATTATCGAGATCAGTGCCTGCAGAAAAGAGACTAAAGGCACATAAGAGTTACTTATTAGCAAAAGCAATGCTGGCTAAAGAAACCTGAATACCTTTTACGTCTTTTAAAGCTTGCCATGCTGCCTCAATAGTAGCACCTGTGGTGATCACATCGTCAACTAACAAAATGTGTTTGTTCTCAAAGGCCTCTAAAGCAGTAAGAGCAAACACATTTTTTACATTCTCCCAACGCTCGTATTTTTTCTTTTTGGTTTGTGTGCTGGTTTCCTGTTCTCTAATGAGGGTTGTATTGTCTAATCGCATACCCGCTGCCTGCGCTATTCCTTTTGCAAAGCATTCACTTTGGTTATAACCACGTAATTGTAATTTGTTTTTATGCAACGGTACCGGAACGATCACATCCATACTTTCAAAGAAGTTGGAAGCCTGAAGTTCTTTAAAAAACAACTCTCCCAATAAAATACCCAAGGCTTGTTGATTCTCGTATTTTAAAGCGTGCAGCAAGGTTTGTATTTTACCTTCTTTTTCAAAAACAAACAAGCTTGTTGCATTCTGTAAGCGCATGCGCCCGCCCATGGCTTGATAAATGGGATTGTTAGGGTCTTTGTGAAAATGGCTTTTGGGTAACGATACGAGGCATTTATTGCAAATAAGGGTTTCGTGCCTATAAAGCAATTCGTTGCAGGCTTCGCAAAACCTGGGATAAATTAATGACATAAAGTCGTTAATAAGTGCCATTTTTCGTTGGCGAAAATAGGATATTTTGTGCTTAATTTTGTTTAAAATATTAACTAATGACACAGGAAAAATCAAAATCAAAGAAACGCGGCGTATTTATATGGATCATCATTGCATTGTTAATGGTGACAAATGGCGTTACAATTTGGTTGTTGATGCAAGAAAAAAATAAAGTGGCCGAGCAGATCGTAAAGATTGAAACAATTTATGTAGAGAAAGAAACGATTCAAAGCGACCTGTTAGCGTTGAAAAAAGATTATGAGAATCTACAAACCAATGACAAAGCTTTGCAGGCAGATATTGAATTGAAGAAAGCGCGCATTGAGGAATTAATGGAGGAAGCAAAGAAACACAAAGGCGATGCGTACATTATTGCGAAATTAAGAAAGGAAACAGAGACCCTGCGTGAGATCATGAAGCATTATGTTTACACCATCGACTCTTTAAACACCCTCAATCAAACACTGGTAGCCGAAAAGAAAACCGTATTAAAACAACTGAGCGAAGAAAAGAAGCAACAAGAAGTATTGAAGCAAGAGAAAGAAGAGCTGAAAAGCACCATTGTTAAAGGAAGCATCTTAACCTGTTTTAATGTGAGCGCAAAAGGCGTGTATTTTAAAAAGGGCGGTAAAAAGGAAGTAGAGACAAACAAAGCGCGTAAAACCACAAAAATTAAAGTGGGCTTTAGTTTAGGAGAGAACAAGATCGCAAAAACAGGCGAGAAAACAGTTTATATCCGTATTATGACACCGGATGGAAAAGAGATGGCAAAGAGTTACGACGAGAGCTATAAGTTTGTGTTCAACAAAAACAACGGGTATTTTGCGGGCAAAGAAACCATTAATTATGCCAACACCGAGATAAGTGCTGTAACCTATTGTGAAGGACAAGGTGAATTGGTACCCGGAAACTACCTCATTGAAATTACCTGTGATGGCGCAGTAATTGGCAATAGCAGCCTTAAACTCGACTAGTCAAGGCAAATTATTCTTTTTAAATTCAATCTTTTTCTTACATTTATACCCTCATTTCGTGAGAGGTATCTGAATTATTAATTTTCTCAAAAAGCACACATGAAAAACACAGCACTAACACAAAAGCACATTTCTTTAGGGGCTAAAATGGTTCCGTTTGCAGGTTACAACATGCCTGTTTCTTACTCAGGTTTAAACGATGAGCACTTAACCGTTAGAAATGGTGTGGGTGTTTTTGATGTGAGCCACATGGGTGAGTTTAGATTAAAAGGTGAGAAAGCATTGGATCTGATCCAATACGTTACATCAAATGATGCATCAAAGTTAACAGATGGAAAAGTACAGTACTCGTGTTTACCAAACGATAAAGGTGGTATTGTAGATGACCTTTTAGTATACCGTTACAAGGCAGATGAGTACTACTTGGTAGTAAATGCATCCAACATTGAAAAAGACTGGAACTGGATAAAAAAACACAATACCTTTGGTGTAGAAATGGTAGACATGTCGGAAGGCATGAGTTTATTGGCGGTACAAGGTCCAAAAGCTATTTTAGCATTGCAAAAATTAACATCAGTTGATCTGTCAAAAATGGAATATTACACATTTACGATAGACACCATGGCCGGCATAAAAGATGTGATCATCTCAAACACAGGTTATACCGGCGCTGGAGGTTTCGAGATCTATGTTGCAAATGCAGATGCTGAAAAAATGTGGGATGCAGTGTTTGAAGCCGGAAAAGAATTTGATATGAAGCCAATTGGTTTAGGTGCGCGTGATACTTTACGTTTAGAGATGGGCTTCTGCTTATATGGAAACGATATTGATGATACCACTTCGCCAATTGAAGCTGGTTTAGGCTGGATCACAAAGTTTACAAAAGATTTTGTGAACCGTGCACAAATTGAAGGGCATAAAACAAATGGCGTGTCAAAAAAACTAGTTGGTTTTGAAATGATAGACAGAGGTATTCCTCGTCACGATTACCAAATTGCTGATGCTGCCGGAAATGTGATCGGAAAAGTAACTTCGGGTACACAATCGCCAAGCTTGAATAAAGCGATTGGCTTGGGTTACGTTAAAACCGAATTTGCAAAAGCGGATACCGAGATCTTTATTTTGATCAGAGATAAAGCCATTAAAGCAAAAGTTACCAAATTACCTTTTTTAACTAAACCCTAATAAATGCCTGAGGTAGAAGTCTGTTTTTCGCCCAACGTTTACCCTTTATTTCATAAAGAGAATGCCACGGTTGTGGTGATAGACGTGTTACGCGCAACTTCGGCTATTACTACTGCATTTTATAATGGTGTGGCAAAAATGATACCTGTTGCCACTATTGAAGAAGCCTTAAAATATAAAGCTCAAGGATTAACCGTAGCCGCAGAGCGCGATGGCGAGATCGTGGAGGGTTTTGATCTGGGCAATAGTCCGTTTGGCTATATGAGCGCTAAAGTAAAAGGCAAAACTATTGCTATTACTACAACTAATGGCACTCAGGCAATAGAAGCAGCAAAAGGTGCACGTAAGGTGATCGTTGGTAGTTTTTTGAATCTGGATGCTGTTATAGAGCATTTAAAAACGGAGAACAAAGACGTGTTGTTGTTGTGTGCCGGCTGGAAGAATAAATTTAATTTAGAGGATACTTTGTTTGCCGGCGCTGTGGCCGATGCCTTAATAAGCAGATACGATTACACCACCGCTTGCGACTCAGCCATTGCAGCAGGACAATTATATCATTTAGCAAAGCATGATCTTTATCAGTTCCTATCGCTTTCTTCGCACAGAAATCGATTACAAAAACTAAATTTGGAGCGTGATATCAAGTATTGTTTAACCCCAAATCAATGTCCGGTTATACCAATAATGGAAAACGGAGCCTTGGTGAAATTTTAATGTTTTGAAAAAGACACTTTTTTTCTTCTTTCTTATTGGTTTTGCGATGCCTTTGATCTCTCAAAAAGATTCTACGAAGCAAAAAAAATCATTTTATCTCATGTGGGGTTACAACCGCGAAGCATACACTTCTAGCACACTTCATTTTGTAAACAACGGAACGGGCGTAGATCAATATGGTACTTATGATTTTAAGGTGCACGATGTAAAAGCGCACGACAGACCCGATTTTGATCAGCTGTATGATGTAAAGAACATCACTATACCACAATACAATTTACGATTGGGTTTTTGGTTCAATAACAAGAACGATGAAGGTTTTGAGCTGAGTTACGACCACACCAAATATGTGGTAACAAATTACCAAACAGCTCGCTTTACCGGCGTTATCAATGGACAATCGGTTGACAAAGATTCGGTTTTAAACCCAGCCTATTTTCATTTTGAGCACACCGATGGCGCAAATTTTTGGATGATCAATTACATGAAACGTAACAAGATCTTTTATTCAAAGAAAAATAATTTCAAATTAAGTTATGTGTTTAAACCCGGCGCCGGTGTGCTTATTCCGCGTACCGACGTAACTATTTTCGGCAATCGCGTAAACAATAATTTTAAGGTGGCGGGTTTTTGTGCCGGCATCGAAACATCATTGCATGTAGAGTTGTACAAACATTTTATTCTAGAGTTGGCCGCTAAAGGCGGTTATGCTAATTACATGAATGTGTTTGTGTATGAAAAAGGAAACGGTAAGGCTAGTCACCAAATAGGTTTCCTAGAGGGCATCTTTACTTTTGGTTATCAATTTTAAAGCATCAATTGTTTCGCATCAACTTCTTTCCCAAAAAACTTTCCGGCTTGTGTATTAAAATTATCAGGCGTTTCAGTAGTGTAAAATTCAACACCCCCTTGTTTGGTACATTTGGCATCCATTTCCGGATGGCGCTGTAAATAATCCTTTAATCCTTTAGCCACGATCTCACCTTGCGAAAGTAATTGTATGTGCTGAGGTATGTATTGTTTTATTTTATTTATTAGCAAAGGATAGTGAGTACATCCCAAAATAATTGTATCAATTTCGGGTGATTGCTCTAGTAACTGTTGTACGTTTTTTTGAATGAAATAGTTTGATCCTTCGTTATTGAATTCGTTGTTCTCTATCAGCGGAACCCACATTGGACAAGCCTCTTGAAACACCTGTAGATCAGGGAATGTTTTGGCAATTTCAAGCGGGTAAGAATTAGAAACAACAGTGCCGGTAGTTGCCAATACACCAATGTGTTTTGTTTTCGAATAATTTCCTACGATCTCTGTGGTTGGTCGTATCACCCCAAGCACCCTTCTGTTTGGGTCTATGTTTGGTAGATCTTTTTGTTGAATGTTTCTTAATGCCTTTGCCGATGCTGTGTTGCAGGCTAATATCACCAAGTGGCAGCCTTTATCAAACAAATGGTTTACACACTCTAAGGTGTATTGGTAAACGGTTTCAAAACTGCGTGTGCCATAAGGTGCTCGGGCATTATCTCCCAAATACAAATAATCATATTCGGGTAGTTCTTTCACTATTTCCTTTAAAATAGTTAACCCACCGTATCCTGAATCAAATACACCAATGGGCCCAGGACCCGAACATAACTTGTTTTTTAAAACCATAGATCGATGCAGGCAATAAACTCTAACCGTTGATTGGTAATGTTTTTCCCTTGTTTAAAGATCAAATTATCAGACTGAAGCCCTCTGCCTTCAAAACTAATGGCAATGTTTTTATATGGTCGGTATTCTACACCTGCCGTTGAACCCATCACACTTTTACCTGTTTTCAGATCGCCGGTTAACACGTTGTCCTGATCCGAAAAATATTCCTGCCGTGCATAAACCGCAGCCTTTTTAAGCATTTGGTATTTACCAACAATCAAACCGCTGATGATGGTTGCGTTTGCCGTTGTGTCGTTTGATTTCGAATGATTTTGTATGCCATAATTGAATTCTACACCCAAATAAAGCTTGTTATATTTTAAAGAGCCATAAATGTTGTTATAAAACCGTCTCTTTTTTAAAGTTGCCCCATCAACTGTTTCATCGCCGGTAATAAAGTTGTAGGTAATGGATAAATGTTCAGTAGGGTCAACAATAACGGATAAGCCAACAAGTTTGTCTTTATTGTAATCAACGTAAGATGTAAAGCTGTTAAATGAATTTAATTGAATGGCAAGTTTGGGATTTAAAACATAGGTTAGTTTAGCTCCCGATAAAAAATAGGGTTCATAATTGTTTGCCAAACTCATGCTGGAAGTAATATTTTCACGGGGCTGTGTGCTTTCGATGCCAATATGTGATCTAAAGAATCCTGCATCTAGCCACAGATCTTTATAAAGCCTTACGCCCGCATTAGCTTCCTGCACCATGTTAAATTCGCTTGGCCATACTGCTTTTGCAATATCGCCATAATGGATGCCTAAATTGCTGCGAACATTTTTGCCGGTGTATTGCATGGATACCAACGCCATATTTAAACCAAACTCTTTATTGCGCGGTGCCATGGTTGCAAACTGAACAAAGCCATTCTTATCAACGCTTTCATCGTCGTAGTAGGCAAAATAAGAACTTACATAACCCGAAATGATCAGCTTGTTTTGTTCGCTGGTGTCTATTTTTTCCAGCAAGCGTTTACCCTTAAAAATAACTGAAGTATCAATGCCCGCAACTATCGAAAGTTTTTTGTTTTTTTGTAGACTATCTTTTTGAGCAAAAGATGATTGGATTAGTAAACAAACAAACAGAATATGTGCGATTTTAACCACGTAATAACAAGCAAATATACATTAATACTTTGGTATAATATTTATCTTTGTAGTACATGTTTAAAAAGGAACTAGACCCAGAGGATTTTTATTTGAGTCCGGAAGGCTACATTGTATTTACCGAAAAATACCATTTAAAACGAGGGTATTGCTGCAAGAGTGGTTGCAAACACTGCCCTTATGGTTATAATAAGAAAACGGGGAATTTTGATAAGCCGAAGGGGTCGCAAAATTAATTTACATACACGACACGCCTGTCACCATGGTAATAGCGGCAAAAAGAGCACCAAGCGCTAGTGCTACTATCCAATTAGCACCAGGTGATTGCGACATGATCGCTGCCGCATAAACAATCGTGAGTAGTATAAAAACAACTATTGCTAAAGGCCCTGTAACATCGTTAAAACCCGGATCACTAAAGCAACCATTCGGATGATTTTTCTGCGACTTGTTTTGTGTGGCTAACTTAATTTTATTTATTTGAGCTGAAGTGCTTTTAGAGGCAGTAGGGGTATTTGTTTTTTCGGGCGAAGGAGCAAGGCTTTTATGAACGAGTGTGGGTGCGTTTGTTGCAGCATTTGAAGTAGCCGTAATTAAATCTGCTTTTTCTGTGCTTACTTCTTCAACATTAGCTAAGTGTTTGGTATGGGTTTCGCCAACATTAATTTTTTTACTTTCTGCTTTTTTGGAATGCTGAACAAAATAACCTTTGTTATATTTACGCTTCAACAGCATGCCCGACGAACCTTTATAACAAGAAGTCAGAATAAGAATAACTGTTAGATATGAAAGTAGCCTGAGCAATTTTGTTCAACTAAATTAGTAATTAATCAAGTATGTAATTGTTAAAAAAAAGAGTTTTAGTCCTCTTTATACTCAACATTTCATGTAAATTTACGTTAATTAAGCACACATGGAAACCAAACAAGCCACTATGACGCAAGCACAATTTCAAGATCTTGTTTTGCAAGGAATACCAAATGAGTTACCTCATGAAAAAGCATTTGAAACAAGTATTAACCACGCGCCAAAACGTAAGAATATATTAACTCCCGAGGAAAAAAAGCTGGCATTAAAAAACGCCTTGCGGTATTTTGAGCCAAAGCACCATTCTGTTTTAATTAAGGAATTCTCGAAAGAACTAAATACCTACGGACGAATTTACATGTACCGTTTTCGTCCCGATTATAAAATTTACGCTCGTCCTATTTTAGAATACCCGCATCGCTCATTACAAGCGGCTGCTATCATGCACATGTTAAGCAATAATCTGGATTATGCCGTTGCGCAGCATCCACACGAATTGATCACTTATGGTGGCAATGGTGCGGTTTTTCAGAACTGGGCTCAGTACTTGCTAACCATGCAATATTTGGCTACCATGACAGACGAGCAAACATTGGTGTTGTATAGTGGGCACCCCATGGGATTATTTCCTTCGCATAAAGATGCACCACGCGTTGTGGTAACTAACGGTATGATGATACCGAATTATAGTAAACCCGATGATTGGGAGAAATTTAATGCTTTGGGCGTAACGCAATACGGACAAATGACTGCCGGTAGCTTTATGTATATTGGTCCGCAAGGCATTGTACACGGCACTACCATTACAGTAATGAATGCGGCGCGAAAGCAATTTAAAACAGAAGAAGAGCGCAAGGGAAAATTATTTGTGACCTGTGGTTTAGGCGGCATGAGTGGAGCTCAGCCAAAGGCAGCAAAGATCGCGGGCTTAGTTTCTATTACTGCAGAGATCAATCCAAAAGCAGTGAAAACACGTCATACACAAGGTTGGGTTGATGAGGTTCACGAGAACCTAGATGAATTGATAAAAAGAGTAAGGGAGTCGCAAGACCGTTATGAATCTACATCCTTTGCCTATCAAGGTAATGTGGTAGATCTGTGGGAACGATTGGTAAAAGAAAACATGAAGGTGGACATTGGCAGTGATCAAACATCTTTACATAACCCTTGGGCCGGTGGCTATTATCCGGCGGGTATCTCGTTCGAGGAAAGTAATAAGCTAATGGCCGAAGAGCCTGAGAAATTTAAAAGAGAAGTTCAAAAAACACTGGTGCGACACATCAATGCAGTGAATGCGCTTACTGCAAAAGGCATGTACTTTTTTGATTATGGCAACGCATTCTTGCTAGAAGTGTCACGTGCGGGAGGAGATGTGTTTAAGAATGGCAAAGACGGTGATTTCAGATACAATTCCTATGTACAAGATATATTAGGTCCAATGTGTTTTGATTATGGCTTTGGTCCGTTCAGGTGGGTTTGTACTTCTGCTAAATCTGAGGACTTGGCCATGACCGATAAACTAGCCGAAGAGGTTTTAACCGAGATCTACAAAACAGCACCGGAAGAAATCAAACAGCAACTACACGATAACATTGTTTGGATCAAAGATGCCATGTCGAATAATCTGGTAGTTGGTTCACAGGCACGTATTTTGTATGCAGATAGTGAAGGAAGAATTAAAGTAGCGCTTGCAATTAACAAAGCTATTCGTGAAGGGAAGATCTCTGCGCCCGTTGTGCTTGGTCGCGATCACCATGATGTGAGTGGAACCGATTCGCCATACCGCGAAACGTCTAATATTTATGACGGAAGTAAATTTACTGCTGATATGGCGGTGCAAAATTTTGTGGGCGATGCTTTTCGCGGCGCAACTTGGATAAGCTTGCATAATGGCGGTGGCGTTGGATGGGGAGAAGTGATCAATGGCGGATTTGGCTTGGTGTTGGATGGAAGTGCAGATGCAGATCGCCGATTGAATCAAATGTTGTTTTGGGATGTAAATAATGGTATTGCACGTCGCAGTTGGGCGCGCAATAAGGAAGCGCAGTTTGCTATTAAACGCGAGATGGATCGCACCCCAAATTTAAAAGTTACCTGGGCAAATGAGGTGGATGAGAATTTATTTAATACCTTGTAATGAATGAAAGTTAGGCATTTTTTCACACTGCTTATTTTAATTGCTTTTACATTTTTAAAAGCACAAAAAACAAAAGGCGACACCTTAAGTCGTAGACTTAAGGATCCTTCTATTAGCGACACCGTTAAGTTAAAGGATGTTGTGGCTTATACCTTTATGTGGCCTCAACCCAAATTTGATGAAGCGGTTAAATTATTAGATGAAGCATTTGTAATTGCTGAAAAGAAAAAACTAACTGATCTGGGCAAACAGTTGCTTGGCCGAAAGATCGATTATTTTACCCGCAACAACCGAGGGATGGAGGCTTTTGCTATTTGTCAGGAGATGTTGAAATTGGGTGAACGCGAACACAACGATCGCATTATTGCCGAATCCTATAACTTAAGAGGCACTGTTTTTGCCAGTTTTAATATGCTTGGCAAAGCTGCTGAAGAACAAGCGATCTGTAATGAGTATTATTTAAAAGCAAAAGATTATGATGCCTTAAGTACGAGCAGATATTTATTGGCGTATTACGCCTTTAATAATAAAGATTATGAAACCGCCTTACGAAATTTTATTCCCGCTTATTATTATGTGGTTAAAAACCGACCAAATGATCGCTATGCTTTAGGTGAATATTCTGGCTGGATCGGTAATTCATACAACGCTTTAAAAAAGTTCGATAGTGCAATTTATTACCGGTACATCAGCATTAACTACGCAAAAAAATTTGGCACTAAACAGGACCTTGCAGACCCTTACCGGTATTTAGGCAACGTGTACCGCAACATGAAGCAGTATGACAGTGCCATGATCCATTACAAACGATCGTATGATATATTTAATGAATTTAATATCTTAGATAGAAAATGGTTGTTACAATATTTTATTGCGGAAACACATGCTGCTTTAAAAGATTACAAAAGCTCTGCCAAAGAGTTGGATAATTTGTTGGATACCGTAACAGGAACAAAAGATCTGTTGAGCATGTATCTGGGAAATGGTTTAGGTGGAAAGGTGTATGATAAAAACAAGGAATATCAAAAAGCCATTGCTTGTTTTAAAAAGTATATTGTTTTTAAAGATAGTGTAGAGAAGAACGGCGAACAAGGTGCGGTAACAGAGTTAGACGCAAAGCTGAAATTCGAAAAAGAAGAGAATGCCTTAAAGATCAAACAGGCAGAAAAGGATGCGCTTGCAAAACAAGAGAGTGAAAAACAAGCGTTGATCCGTAATTTTTTCATGGGTGGCTTCGCGATCATGAGTGTTTTCTTAGTAGTTATATTTAGAAACTATCGTCAGAAAAAGCAAGCCAATAAATTATTGGAAAAACAAAAGAGCGAAATAGAAACCCAAAAGAAAGAGATTCAGGATAGCATCAACTACGCACAAAACATACAACACGCCGTATTGCCCGAAACAAAAGAAATTGAAAAACATTTCGATGACATGTTTGTGCTTTACAAACCTAAAGACGTGGTGAGTGGTGATTTCTTTTGGTTCAGTGAAACAAAAAACACAGTATTGTTAGCGGCTGCAGATTGCACAGGACATGGTGTACCAGGCGCTATTATGAGTATGATCGGTAGTTATGAGCTAAACAATAGCGTGTTAGAAAGAGGGATCATTCAGCCATCAAAAATTTTGTCGTATGTGAATATTTCTTTCAAGAAACGCTTGAAGCAAAACGTAGCATTAACGAAGAACAAAGATGGAATGGACATTATCCTTTGCTCGTTTGATAAACAAAACATGCAATTGCAGTATGCAGGCGCCAATCGTCCTTTATTTATTATTCGTAATAACGAGCCCATTGAGGTAGCACCAACAAAAACTGCTATTGGTGGCTATACCGCAGATGAGCATGAGTTTGGTAACAACATTGTACAATTGCAAAAAGGTGATTGTGTGTACATGTATACCGATGGATATGCCGACCAGTTTGGCGGTGATAAGAATAAAAAACTCACGACCAAGTTCTTCAAAAACTTTTTGTTATCCATTGCATCAAAAACAATGAAAGAACAATGCCAATTGTTAGAAGAACATTTCTATAAATGGAAAGGAAACTTTGATCAGCTGGATGATGTGTTAGTGATTGGGGTGAGGGTTTAATGTCGTTCTCGTTCGCCACGGCGAACAAAAAATGAAAAGAGGCGCATTTTTCACTTGAACTGACAACAACAGCTCTGCGCCCTCTGCACTTACCTCCGCGTTCTCGACTCACTCCCAATAGCTATCGGGACGAACTGACAGGGTTTATTTCAACACTAAATACGTTAACCAAGCACTGCCATATGCCAATACAGTTAAGTAAACAAATTGTATTGTTGGCCATTTCCAGCCCTTTGTTTCGCGCTTTACAGTAGCAATGGTACTGATGCACTGCATGGCAAACACATAAAATATAACCAAGCTAAAACATACAGCCAATGAATATTTTAAGTTCCCATTAGCATCCGTTTCTTTCATCATTTTTTCTTTAATACCCTCTGTGTCATCATCGCCACCGGCGCCATAAATGGTGGCCATGGTTCCTACAAATACTTCACGCGCAGCAAATGATGTTACAATAGCAATACCTATTTTCCAATCAAAACCAAGGGGACGAATACTTGGCTCAATGGCTTTTCCCAAATAACCAATATACGAATGCTCGAGTTTTTGTACCTCAATTTGTTTATGAAGTTCAGGTGTGAGTTGTTGTGTTTGCTCAAGCTTTGTTTTTTGTATTTCGAGCTCATTTAATTTGTTACCCGGACCAAAATTACTCATGAACCAAAGTATGATGGAGATAGACAGAATGATCTTTCCGGCATCAAATACAAATACTTTAATTTTATTGATCACCGTTAAGGCCACGTTTTTAAACAAAGGCCAACGGTAAATAGGCATTTCCATCATAAAGAAAGAGGTCTCTTTTGTTTTCAATATTTTTTGTAATGCAAATGCAGTGATCAGCGTAAACACAAAGCCCAATAGGTAGAGGCCAAACAACACTAACCCTTTTAAATTTAAAACACCCAACACCATTGTGTCTGGAAACATCATGGAAATTAATAGAGTATATACCGGAAGTCTTGCCGAACAACTTACCAAGGGTAATACAAAAATGGTGATCAAACGCTCTTTAAAATTACTGATGGACCGGGTAGATAGAATAGATGGAACTGCACAAGCAGTGGCACTAATGATGGGTATCACAGACCGGCCGTTCAAACCAAATTTGCGCATCAGCTTATCCATAATAAAACTGGCGCGTGCCATATAGCCTGAGTCTTCCAACAAAGCAATGAACATAAATAAAAAAGCAATTTGTGGCACAAACATCAGTACACCGCTAATACCCGCAATTACACCGTCGCTTATCAGATCGTTTAGCATACCTGCCGGCAGATTCGTTTTAATGAAGCTGCCCAATTGTAAAAAGCCATCTTCTATCCATCCCATTGGATATTCGGCTACATAAAATATGAATTGAAAAATTAGAAAAAGAATGAATAAAAAAATGGCGTAACCAAAAACGGGATGCGTGGCAAACGAATCGAGTTTAGAGGTGAGTTGCTTCAAACGCAGTTCGGCCGGGGTTTTTACACATAAACCATAAATGTATTTGATGTTTTTGAAGCGGTAGATCTTATCTTCTTCTTCCCACTTCATTAAGGTGTTTTTATCGCTGATGTTTAAATGAAACTGCGAATCGATCTGTTCTTTGTAATTTATTTTTGATTGTAGATCATAAAATTTATGCTGAGACGGTTGGGCTTTCACAATGGCTTCCTTCAAAGCATCTATGCCATTCTTGTTACGCGAATCAACAGGAATAACTTTAGCACCAAGCAAACTTTCTAATTTGGGAATATCGATCTCAATGTTTTGTGATACCGCTTCATCATACATGTTCAATACCACAACTGTATTTAATCCAAGGTCTAATGCCTGCGTAGCGAGCAATAAATTTCGTTTTAAATTGGTGGCATCAATTACCAATACCACCACATCTGTTTTCTCGCTTCCATCAGATAAAAGTGTGCGAATAGCTACTTCTTCATCAATGGATTTGTAGAATAAACTATATGTCCCTGGAAGGTCTATTAAATTTACATGATGCTCCGTATTATTAGAGTTGATCTTGAAAAAGCCTTCCAGCTTGTCAACCGTAACACCTGTGTAATTTCCTGTTTTTTGATTTAAGCCTGTGAGTGCATTGAATAGGGTAGATTTACCCGCGTTTGGATTTCCCAGTAACGCAACATTCAATTTCTTTTTTTGAGTACTCACTTGGTTAGTTTAGCGTGTCTACCAAAACATGGTAGGCTTCGTTTTTGCGGAGGCTAAGTTCGTAACCGGCAACGTAAATTGCAAATGGGCAACCTAAAGGCGCTACCATTGCCACGCTTAATTCTTCTCCCGGAAAACAACCCATTTCAATGAGCTTCGAACGAAAAGGAGTGTCCTCGATCAGTTTAATGATCGCTTTTTCTCCCGGTTTTAGTTCTGATAAGTGCTTTTCCATGGTTTTACTTCGTAAAGGTCGGTAAAACACCCTTTAACCCAAATACCTTAATTGTGGTATTTTTGAACCACAAAGACGCAAAGGCACAAAGTTATTGTAAAACATTGGGTTACACTTTACTTGTTTTCGTGACTTAGTGCCTTTGTGGTTTTTTTTCCTTAGAACGATTTTAGCTTCTCGCTTCGCTGTTTTCAGTTACCTCTGTGTCTAAGTGCCTCCGTGGTTAAATAATTGGATTTTGCTTAAACAATACCCCTCTTAACTTGTTGTATTAATGTATTTTAACGTTTGTAACGCAATAAAATAGCCTTAAAACGTTAGAGATTAATTCGTATATTTGTGATAATGAAAATTGTAGACGGACCAGGCTTTATTCCCGGAGATCTATTGGCTCAGATCAACTCTCCGGCCGATCTTAAAAAGCTTACAAAAGAACAGTTACCTCAAATCAGCAATGAGTTGAGACAGTTCATCATTGACCTGGTTTCCGTTAAGGGAGGCCATTTTGGTGCTTCTTTAGGAGTAGTAGAGCTTACTGTAGCTTTACACTATGTTTTTAATACCCCCGAAGATCAATTGGTTTGGGATGTAGGCCATCAAGCCTACGGTCACAAGATCTTAACCGGTCGCCGTGATGTGTTTCACACCAATCGCAAATACAAAGGCATTAGCGGTTTCCCTAAGCGTTCAGAGAGCGAGTACGATACCTTTGGTGTTGGTCACTCTTCTACCAGTATTGGTGCAGCATTAGGGATGGCGGTTGCCAGTAAATATTTAGGACATAAAGAAAAACAACACATTGCCGTTATTGGCGATGGCTCTATGACTGCGGGTATGGCCTTTGAGGCTTTGAATCATGCAGGTGTAGAGAATGCGAATTTATTGGTAGTGTTAAATGATAATTGCATGGCTATTGACCCAAATGTGGGAGCCTTGAAAGAGTATTTAACCGATATCACTACGTCGCATACCTACAACAAAGCAAAAGATAAGGTTTGGGATTTGCTAGGCAAGATCAGCAAATTTGGACCAAACGCGCAAGAGATCGCTTCTAAGATCGAGAATGCTGTAAAAACATCTTTATTAAAACAAAGTAATTTATTTGAATCGTTAAAGTTCAGATATTTTGGGCCGGTTGACGGCCACGATGTAGAGCGCTTAGCGACCATATTAAACGATATTAAAGATATACCCGGACCGAAAATTTTACACGTACTTACCAAAAAAGGTAAGGGTTATAAGTTTGCTGAAGAAGGAAACGAGACCATATGGCATGCGCCAGGCGTATTTAACAAAGAAACCGGCGAGATCATTAAAGTGGTGCCTAAGAGTCCACAACCCCCAAAGTACCAAGACGTATTTGGACATACCATTGTTGAATTAGCGGAGAAGAACCCAAAGATCATCGGTATAACTCCTGCCATGCCAAGTGGTTGTTCATTGAACATTATGATGAAAGCCATGCCCGACAGAGCAATTGATGTGGGTATTGCCGAACAGCATGCCGTTACGTTTAGTGCCGGATTAGCAACACAAGGTTTAACACCATTTTGTAATATTTACTCATCCTTCATGCAACGCGCCTATGATCAGGTAGTGCATGATGTGGCTTTGCAAAAATTAAAAGTGATATTTTGTTTGGATAGAGGTGGATTAGCAGGAGCAGACGGACCAACACATCACGGTGCATTTGACATTGCGTATTTCAGAAGCATCCCGAACATGATCGTGAGTGCGCCAATGAATGAGGAGGAGTTGAGAAATTTAATGTACACCGCGCAGTTAGACGAAACACCAGGTTGCTTTAGCATCCGTTACCCGCGTGGTAATGGGGTAATGGTTGACTGGAAAACACCATTCAAAAAACTGGAGATCGGCAAAGGAAGAAAAGTAAAAGAGGGAAAAGACATTGCCATTGTTTCAATAGGCACTGCAGGAAACCTTGTTACAGAAGCGATTGAGACATTAGAGAAAGAAAATATTTCGGTAGCGCATTACGATATGCGTTTTGCCAAGCCCATAGATGAAGAATTATTACACGAAGTTTTTGCTAAGTTCAGTAAAGTGATAACCGTAGAAGATGGTTGTATCATGGGCGGAATGGGAAGTGCGGTATTGGAATTTATGGCCGATAATAATTATTCAGCTCAAGTAAAACGTTTAGGCATACCAGATGCGTTTATTGAACACGGTGAGCAACCGGAGCTATACGAAGAGTGCGGATTCTCTCCAACTGCCATTGCCAAAGCTACTCGCGAGATCATGACAGAAGTGGTGAAGCATAAGAAGAAAGTGGTTTAGGTTTCAGAACCTAATCCCCCTAATTAATCTTTATAGCTCTTGTTGGTGTTTTCGCCAACAACAAAAAATTCCTTATTCAAGGCTCTTATTCAATTACTTGTTTAAAAAACCATTTAACCTTATATTTGTTGTATTAGAAATAAATTCTAAAACATGAGCGTAAATTTTGAAGAACTGTTTGAAGCGAAATTAGCTAAGAACGATATGATAGAGCCTAAGGATTGGATGCCGGAAAATTACCGTAAGCATTTAATTCGTCAGATCTCACAACACGCGCATAGCGAAGTTATTGGGATGTTACCCGAAGGCAACTGGATAACCCGTGCCCCAAGCTTACGTGCTAAACTGGTGCTGTTAGCTAAGGTACAGGATGAAGGCGGACATGGATTATACCTCTACACTGCTGCTGAATCATTAGGCACAAGTCGTGATGAATTATTAAATGCTTTACATACCGGCAAAGCAAAATATTCTTCTATTTTTAATTACCCTACTTTAACTTGGGCAGATATTGGCGCAATTGGCTGGTTGGTTGATGGCGCAGCTATTATGAACCAGGTTATGTTGCAACGTACATCATACGGACCATATGCCCGTGCAATGGTAAGAATTTGCAAAGAAGAAAGTTTTCATCAACGCCAAGGTTACGAAGTAATGACCAAGCTTTCATTTGGTACACCCGAGCAAAAAGAAATGGCTCAGGATGCTTTAAACCGCTGGTGGTTCCCAACTTTAATGATGTTTGGTCCGCCCGATATTGAAAGCCCAAATAGTGACAACGCAATCAAATGGCGTATCAAGCGTGAAACAAATGATCAGTTACGTCAACGTTTTGTGAACCAAACCATCCCTCAAATTGAATACCTGGGCCTAACTTGCCCTGATACCAATTTAAAATGGAACGAAGCAAAAAAGGGATACGATTTTAGCGAACCAAATTGGGCAGAGTTTAAGAACGTGATACACGGTAACGGACCATGCAATAAAGAACGTTTAGAAGCCCGTAACAAGGCGCATAACGATGGAGAATGGGTTAGAGCGGCTGCCATGGAGTTTGCGCGTAAACAAAACGAATCACAAGCAGCATAATTAACATTTAAGAAAAACAATATGGCGGATAGTCAAGGACCTTTGTGGGAAGTATTTGTACAAAAAAAAGCAGGACAACCATTTGTACATTGTGGTAATTTACATGCATTTGATAAAGAAATGGCATTACAAAACGCACGCGATCTTTACACCCGTAGAGGTGAAGGAATGGCTTTGTGGGTAGTGCTGTCGAGTAACATTGTTTCAAGTAGTCCTGAAGACATGGGTAGCTTTTTTGAACCAAGCAACGATAAAATTTACCGTCATCCAACCTTTTACCAAATACCGGATGGTGTTGGGCACATGTGATACCAATTGCATTTATGTTTTAGTGTAACTAAAAGATAAATTTGCAATGGTTCATGCCGATCAAATGGCGATACAATAAAGTACGACAATAATTATCCAATTACGTCGGCATCAGATTAGTTTCTAACACTTACTCCATAAGGATCTACTGAGATCTCTGTGCGTTTCGGAAGAAGCGTAAAGTTTTTAAGATCAATGTAATTTACAAAACCATTGCGGCCATTGCATACCGATGTGTGATGAGGCGCTGGTCCGTTTGAATAGATATTTCTACTCGCAACATATAACAAACTTTTCTTTTCGTCTACACCAATGCCATGAGGCATATAACCCACGTTTATTTTTTTGGTAGAATAATCAACTAAATTAATTTCAGTAATACCTCCTTGTGTTCCGGGAACGCTGATGGAGTCGTATGGGCAAGACACATATAATTTATTCAAACCATACGCAATAGCCATTTCCTGCGGATAGTAACCTGTTGCAATGTTTTGTGTGATCTGCCGTGTGGCGATATTGTAAACCCGTATCTCATTTGTTTTTTGGCATGTAATATAAAAATCTTCTTTGTTTGGCGAAAGAATGATCTCGTGTGCATCTATTTTAGAGCTGGATGACGGTAGAAAACCCGGATCAATACTGATCTGATCAGAGCCATTAAAAGCAGTATCGATCTGAAAAATAAAATTGCCTGATTGGGCTGTTACATATATGGTATCGTTGGTTTTATTTAATGCAACACCATGCGGAAAATTAAAGCCGCCGTAATTATGAATGAGTTTCATGTTCTCAACATCTACAGAAGCCACGTGTCCGTTGCTGGTCCAAGCCACGCAGTAAGCGCGTTTACCGTTATCGGAAATGATCACTGTATTCCAGTCTAAACTGGCACCCAAACTGCATTGCCCTACCAACACATCATCGCTACACCTGAATTTTTGAATAATATTCGTGCCTAAAAAAACCACATACCAATATTGCCCATCGGGCGAAACCTTTACCATGTGCGGTACTTCAACTACATTTGAATTGGCACCAACTGTTACATATCGAATAGGTAATTGTGTTTCGCTGTCAAAAACAGTTACCACATCACAACCTTGGTTTACCACGTAAGCCTTTTTCCGTTGCGGATTTTCGGCCCATTTAATATTTCCGTAAACATCGGGTGCACCATTGTCTATCCAGTTTTTAATGATCGTTACTTCTTCTTTACTAAGTGCCGTGCCATTCACGGGCATAGCCGGTGCGCTCACTGTGCCAAGATCGGGGTAAGAATTAATAAAATAACAGAGCGGCGAAAAATCGCTACGGTAAGGTATTACAGATGAACCGGATCTGCTGCCTTTAAAAAGATTTTCCCACGTACTCAAGTTTAAACCGGATGCCGCTTCAGAGCTCTGATCGTTATGACAACCACTTGTAGCACATTTATTCACCAAGATCTTTCCCACTTCATTCGGGTAATTTCCAAGAATGACAAGGCCTTTGTCTTTTCTACAGGAAAACAAGAGTGAAACAAATGCGAAGAATAAAAATATGTATTTAGTAAAACGCACTAATGAACAATTATTTTTTTAGTGATAGTTTGTAAGGTGTGTTGTGAGTCTTCCAATGTTCCCGTTAAAAAGTAAAACCCCGCATCTAAAGTGTGACAAGGGATGGAGAACAATAGCGAACTGGAATTCATTCTTAAAACTTCTTTACCCAACGCATCATAAAGTACAATGGTGGTTTTTGTAAAAGTAGTTTGGTTGATCTTTACGTTCAGCAGATCCTTAGTAGGATTAGGGTAAACAAGGATCTGATCTTCCATAGAAAGAGTGTTTTCCTTTATACCAATCGGCACTTTAGAACTGTAAAAACTCAAGCCTCCCGCGTAATTACCAAGAATCAGGTCGCGTTTATTATCGTTGTTAATGTCTATATATTGAATGGTGCTTTGCGGACCGTCATAGATCTTGTTAACATTTGTATCGAGCAAATTAAAATTACCGCTGAGGTTGCCATCAATATTGTCATAAGAAAAAACTCTACCGCTGATCGATCCGCAAAGGAGTTTATACGAACCGGCATCATCGTACATAAAAGGCGCACAACTGCCATCGGTACTGTATAGCGAAGGACTTCCCTTTACATTCACATTACCAAACGTATTGGTGATCATAGAGAAACTCGGAACAGTTGTAGTGCCAATGTTTTTGTAATAAGCCAATCGACCATTACGCAAACCAACAATGAGGTCTAATAAATTATCACGGTTCACATCTATCAATTGCGGGTATGGCGCGCCATTGGTTGTAGTGATGCCAAAGTGGTTGTATTTGTATACTGTAAAATTAAACGCATTTCCAGCACCCCCTGTATTCTCTATCCAATGTATCTTGCCATAGTAATCTGTTACGATCATGTCGCTATCGCCATCTCCGTCAATATCACCAAACGTGGGCACTAGTCCTATTAGGTTATTGGTTGTTGCAAATGCCGATAAGCCTGCATAATCTCGAGTTACAAGTGAATAACTGGCCTGAGCTATAGTTCCAATGTTTTTGTAAAAAGCCAATTTGGTTTTGTTCGACCCACTTTGATAATAGCCCATGTTTCCAACAATAAGGTCTAATAATCCATCTGCATCCACATCAACTAAAACAGGGTAAGCGCCTTCACCATGCTCCAACATCTCGTCTTGTAAAAAATTGTTTTTTACAAATTGCAGATCAACAGTGGAGGTGGTGCTTATGTTTTTATATAACCAAACACTGGTGTTGTTTTCGCTGTTAATAGCATTGGGGCTGGCGATCAGATCTTTTTTGTTGTCATTATCTACATCCAAATGATAAGAGCAAGGAAAGCTGTTGAACTTGATGATCTGTGTAGAGGCCTTGTTTGGATAGTTTGGATAAAGTTTGGTGGTATCTGTGATGTGCGCATTGGTAATAGTTCCGCCATTCTCTAAATACTCTGCTGTGTTGCAAGAAACATCGCCTAATAAAAGATCTTTATCACCGTCACCGTCTCTGTCAAAGCACATGAGGCATGAGCCCGAATGTAAATTTTCCTGACTTGCTTGTTTAAATTGATCTAGCACAACTGAGCAATTGCTTTCACTAAAGTCGCCCCACGAACTTTCATTCAGTTCAAATCGCAAACTATCGGCGTTTGAATACAATTCCATGCTCAGGTTTTGATGATATTCGAGTTTAAAGCCACCGGCGCTGAATGTAAGAATATCCATATCGCCATCGTTATCCATATCAGAAAATCCTGGTAAAGAAATAGCGCTTGTATAAATGTTTGCGTAGGAGGCTGTTGCGCTTGGGGTAAAGTTAGAGATCAAATAATTTTTAGCGAGGGCGAACGAAAATGTAGAAGCAGAGGAAACATTTTTAAAAACCTTTATTCCGCCAAGTGCGTAGGTAAACAAGTCGGCTTTACCGTCATTGTTATAATCGTAAAAATAGGCCCATTGCTGAACGGAAGGGAAAGCACTGTTGTATTGGTTAGTAAATTTGTATTTTATCTCGCCTGCAGCACCCTCATTTATAAAAGTTCTAAAAACGCCGTAAGCGAAATTGTTTACTTTGTCAAAAGCGATGAGGTCTTTTTTGCCGTCATTATTCAGATCGATCTGAGAGAACATGCAAGAGTTTAAACCTCCGGCCCAGGCGAGTTTGAGGCATTTGCCATTTTCAATAACAGTAAGCGTGTCTTTTCCAACAGGCAATTGTGCCTTAGAAAAGTGCAGAAAAAGTATGAATAAGAAAAGTACTTCTTTCTTAATAAACGACATGAATGCTATTTATGTTATTTCAATAAAGATACGTGTCCGGTTTTGGTATGTTTTTTACCGCCCAGTGTTGTAAATTTAACTAAATAAACATAAGAATCGTTCTTGCTTAATCTGCCATTGTAAGTTCCATCCCATCCTTTATCCGGATCAGCTGTAGAGTATAACTCTTCACCCCAACGGTCAAATATGATCAATTCCATTTGAGTGATACCCGTTCCATGAACTTTAAACACATCGTTTACACCATCAAAGTTTGGTGTGAAAACATTTGGGATATACAGGTTGTATTCGTTTGTCACTTCAATACATACCTCATCAATAGCTTTGCAACCAAACTCGTTAATGGCTTGTACCTTGTAGCAACCGCTATTCTGCGGCATTACTTGCGTAACCGGACAAGCCTTGCAAAGTATTCCCATACCATCGATCCAAGTGAGAGTTCCTGTTCCTTTTGCTTCAATATACATCGGCTCATCAGAATTAAACACCGCATTTGCTCCGGCGCTAACAGTTGGAGTTGGATTTACTTTTACAAAAACTGTTGCAGTTACACTACAGAAATTAAAATCGGAAACTGTTACGGTATAAATAGTATTAACTTTTGCAGTTGTAACCGGGTTATAGATCGTGTTATCATCTAAGCCTTCTTTTGGTAACCATAAGTAGGTATTGCTTCCACCTGCCAATAAGCGAACAGCTTCACCGCTGCAGATCACAACGCTGTTGCTGATAGTTGGATTAATAACCGGAATAACATCTATAGTGATCTCTTTGGCCATATCACATACTACGGTGCCAGAACTGTTAACTCCAATTACAGTATAATTGGTTGTAGTACTCGGGCTGGCAACTGCAAACGAAGTGTTGGTGCTGCTTAAGCTGCTTCCGTACCATTGATAGTTTTGAGCACCCGATGCAAAAATGGTAGCACTTTGTCCTTGGCAAACACGTGTAGGATTAATACTCAATTCTAAATTAGGCATAGCAATTACGGTGATCGGAACGCTTAACGAAGCGGTACAAATGCCGTTATTTCCAATTAACGTATATACCATTGATCCAGGAGGTTTAACGGTTACAAAATTCGTGAACGCGTTACTTAAACCTACACTTGGGCTCCAAGTATATGAGCTAGCGCCATTGGCATTGATGTTGGTGCTTTCGCCTGAACAAATAGCTGTTTGATCACAAATGGCCTGTAAAGACGGCAAAGGAATAACGGTGATGTTGATGGCGGCAGTAGCGGTGCATGTATTTGCTTCGCCGATTAGAATATAGGTAGTTGAAATAGATGGGGTAACAGAAATGAAACCACCTGTTGTGGTGTTTTGTGAGGTACCCATGATCCAGGTATATGATGTAGCTCCGTTACCGGTTAATGTAGTATTTGTACCGGCGCAAATTGGCGGAACAAAAGGAGAAATGAACACAGTTGGATTCGCCACAACAGTAATGGATGATGTTTCAGTTGCACTGTTACAACCTAAGCTGCTTCCAACAATACTGTATACAGTTGTGGTAGCAGGGCTTCCAACTACGGTTGCTCCTATTGTTGTATTTAATGATGCAGCGGGCGACCAAGTAAATGAACTGGCACCGGAAGCTACCATAGTAGCACTGGTACCGGCACACATACTGGATGAAGTAGCGCTGATAGTTGGATTAGGGATCACATTAATGTTGTATGTAGCAGAGTTAGAACAAGCCCCTGTTGCGCCAATAACAGAAACTGTTGCAACTGCAGGAATACTCGTAACTGGCGGTGTAATGGTAATATTAGATGAATTTAAACCGGGAGCTGAATAACCTGCTGGAATGGTCCACGTATAACCCGCAGCACCATTGGCGGTTAAAACAACTGTATTTGTTGAATTATTAAAGTTTTGTGAGCATAAGGTTTGATTACCAACAACAGTAATGGTTGGTAATGGTGTTACTTGCACGTTGGTTACAGTAGATTGAATACATCCGGCAGTACTGGTTGCAACAACGGTGTACTGGCCACTCATGTTAGCCTGTGCGTTTGTGATCACTGGATTTTGTAATGTTGAAGCAAAACTAAGTGGACCACTCCAAGCAAAGGTAGCGCCTGGAACTGAGTTCACGGTAAGTGATAAGTTTTGAGCAACACAAATATTTACATTGGATGTGCTTAAGGTAGGTGTAGGATTAACAGTAACGTTAGCAACAGCAGAACCTGTACAACCCGCAGTGCTTCCGGTAACCGTGTATGATGTTGTAACTAGTGGAGCAACAGTTGCTGAGTTAACACTTATGGCGTTTGCCCCAGCCGACCAGGTATAGGTTGTTGCTCCACCCGCTGTTAATGTTGTAGAAAAACCTTGACAGATGTTAGGGGAGTTAACCGTAACAGTTGGAGAAGGATTGATATTGATACAAACCGTATTTGAAGTAAGCGCATTGCCACAACCGGTTACAGAAGCCATGTAACAGGCCATGGTGGATAAAGTTGGAGTAACAACTACTGAGGCATTAACTGCAGCGGTATTAACCCAAGGCCCCGTGGCACTTGGTCCTGTTTTCCATTGTAGTGTTCCTGAAAACGACGAGATAGCAACAGTTGCCGATGTTCCAAAACAGACACTCGCTGGTGCGGTAACTGTACCAACACTAGGTGGAATCGTTGCCGCGTTAACCGTAACGATGTTACTGGCCGACCAACAAGCGGTTGGTCCGCCCAAAGCCCATACCGTATAAGTAGTAGTGATAGTTGGAGATGCAATAGGGTTTGAACAAGTGATGCAGCTTAATGAAGCACCGGGAGCCCATGAATAAGTAACCGGACCACCACCGCAACCATTGGTTAAAGATGCGGTTAGTTGCGAGGTTTGTGGCGCACAAATGGTGTTAGGACTTGCGGTTACGTTGAGTATTGGTTGAATAAAATTTCCGGGAGTAATAAAAGTTTGTGTGGTGGTCCAACCGCTAAATGTGGCCGCTCCATAACCCTCTCTGATCCTGAATTTATATTGTGTACCAGCGCATAAATTCCCTAAAGGAATGTTCATGGTTGGGAAGGCAAATGGCGTGCTTGTTTTATTGATGGTTGGCGATGTAAAGAAAAAAGGAGCTGCGCCTGTAAAGTTTTTACTGTTACACACTAATTCAACTTGTATGTAATAGCCATTGCAGTTATAAATGGTGTTGCTGGATGCATTGATCACCAGGTTGTTTCCCACAATACTCCAGTTTGCAACTGTTGGAATATTTAATGGTGAACAGGCATTAACGGTTGATCTAATTCCTAGTATTAAAACCAGTGTTAGAAAAAAACTTTTTGATCTCAACAAGCTCATCTTTATCTTTTTAATTGACATTACTTAAAACAGGATTTAAATTCCTTCTGCAAATTACACTAAAAAAAATACTTACAATCAAAATCGAATTTTTAATATGAAATGCTTAATCATTTATACTATACTTTCACTCAACCCCCTTTATTTAAAAGCATTTAGACTTAAACAAAAGCTTTAAAAAGAAATGATTATATTTGAAAAAACGAAAATTAAAACAAAACTAAATGACTGTTTTTTCGCGTAAACTAATCGTATTCATTCTTACTTTTCTTTTCCTAAAAACCAATTTTTTTGCTGGTAATAGCAATTTAGGTATGAATGGTTTTATAGAAAACAAAGGTCAAATTGTTGATCAGAATTTTCAACAAAACAAAGATGTTTTATATCAATATGTTGGAAAGGGAATTAAAATACAGTTAAGAAAAACAGGCTATTCATACGAATTGTATACTGCTACAAACCTGCCGCAAATTAAACCCGGTAAAAAAACACCGGAGAATATCCAGGATCTGTCAAATACAAAGATCGTGTGTAATAGAATTGACATAGATTTTAAGAATAAACTGCCCACAACAGCTGTTTTAGCTGAGCAATACAGCAACAGCAACTTAAACTATGTGATAAATGGTGTTGAAACTTATGGTATTCGTTCGTGTAGAAAAGTAATTTATAAAAGTGTCTACAACCACATCGATATTGAGTTTTTGATTGATGAAACGAAGTCGATCCCTTTAAAATATAATGTGATCTTAAACAAAGGTGCAAACTTAGCAGATGTGCAATTCATCTGTAAGGGTGCAGAAAACATTAGCAGAGCTGCAGATGGAAAGATTGTGTTTACAACAGCCGGAGGATCTATAAGCGAAGACATCCCATTCAGTTATTACAGCAATTCAAAAAACACCAACATACCTGTTGATTTTATTTTAAAGAGCAACACCATCTCTTTCAAAACAGAATATGATAATACCAAAACATTGGTGATAGATCCGAGTTCAAATTTGGTATGGGGTAACTATGTGGGCGGCACTGCATTGGACTATTGCACCGGCTTAAGCAGAGATGCACAAAATAATTTGTACATGATCGGCTATACATTAAGTAATTCCAACATTGCAACAACGGGCGTTTATCAAACTACGCTCAGTGGTAGTTTTGATGCCTATTTAGTAAAATACAACTCTAGCGGTATCATGCAATGGGGCACGTATTTTGGCGGCACGGATGTAGAAGCGGTTTACTCTGTTTATGCAGAACCAAGCGGCGCAATATATGTTGGAGGAGACACGTTTAGCAATAACAATATTGCTAGTGCCGGAGCCCACCAAGTAACTTATGGCGGCGGAATAGACGATGCGTTCTTGTTTAAATTTGATGCGAACGGACAACGCCTTTGGTCGACCTATTTTGGTGGAACCGAACACGAGATCGTTGGTGCCTTAACGGTTGATGGTAATGGTAATGTGATCATATGCGGGCACACCGAAAGTACGAATGCTATTGCAACTACAGGGGCCTACAATACCATTTATGCTTTGGCATATGATGTTTACATTGCAAAGTTTAATTCAAGTGGGGTTTTACAATGGGGCACATACTATGGTGATACTGGGGTAGACGAGGCGTGGGGTATTGCATGTGATGCGCAAAATAATATTTATATCACCGGATTCACATCCAGCATGTTTGGCATCTTTAGCGGTAGCGGTCATCAAACCACAAACGGTGGCGGAAATAACGATGCGTTTATATCAAAGTTTGATGCTGCCGGTGTTAATTTACTATGGGGAAGTTATTATGGTGGTAGCGGAGACGATGGTGGTACAGCCTTAGAGATAGATGCAAATGGAAAAGTATATTTAGCCGGGAACACTTCCAGTACACTTAATATTGCAACGGCTGTTAGTCACCAATCTGTTATTGGCAGTGCGGAAGACGGTTTTGTGGCTCAATTCAACACAGCTGGTGTACGTCAGTGGGCCACGTATTTTGGAGGAAGTGAAGTAGATTATATTTATGATCTGGTAATCGATTCAAGCAACGATATTTTATTTTGCGGTCAAACATTAAGTCCTAATGCCATTAGCACTGTTGGTTCTTATCAGCCGGCCATGGCAAACATAAACAATTACGAAGCCTACTTTGCTAAATTCTCAAAATCAGGAAACCTTCAACTGGCAACGTATTATGGCGGCGAAGAAAGTGAAACATCAAAAGGAATAGCGATTGATGCGCAAAGTAAAGTTTATTTGGCTGGCGAAACAACGAGTACCGTTGGTATTTCAACACCAAACTCACAATCAACTGTTCAAATAGGTAACGGAGACGCTTTCATCTCTAAATTTTGTATCAATTCCATTATTCCTTTAACACCTGCGGTAAACGCTACCATTTGTTTACATGACACGATCATCATTAGCGCACCAGTGGGTTGTATCAGTTATACCTGGAATACCTCTGCAAACACCTATTCAATTTTAGTTTCTAATTCCATTACTGTTGGAAGTTTTACCTATAGTGTAAAAGTGGTAGATGCAGATGGCTGTGACGCTGCATCTGATACCATTCAGGTAAATATTGAGGAATGCACAACCAGCCTCAATAAGCAGTTGAGCATGGATGTAATGACGGTGTTTCCAAACCCAACATCTTCTCATGTAACCATTCAATTGGGCAACACAGCAAGTCAAACACGTGTAAAACTATTCTCATCCATCGGTCAACTTTTAATGGAGATACCTGTTTATACAAATGAAGTGGTTCTAGATCTAAACGAACTCAAAACAGGGATCTATTTTTTAACCATTCAACAAGACGAGAACACTACAACCAAAAAAATAATAAAACAATAAGGCTTTGTGTGAAATACACGAAAAACCTTAATTTAGCAACTTCGAAACAGATAAATGGCACAAGAATTATATACGTACACTTTAAAATTAGCCGATAACAGTTTGGTGTTGGCACAACGTTTAAGCGAGTGGACCGGTCATGGTCCTTTTTTAGAAGAAGACCTCGCCCTTACCAATGTAGCATTGGATATTTTTGGTAGAGCAAAAGCACTGTTGGAGTATGCTGCAAAGCTTGAAGGAAAAGGACGTACAGAAGATGATCTGGCGTATTTTAGAAACGACAGACAGTTTACCAATTGCTTAATTTGTGAGCAAAATAATGGCGATTATGCTAAGACAATTATGCGCCAGGCACTGCTTGATTCATTTGACTTTTTAGTATACAGCCAATTAGCTAAAAGTAAAGACGAGACCTTAGCTGGTATTGCTGCAAAATCAATTAAAGAGATCACTTATCACAAGCGCCACTCACACAGTTGGGTAAACCGTTTTGGTAATGGAACAGCCGAAAGTAAGACCCGTTTACAAACGGCTTTAAATGAGTTGTGGCGCTTTACTGGCGAGTTGTTTGAAACAACGAAAGAGGATCTGAAATTAGTGAAAGACGGCATTGCTGTTGATTTCTCGAGTTTAAAAGGTGCTTGGGAAAAGGAGATACTCGAACTACTTCAAAAAGCAAATTTGGTTCTACCCGAAAATACATTTATGCAAACCGGCGGCCGAAAGGGAATTCACACTGAGCACTTAGGATACATGCTATCAGAAATGCAAGCTCTACCACGTATGTTACCTGATGCAAAATGGTAAAATTTAAACACATTCTTTTAATTGTGTCCCTGGCTTTTGCTTCTGGGAATATCACTGCACAAAAAGCAAAAGTGATCAAAATGAAATCGGCTGATTTTGAAAAGGCATATCGTTTGCAAGATGTGATAAAAGATATTCCGGGTGATTGTAAGGTTAAATCATATGATTTGTCTGTTGTGATAGCTGGCAGCGAGAAATCCGTTGGGATTGAAGGAGAGCTATTAAGCAATGATATCAAAGCAATCTTTGCACAGCCAGGACGAAAGATATTTATTGAAAGGATCATTACATCGTGCACTTCAAAACACAAGACTAAATACACTGTTATTCTCGAATAATGTCTGATTTCAAAGAAACCTGGAAAAAGCTCTCGCCTTATTTTGTGGATGTTTGGCAATACCTCGTGATCATAGTTATTATGATCATCGCCGCTATTTTTATTCTGTAAAGTAACTCCCTGTCTTATCGGATAGCTATCGGAACCAACATACATTTTGGAGACAGAAACATCTAAATAATTTTAATTATCTTTGTGCATGGAAGCAGGTAAGTTAATCATATTTTCAGCCCCGTCTGGTTCGGGCAAAACTACCATTGTGCGCCATTTGCTTAAAACATTTCCCGATCAAATTGAGTTCTCTATTTCAGCCACTAGTCGCCAAAAGCGCGGCGTAGAGGAGAATGGAAAGGATTACTATTATTTTACGGAAGAAGAGTTTAAGCAGAAGATCACCAATAAAGAATTTTTAGAGTGGGAAGAAGTATACGCCGGAGTGCATTATGGCACACTGCGATCAGAAGTGGAGCGCATATGGGCCAAAGGAAAAGCCGTGATATTTGATATTGATGTTGAAGGTGGTTTAAACCTAAAGAATCAATTCAAGAAACAAGCGCTGAGTGTGTTTGTGATGCCACCAAGTATTAAGATCTTGGAGGAGCGTTTGCATTCACGAAGCACAGATAGTCCGGAAAGCATTGCCAGACGTGTTGCTAAAGCCGAAAAGGAATTAAAGACCGCCGAATTGTTTGATTGTTTTATATTGAACGAAGTTTTAGAGGAGGCTCTGGTGAAGGCCGAAAAGGTGGTTTCTGAATTTTTAGACAAAGAAAAAGCGACGGATTAGGTCGCTTTTTGTTTTTAAACTCAATAGTAATTTTATTATGCTGTTCCGGTCTTTCTTACACCGGTTGTTTTCTTAACACCTGCAACAGCTTTTGCTTTATTTGAATCTTTGCTCACTGTTTTCTTTGCTTTCGATTTATCTTCGGCATTTTTAATGGTCTTAGATTTATCTTCGCCAGATTTATTCTCTTCTTCTGTTTTTAAGTTACCTGTAGATTGTAAAGCATTGTACCAGTTAAACAATTTACGCATGTTGCTTACGTAAACTCTGTCCTTATCGTAATCAGGTAAAATAGCTGCAAAATAAGCTTCAATCGCTTTGTCATCTGCTTTGTGATCGATAGCAGGACCGCCTTTTTCTTTTTCAAATATCGCATTTACGATCTCTGTAAGAGGCTTGTCATCACCGGTTGTAAACATGCTGATGTCGCTTAAAGTAGAAACTTTAGTAGATGCGTAAACGTTCACACGTCTTTTATCTGCTAATCCTTCAACAATAATTCCGTTTTTGCTTTGAGCAACAATTTTGTACAAACCAGGTTGGCCAGTAATTGATATAAATCCAGATAAATCGATCATTTTCTTGTATTTTGGGATAACAAAGATAGGTTTTTCTTACATTCTACAAATAATTTTTAAATTTATTTTTTGAAAGCAACAATGGATATCAAGCTTGAGCATAAAGACCTTCATGAATTTTACAGCGAGTACTTTTATTATTACAGCACGCTCAATGCATTTTGGAAAAAAAAGTTCATCGAGAGAACCTTGCACTTTATTGATTCAAAAGCCATTTCAGGAGGAGATGGTTTTTTGGTTGACAACAAAGTGAAAGCGATTGTAGCAGCGAGCGCTGTACAATTAACGTTGGGGCTAGAGATATGGGATTACGATTATTTTTATGAGATCATCATTCACCCACGTATTTATACCAATCAAGCCACGCAGCTACAATTTAAGGGCGAAACCAATTTACAAGGCTATATTCGATTAAGTTGGCTTAGCTTTATTAATGGATACAAGAATCAAAAAGATAATGTTAACCTTGGCATACATGAATTTTCGCATGCGTTGAGGTTTAATAGTTTTCGTGGAAATGAAGAAGACTATCACATGAAATACTTTTTTACACAATGGTTGTGCACGGCCTACGAGGCCCACTACCAGCTAAAGAAGGGGAGAGAAAGTATTTTTAGAGCATACGGTGGCACCAATATGAATGAGTTCATTAGCGTGTGCTTTGAGCATTATTTTGAGTCACCCGAACAAATAAGAGAACAGTATCCGCATTTGTTTTACAACACTGCTATTCTGCTCAATCAATGCACCTTAAACGATCAAACCAACGTGGATATAAGAGAGCAAATGATCAACGACAAGAATTTATTGGTTGAGCCGCTGAACAATCATCAAATGAAGCAAAGTATTCGAGCAAGCTCTTCTATGCCTTTGATCTACATTAGCCTCTTTCTACTTGTTTTAACTGTATTTCGTACGGGCATTTTCTCAGGACCAAGTCTTGTTTTGACACTCCTAACCCTTGGGTTTTATTTGCGTTTAGAGCTAACACACCTAACGATTCAAGCAAATAGAAACCAAATAAACATTAGTAAAGGCCTGTTTTTTTTGAAGAATTGGAGCAAAAAAAAACTGCTTTTATCGCAACTCGTAAAGTTGCAGTATTCAGAAACAGAGGAGCTAACCGACATGGTGTTTATCTATTACAATTTAGCCGACAAACATTTTTATGAAGAATCGCTTGAATGCAATGCGCCAGAAGCCCAACAATTCATTCACCAACTGAGGCTTAACCGAGTGGCAGTGAATAGAGTTTAATTAGAATTTAATTTTTAGTATTTTAGCAAAAAAAAGCAAATGAAGTACGCTCAAATCCCAAATGGTTTATTTTCAGATAACCGTCATAAATTTAAAAGTCATTTAAAACCAAACTCTGTTGCCGTATTTTTTAGTAACGATATATTGCCCACCAACGCCGATGGAGCCATGGGCTTCAAGCAAAACAGCGATCTGTTTTATTTAACCGGTATTGATCAGGAAGATACAGTGTTGGTGATCTTCCCTGATGTAAAAGACGGAAAGCACACCGAAGTTTTGTTCATTAAGGAAACGAGCGAACTGATCGCTATATGGGAAGGGGCTAAGCTTACAAAGGATCAGGCAAAGGACGTAAGCGGCATAAAAAACATTTACTGGTACACCGAGTTTGATAAAATATTTAAAACATTCGCGTTTCAGGCAGAGAATATTTACCTCAACAGTAACGAGCATACCCGTCGATACATTGATACGCAAACTGCGGAAGACCGATTTAATAATCGCTTGCGCACCAATTACCCTTTACACACCATTCAACGCAGCGCGCCTATCATGCACAAGATACGCGCTATTAAAAGCGGTTATGAAATTGAGTTGATACAAAGGGCATGTGATATTACTGAAAAAGGATTCAGACGACTTTTAAATTATGTGAAGCCTGGAACATTTGAATATCAAATAGAAGCAGAGTTGATCCATGAATTTGTGAGCAATAAAAGTCGCGGTTTTGCATACGGTCCTATCATTGCTTCCGGAAAGAATGCTTGTGTATTGCACTATGTGGAGAATGACAAAGAATGCAAAGATGGTGATGTGATCTTATTAGACGTAGCAGCAGAATATGCGAACTATGCTAGCGATATGACCCGTGTTATTCCGGCCAATGGCAAATTTACCAAGCGCCAAAAAGAAGTGTATAATGCCGTGTTGCATGTAAAGAACGAAGCGCAAAAAATGCTTGTTCAAGGCAATACGTTTGACAAATATAACAAAGCTGTTGGTGATCTCATGACCGAACAGTTGTTAAAACTGGGCTTGATAAAACAAGATGAAGTAAAAAGTCAAAATCCGGCATGGCCTGCTTACAAAAAATATTTTATGCATGGCACCTCCCATTTTTTAGGCTTAGATGTGCATGACGTAGGATTCTTTTATGAGCCAATGCAAGCGGGAATGGTGTTTACTGTGGAGCCAGGAATTTATATTCCGGAAGAAAATTTAGGGATACGCCTAGAAGATAATATTCTTGTGACTACAGGCGAGCCTATCAATCTCATGCAAAACATCCCCATTGAAGCAGATGAAATTGAGGCATTGATGGCGAAGTAATTCTTTATCTAAATTTTAGTTTTAAGCGTTTTCAACGCGTATTTATTGCCGTTTGTATAAAAACTACAACAATTTAGCTTTCCTTTTGTTTTTATAGCATTGTATACGTAACTTTATGTAAATAACATTCTCATGAAAAAACTATTCATACTGATATTTAGCGCATTTACGCTTTCAATAACGGCCCAACAATGGGTTGACATGATGAAAGACACCAATGCCAATTTTTACGATATAAAAGCTTCTTTTGATAATTACTGGAAGGATAAAACTTACGAACGCGGTAATGGCTATAAGGCTTTTCAGCGCTGGGCCTGGTTTACAGAGCCACGTGTTTACCCTAGTGGAAACATGAGAACGGCTTCACGTGCTTATGCTTGGGAGCAATATCAGTTGTTTTTAAAAGAATCTCAAGGCGATCATAAGGGTAAGCCGGCATTTAGTTCTGCGGCTGTTACAGCTACAACGGCTAACTGGACCGCTTTAGGCCCATTTGGTTCACCAGTTGGAGGAGATGCGGGCCGCGTGCAGGTTATTAGAACCGCAACAAACAATGTTAACGTTATATACGTGGGTACTGCTGCCGGCGGTTTATGGAGATCTACGGATGGTGGCGCTTCCTATGTTACTTCTACCGATATGTTACCTTCTTTAGGTGTTTCAGATATTGCGGTGAGCCCTACTAATTCAAATGTGATATACATTGCAACAGGTGATAAAGATGCTGGTGATACCCACTCTACCGGAGTAATGAAATCAACCGATGGCGGTGTAACTTTTGCTAATACAGGTTTATTATGGACCACCTCACAATCCAGAAGAATTTATCGTTTGCTAATTGATCCAACAAATGCAAATAAAATGCTTGTTGCATCTTCAGTAGGTATTTACCGTTCGTTAGACGCTGGTGTTACTTGGTCATTGTCTTCCAACACGTATGTTTACGATGCTGAATTTAAACCAGGAGACCCAAACACAGTATATGCTGTTACATCAACAGGTTTATTAAGATCAACAGATGCAGGTGTTACATTCACAAACGTTGCAATTGCTGCTACCATGAACACCAATCGTTTATCGTTAGCGGTAACTCCGGCTAACCCGGCTTATGTTTATGTATTGGCCAGTGCAAACGGAAATGGATTTGGTGGTCTTTACCGTTCAATAAATTCGGGAGCAACCTTTTCAACCATGAGTACCACTCCAAATATATTTGACTGGGGAGTTAATCCAACCGGAACAAGTGGCCAAGGCTGGTATGATATTGCTATTGATGCCTCACCAACCAATGCGAATGAAATTATCGCCGGGGGAGTTAATACTTGGAGATCAACCAATGGTGGAACAACCTGGACCTTGCACACTCACTGGACAGGTGGTGGTGGAAAGCCTTACGTACATGCAGATTTACACCATGTGTATTATGCTTCTGGAACTACCATTTTCTTAGGTCATGATGGTGGTATTTCACGCACAACCAATGGGGGAACAAACTACACCACCATTAACGCTAATATGAATATTGCTCAGATCTACAAATTAGGAAACTCGGCAAGTACAGCTGGACGAATTGTTACCGGGCATCAAGATAACGGAACAAATTTATCTAATGGCGCTTCTTGGAGTGAAATATATGGCGGAGACGGAATGGATTGTTTCATTAGCTGGAATAACGACAACACTATCGTAGCATCATACGTGAATGGCGATTTTCAGCGCTCAACCAATGGTGGTGCTAACTGGACCAACATTGTGAGTGGCTTATCGGGGACAGCGGCTTGGGTTGCCCCAATCGTTCAAGATCCTGTAACGGCAAACACATACTATTGTGGTTACAGTAAAATGTTTAAATCTACCAATCAAGGAACAAGCTGGACAGCTATGGGAACCACAAACATGGGAACCTTAGATGAAATTTATGTGGCACCATCCAACCCAAATATTATTTACGCTTCTACTACAGGAAGCGTTTGGAAAACAATCAATGGCGGTACAACCTGGTCAAATATCACCAGTGGCATTCCAACTTCTTCAGCTCAAGTAACCGATATCACTTGTGATAATACCAATCCAAACAATGTGTATGTTACTCTTTCGGGTTATGCATCCGGCAATAAGGTATTTGGCTCAAATAACGGTGGAGCGAGCTGGTTCAATCATTCAGCAGGCTTACCTAACATCCCTGCAAACTGCATCATTTATTCAAAAAACACGGCTCAAGCACTTTATGTGGGAACAGACGTTGGCGTTTATTATCGCGAGGCAAGCATGCCAGCATGGATATTCTACAATACCGGATTACCAAACGTAGTGATTGATGAATTAGAGATTTTTTATCCAACATCTAAACTACGCGCAGCAACGTATGGTCGCGGTGTTTGGGAAACTTCATTATACTCCAACCCAACAGCTGCACCAAATGCTTATTTCACCAACCAGTACACTTCGGCTTGTGTAAATGTGCCTTTTGTGTTTAATGATATGTCTGCAAACGTTCCAACATCTTGGACATGGAGTTTCCCTGGTGGAGCTCCTGCAACATCAACAGTGCAAAACCCAAGCGTAACTTATGCAACCAGTGGAATTTATACAGTAACATTAAATGCGTCTAATGTAAACGGACCAAGTACGCCTTATACCACAACTATTTCGGTTATTAATACACCAACCGTAGCCATTCCTAACAAAACGGTTTGTTTAGGTCAAAATGCGGCATTGACCCTTACCAGTAATGCTACATCTAACGTTTGGTCAACCGGCGGCGTTGGTTTGAATTTAGGTATCTCGTCTCCAACGGCTTCTGCACTATATGGTTTCACGGTTTCATCTGGCGCTTGCCAAGTGAGTGGTAACGCAACGTTAACGGTAGTTGCACCTCCTCCAACTCCAACAATTGTAACTTCCGGAACGGTGCTAACAACAGCTTCAGCATCAACTTATCAATGGGAATTAAACGGTAGCCCTATTTCGGGAGAAACAAATCAAACCTTTAGTCCGGTATTAGATGGTTGGTATTCCGTTACCGTTTCAAGTAATGGCTGTTCTTCTACTTCTGTACCGGTTTATTTATCGGTTACAAGCCTAAGCAATCAGGCAAATACCCTAACTGGTTTAACAATTAGCCCAAATCCGGCTAAAGATCTTTTGAAACTGTCGTTTTTTAAGAACGCGAGTGAGCCGGTTAATTATCAAATCACAAACGTTTTGGGTCAAAAGGTATCACAAGGTATTTTAAAGATCGAAACAGTAAAAGAAGGCACTGTAAATATTCAAAATTTAGCACCCGGAACTTACTTTATAAAAGTTACTGAAACCAGCAACAGTTCTACAATTAAGTTCATAAAAGAATAGTTCTCTTTATTTTAAAAAAATAGACTGTAAGACTTGACGATTTACATAAAAATCGTTAATCTTACAGTCTTATTTAAAACTAAAGAAATTATGAATCAAGCCTCTACCCCCATTGATTATCTTCCAATTGTTTTAATGTTTTGTGTGGCCTTGGGCTTTGTGGTGGTAGCCATGGTTGGCTCTCATTTACTGGGTCCAAAACGCAACACCAAGATCAAATTAGACTCTTTTGAGTGCGGTATTGAAACTCAAGGTAATGCCCGCTTACCTTTCTCCATTAAGTATTTCCTAGTAGCCATCCTCTTTGTATTATTTGATATCGAGGTGATATTCATGTACCCATGGGCTGTGAACTTTAAAGAGCTGGGTATGCTAGGTGTGATAGAGGTTTTTTCATTCATTGCCTTGTTACTGGTAGGTTTTTACTACATGGTTTCAAAGAAGGCTTTAAAGTGGGAAGATTAATAATTTAAGAATTCAGATCTAAGAAGTGAGAAATGAAGTCTTGGTTCTAGTATCAAAAATCTAAAATAATAGTATGAGCAACGATAAATTAGTTAAACGTACAAAACTCGAAATGGCTAAGAGTCCGGAAGGAATCGAAGGACCGGGGTTTTTTGCTTCAAAACTGGAAGATGTGATCGGATTGGCACGCGCTAATTCATTATGGCCACTTCCATTTGCAACATCGTGTTGCGGTATCGAATTTATGGCTACAATGGCGAGTAACTATGACTTAGCACGTTTTGGTTCAGAACGTTTAAGTTTCTCTCCTCGCCAAGCAGATATGTTAATGGTTATGGGAACGATCTCTAAAAAAATGGGACCGATCCTTCGCCAGATCTACGAACAAATGGCTGAACCAAAATGGGTTCTTTCTGTTGGTGCTTGCGCAAGCAGCGGCGGTATTTTTGATACTTACAGCGTATTGCAAGGTATCGATCGTATCATTCCGGTGGATGTGTATGTACCGGGTTGCCCACCACGCCCTGAACAGATCATTGAAGGTATTTTAAAGATCCAGGAATTAGCGAAGAACGAATCGTTGCGTAGAAGAAATTCTCCTGAATACAAACGTTTATTGAACAGTTACGGTATAGAATAATCGATTTTAAATGAGTCAACAAGAAATATTAGATAAAATAAGCGAAGCCATTAAACAGAATGTTCATGGTGCTTTAGAATCTGCCGAATTGTTATACGATTTCCCGGTGATTACGGTAAATAAGGATCGTGTGCACGATGTACTGGCATTCTTAAAATCAGATCCTGAATTGAATTTTCATTTCTTGACCGATCTTACCGGTATGCAAACGGCAGATGAAAAACAACTTGGAGTGATCTATCATTTACACAACATGGTAAAAAATTACCGTGTGCGTATCAAAACATTTTTCGACATCAACAAGCCTGAGATACCTACTGCTACTGATATTTATCCGGGTGCAAACTGGATGGAAAGAGAAACGTATGATTTCTTTGGTGTGAAATTCAAAGGTCATCCGAATTTAAAGCGCATTTTAAATGTAGATGAAATGGATATTTTCCCGTTACGCAAAGAGTATCCTCTAGAGGATCAAACGCGCGATGATAAGGATGATAAAATGTTTGGTAGATAAGAACAATCAGGAGTTGGAACTCAAAAATTTTTTGACTTTCAACTTGTAACTTTTGACTTAAAAAAATGAGTAAAAAAGAGAATAATAAAAAGGAAGAAGGAACCTTTGATACAGTAGAGGAAAAAGAATATTCCATTCTGAATCTTGGGCCTACACACCCTGCTACACACGGTATCTTCCAAAACGTTTTAAAAATGGATGGCGAGATCATTCATGAAGCTACTCCAACCATTGGCTACATTCACCGTGCATTTGAAAAATTAGCAGAGCGTAGACCATACAACCAGATCACCACTATTACCGATCGTTTAAATTATTGTTCTTCACCGATCAATAATATGGGCTGGGAAATGACCATGGAGAAATTCATTGGCGCCGAGATCCCAAAACGCGTTCAGTATATGCGTGTGATCATTATGGAATTGTCGCGTATTGCCGATCACTTGGTGTGTAACTCCGTAATTGGTGTTGATACAGGTGCAATGACCGGCTTTTTATACATTTTTCAATGGCGTGAAAAGATCTATGATATTTTTGAATCGATCTGCGGAGCCCGTTTAACAACCAACATTGGTCGTATTGGCGGATTTGAAAGAGATTGGACACAAAAAACATGGGACTTAATTGATGCATTTTTAAAAGGCTATCCAAAAGGATTACAGGAGTTTGCTAATTTATTAGAGCGTAATCGCATCTTTATGGATCGTACAATAAATTGCGGACCAATAAGCGCTGAAATGGCATTGGACTATAGCTTTACCGGACCAAACTTAAGAGCAGCAGGTGTTGATTACGATGTGCGTGTTGCAAATCCATATTCATCTTACGAAGATTTTACATTTACTGTTCCGGTTGGAACCAGTGGAGATACATACGATCGTTTTATGGTGCGCCAGGAAGAAATGTGGCAATCATTAAAGATCATTGAACAAGCGATCAAGAACATGCCGAAGGAAGGTGGTTATCATGCCGATGTTCCGAGTTTTTATTTACCTGCAAAAGAAGAGGTATACAACAACATGGAAGCATTGATCTATCACTTTAAAATTGTGATGGGTGAAACAGATGTTCCAAAAGGCGAGATCTATCATTCGGTTGAAGGTGGTAATGGTGAGTTAGGGTTTTATATGATCAGCGATGGCGGAAGAACACCGTTCCGTTTGCATTTCCGTAGACCAAGTTTTATTTATTACCAGGCTTATCCGGAAATGATCAAAGGAATTATGTTATCCGATGCGATCATCACCATGAGTAGCATGAATGTGATAGCAGGAGAATTAGACGCTTAATGAAGTGAAAAGAATTAAAGTCAAAATTCAAAACTCTTTTGACTTTTGAATATTAAAATTTTGAATTTTTAAAAATGGGAGCACAAGTACACGGAACACAAGAGTTTAACAAGGCCAAACGCGCTGAAATAAAATTCAGTGAAGAGGCCATGGCAACTGTAAAGACCATTATGGCGAACTACCCGGAAGGGAAACATAAGTCGGCACTACTGCCCGTATTGCACGTGGCACAAGCAGAGTTTGGCGGATGGTTAAGCGCCGAAGTGATGGATTACGTTGCTGAGGTTTTAAAAATAAAGCCTATTGAAGTGTTTGAAGTAGCTTCGTTTTATACCATGTATAATTTAAAGCCTGTTGGGAAATGTGTGTTAGAAGTTTGCCAAACAAGTTCTTGCTGGTTAAACGGCGCAGAAGATATTGTAAAATACATTGAGAAAAAATTAGGCATCAAAGTAGGCGAAACAACACGCGATGGCATGTTCACATTAAAAACAGCAGAGTGTTTAGGTTCTTGTGGAACCGCACCAATGTTGCAATGCGGCGCTTCATATCACGAGAATTTAACCTATGCTAAAGTAGATTCGCTTTTAGAGAAATACAAATCAGAAGGCAAACAAAGAAATTATACAGATCTTGATTATCAAAACACATTGTAATTTATAATGGGCAGAAAATTATTAATACACAACGATAAAGTACCGGGTATTCATACTCTGGAAGTGTATCGTGCAAACGGCGGATATGCTTCAGTAGAGAAAGCATTGAAAACAATGACCCCCGATCAGGTAACCGATGAAGTAAAAAAATCGGGCTTACGTGGCCGTGGTGGCGCGGGTTTCCCTACCGGAATGAAGTGGAGCTTTTTAGCAAAACCAGAAGGTGTTCCACGTTACTTGGTTTGTAATGCCGATGAGTCGGAGCCGGGAACATTCAAAGATCGTTACTTGATGGAAAAGATCCCTCATGCATTGATCGAAGGAATGATCACCTCATCTTATGCATTAGGCGCAAAGCAATCATACATTTATATCCGTGGCGAATATTTTTATGTAGCTCGTATTTTAGAAACTGCTATCAGAGAAGCATACACTGCAGGCTTATTAGGAAAGAACATTTTAGGTACCGATTACTCATTAGACCTTTCGGTTCAAGTGGGTGGCGGTGCATACATATGTGGTGAAGAAACAGCTTTATTAGAATCGTTGGAAGGTAAGCGTGGTAACCCGCGTATCAAGCCGCCATTTCCTGCAGTAGCCGGTTTATGGGGTTGCCCAACGGTGGTTAATAATGTGGAGACCATTGCTGCTGTTTGCCCAATTGTGATGATGGGTGGCGAAGAGTATGCAAAAATTGGCATTGGAAAATCTACCGGAACAAAATTAATCTCAGCATCGGGACACCTTAATAAACCAGGTGTTTACGAAATTGAATTAGGTTTACCGGTTGAAGAATTTATTTATAGCGATGAGTATTGTGGTGGTATCCGCAATGGAAAAAAATTAAAAGCAGTAGTAGCAGGTGGTTCATCTGTACCTATTCTTCCAACCGAATTAATCTTAAAAACAGCTAAAGGTGAACCACGTTTAATGAGCTACGAAAGCTTGTCTGACGGTGGTTTCCAAACCGGTACCATGTTGGGTTCAGGTGGATTTATTGCCATGGATGAAGATACCAGCATTGTAAAGAATTTATTTACATTCACCCGTTTCTATCATCACGAGTCATGCGGCCAATGTTCGCCATGCCGCGAAGGAACCGGTTGGATGGAAAAAATATTGCAGAAGTTCATGAATGGTACCGCCAACGAATCGGATGTAGAATTGTTATGGGATATTCAAAGCAAGATCGAAGGCAAAACGATCTGTCCGTTAGGTGAAGCAGCAGCTTGGCCTGTGGCAGCAGCGATCAGACATTTTAAACATGAATTTTTAGAGATTGCTAAGAACAAAAAGTTTGTTGACGTGAGTCATTATAACCGATTAAATAAAGTAAGTGTGTAAGTAAAAAGAGAAAATTCAAAATTCAAAAGGAGCGAAACGCAAATGGCTTATGAAAGAGATATAAAGGAATGGACTTTAGATTTCGCTGTTTTGATTGTAAAGTTTTCTCATGAATTGAAAAGTAAAAATGTAGACACAGATGTTATATCGCAAGTTAGAAGAAGCGGAACTTCTGTAGGTGCGAATGTGAGAGAGGCAAAAGCAAGTAGTTCACGCAAAGAGTTGGCAAGGTTTTATGACATTGCTTTACGATCTGCAAATGAAACAAGTTTTTGGTTGGATGTTTTGAGAAGAGGATATGATATTGAAACAAAGAGAATAGAAGAAATAAAAACTGAATTAGAACAAATTGAAAAAGTACTAGGAAAAATAATAGTGAATCTTAAGAAGGTGGCGCAACCAACTTTTTAATTTTGACTTAAAAATTTTTAAATTTAATATGAAAGTAACAATAGACGGAATAGAAATTGATGTACCTAAAGGTACTACCATTCTTCAGGCTGCTCGTATGATCGGTCCTGAAGTGGCACCTCCTACGATGTGCTACTATTCTAAACTTAAAACAAGTGGTGGATATTGCCGTACCTGTATTGTGAAAGTAACTCAGGGAAGCACAGCCAACCCAAACCCAATGCCTAAGCCGGTAGCAAGCTGCCGTACCGAAGTAATGGATGGAATGGTGGTTCAAAACATTACGTCACCTGAGATACTAGAAGCACGCAAAGGTGTTGTTGAATTTTTATTGATCAACCATCCTTTAGATTGCCCGGTTTGTGACCAAGCTGGCGAATGTAAGTTGCAAGACCTTGGTTACGAGAACGGCTCTGCTAAAACACGTTACGAATTCAAACGTCGTGAATACGACATGATCGATATTGGTGACAAGATCAAATTACACATGAATCGTTGCATCCTTTGCTACCGTTGTGTTAAAACAGCTGAGCAGATAACAGATGGACGTGTGCATGGAATGATCCACCGCGGTGATGCGGCCGAGATCTCAACGTATATTGAGCAAGCCATTTCGAATGATTTTTCTGGTAATGTGATCGATGTTTGTCCTGTTGGGGCATTAACCGATAAAACGTTCCGCTTTAAACAACGTGTTTGGTTTACCAAGCCGGTAGATGCGCATCGCAACTGCACCAAATGTTCGGGCAAGGCTCGCGTATGGTTAAAAGGCGAAGAGGTTTTACGTGTAACTGCTCGCAAAGACCAGTGGGATGAAGTGGAAGAATTTATTTGCAACGAATGCCGTTATGATCACAAGAAAACTTCTGACTGGGTGATCGAAGGACCTTCACACATCAGCCGCGGAAGCGTGATCTCACAAAATCATTATGAGCATTTGAACGAATTAAAAGTTCAGATATTAAAACAACAAAAAGCACTTGGCTTTATTGAAATAAATAAAAGACCTTAAAAGATATGGTAGCATTCATCATTTATAAATTTATTATTTGCGCGATCATATTCGCCATCTCTTTAGGAGTTGCGGCATATGCCACTTGGTGGGAGCGTAAGTTCGCATCGTTTTTGCAAGATCGCGTAGGACCTAATCGCGCAGGACCTTTTGGTTTATTGCAACCATTAGCCGATGGTGGAAAGATGTTCTTTAAAGAAGAGATCATTCCAAATGTATCAAACCGTTTCTTGTTTATCCTGGGACCAAGTTTGTTTATGTTAACGGCTTTAATGACAGGGTCGGTTATTCCATGGGGACAAGATTTTGTGATCGATGGAAAGACCTATGCGGCTCAGATCACAGACATTAACATTGGTGTACTTTATGTATTTGGTGTGGTATCAGTTGGTGTATATGGTATTATGATCGGTGGCTGGGCATCAAACAACAAGTATGCTTTACTTGGCGCAATTCGTGCCTCATCACAAATGATCAGTTACGAGATCGCTATGGGTATTTCGGTAATTGCTTTGGTAATTACGGCAGGTGGTACCTTAAGCTTAAGAGAAATTGTACAACAACAAGATGCAGGTGTTGCAAACATTGTATGGCAACCGCTTGGATTTTTGATCTTCTTTATTTGTGCTTTGGCAGAGACCAACCGTGCACCATTTGACTTACCAGAGTGTGAAAGTGAATTAGTGGGTGGTTACCATACAGAGTATTCTTCAATGAAACTAGGTTTGTTCTTATTTGCTGAATACATCAATATGTTCATCTCTTCAGCGATCATGAGTGCATTTTATTTTGGCGGATTTAATTTCCCATTTGCGCAAGAATTATATCATGCGTTAGGTTTAGAGGCAGGATCAATTTGGATCAGCTTAATTGGTTTTGGCGTGTTCTTTACAAAGATCTGCATTTTTATCAGCGTGTTCATGTGGATCCGTTGGACCTTACCGCGTTTCCGTTACGATCAATTAATGAACTTAGGATGGAGAATATTAATTCCTTTATCATTATTGAATTTAGCGATAACAGTTGTAGTTGAATATTTTAAAGGAAACATACAGTTTTAATTTTGAAGAAAGCACTAAACATATTAAATAAGATAGCCAAAGGCGGCGAAGCGATAGAGCTTTACGGCATCTTGGTTATTGCACTAATTTCATTGTTTTAAAAAATAATAAATGGCATTACAATTAACGAATAGAAGTAAAGTAGTTTCAAATAAAGAACAGAGTTTTTCTGAAAGAATTTATTTGCCTGCTATTGTAAAGGGAATGTTGATCACCTTCAGTCACTTGTTTAAGAAGCGTCCAACTATTCAGTATCCTGAACAAAAACGACCTGTTGCTCCGGTTTATCGTGGTCAGCATGTTTTAAAGCGTGATGAGAATGGTGCAGAACGTTGCACTGCTTGCGGTATGTGCGCCGTTGCTTGTCCTGCAGAAGCCATTACCATGGAAAATGCTGAGCGTAAAAAAGGCGAAGAGAGTTTATACAGAGAAGAAAAATACGCATCTAAATATGAGATCAACATGTTACGTTGCATCTTTTGTGGATTGTGCGAAGAAGCTTGTCCGAAAGAAGCGATCTTTTTAACGGATAGAATTGTAGATGCAGAATATGAGCGTGACACATTTGTATACGGGAAAGATAAGTTGGTAGAGAAGATAGATAAGCGCATAGATGTAAGCAAGAGACAAACGATCGCTGTTACGGAATTTAAGAAGATACCAGGTACAAAACATAACGAGTTGTATGATGGTAAGGCAATAAAAAAAGGAAAACATTAGAAGTAAGAATTAATAAAACATGGATCTGAATAGCGGAGAAATCCTAAACTTCAGATCTGAAATAAAAAAACAATTATGTTAGGATACACAATAACGCAATGGCTTTTCGGGATACTTTCCTTCCTTGCGATCATGTTTGGTTTGTTGGTAGTGTTTAGTCGCAACCCGGTGAACAGCGTTTTATATTTGGTTATGACCTTCTTTTGTATTGCGGGTCATTATTTAATTATGAATGCGCAATTTTTAGCAATTGTTCATATAGTAGTATATGCCGGAGCTATCATGGTTCTCTTCTTATTCATCATCATGTTAATGAATTTAAATGAGGATACAGAGCCGCAACGTACCTGGTTAACCAAGATCATTGCTGCTGTTGCCGGTGGATTGATGTTGTTTGTATTGGTTGGTTCATTAAAAGGGTCAGAACAACTTTCACTGAGTGTTTATGGTTCTCCGCAAATTGGTTTAGTTAAAAACCTGGGTATTGTATTATTCAAAGACTTTTTGTTCCCTTTCGAAATAGCTTCGATCTTGTTATTAGCGGCTTTAGTAGGGGCAATATTAATTGGTAAAAAAGAAACGAAATAAGAAATTATGATCAACGGAATATCTATCAACTATTACATTTTGCTCAGCGCTATCCTATTTATCATTGGAGCGGTAGGGGTTATGGCACGTCGCAACTCAATCATTATTTTTATGTGTATTGAGTTAATGCTAAATGCGGTGAATTTATTATTAGTGTCGTTTAGCACGTTACATAACGATGCGAAGGGACAAGTATTTGTGTTTTTTATTATGGCTGTAGCAGCTGCTGAGGTAGCGGTAGGTTTGGCTATTTTAAGTATGATCTACAGAAATGTAAAGAGTATTGACACCGATTTATTAAGCAATTTAAAGAATTAGTATGATCAAGTTAGTAGGTTTAGTTCCACTTTTCCCTTTAATAGGGTTTTTAATCAACGGTTTTTTTGGAAAGAAGATGAGTAAATCTCTTTCCGGGATCATCGCTTCTGGCGCTATTTTAGCGTCTTTTGTGGTATCGTTGTTAGTGTTCTTAGAAGCAAGACATTTGCCGAATCATTCACAAGTTGTGAATTTATTCTCATGGATAAATGCCGGCTCTCTTTCTATTCCGTTTGAATTTGTGGTAGATCCACTATCAACTTGGTTCTTGTTGATCATCACTGGAATTGGTTTCTTGATACATGTTTACTCAACATCTTATATGCATGACGATGAGGGGTTCTCGCGTTTCTTTACCTACTTGAATCTGTTCGTATTTTTCATGTTATTATTGGTTCTAGGCAACAACTTCCTAATTATGTTTGTGGGCTGGGAAGGCGTTGGTTTGTGTTCTTATTTATTGATCGGTTTCTGGTTCAAGAACAACGACTATAACAACGCAGCGCGCAAGGCCTTTATCATGAATCGTATTGGTGACCTTGGCTTTTTGTTAGGCATCATCTTAATATTTGTAACCTTTGGCAGCATCAGTTATTCTGAAGTATTTGCAAAAGCAGGCACAGCATCAGAAGGAACAATTACCGCTATTGCTTTATTGTTGTTTATTGGAGCCATGGGTAAATCGGCACAAATTCCATTATACACTTGGTTGCCGGATGCGATGGCTGGTCCAACTCCGGTTTCAGCGTTGATCCACGCAGCAACCATGGTAACAGCTGGTATTTACATGATCGTTCGTTCAAATGTTTTCTATTCTATCAGCGAAGTCGCTTCTGAAACAGTTGCTATTGTTGGTGTTGCTACGGCTTTATTTGCAGCAACCATTGGTTTGTTTCAAAACGACATTAAAAAGATCCTAGCATACTCAACTGTTTCACAATTAGGCTTGATGTTCTTGGGCCTTGGAGTTGGTGCATACAGCAGCTCCGTATTTCACGTAACTACACACGCGTTCTTTAAAGCGTTGTTATTCTTAGGCGCGGGTTCGGTTATTCATGCCATGGGCGGCGAGCAAGACATCCGCAAGATGGGTGGTTTAGCCAAGCATATGAAGATCACCTTTATCACCATTGCATTGGCAACGGTTGCCATTAGTGGTATTCCGCCTTTCTCAGGTTTCTTCTCTAAAGATGAGATATTAGCACATACTTACGAGCACAGCCCTACTTTATGGTTCTTCGGAATGGTCGCTTCTATGTTAACAGCCTTCTATATGTTCCGCATGTTCTTCTTAACTTTCTATGGTAATTTTAGAGGCACAAAAGAACAACACCATCATTTACATGAGTCGCCTGCAGCAATGACCTTTCCTTTGATCGTACTGGCAATTTTATCGGTAGTGGGTGGACTGATAGGTTTACCGGAATTTTGGCATATGCCTAATTTTATTCGTGAGCATTTATCACCACTGATCTTAAGAAAGAACCCAAGCACTTTACCACACGATACCGAATGGATGCTGATGGGCATTGCGGTGTTAGCTGCTTCAGTTACTATTTATGTGGCTTATGTGATCTACCGTCAACGTAACATCATTCCATTAAAAGAAGGCGATAAGATGCCGGCATTACAAAAACTCATTTATAATAAATACTATGTGGATGAATTTTATGATGCCTTGATCAGAAAGCCGCTAGATGCGATCTCTAGTTTATTCTATAAGTTCATTGATAAGCAGATCATAGATGGATTAGTTGAAGGTGTTGGCAGCGCTGTTAAAGAAGTGGGTGGTGCCGTGCGTTTATTGCAAAATGGTAACATCAGCTTTTATTTGATCACCATGGTGTTGAGTATTGTATTTATTTTATTGTTCACGTTTTTAATTTAATTAATAGAGAATATTTATGTTAGCAGGTTCATTAATACTATTTCCTTTACTAGCCGCCTTTTTGGTGTTTATGGCTAAAGGAAAAGGCGCACGAAATTTAGCTCTTGGATTATCGGTAGTTCAGTTTGCTTTATCCTTAGTGGCTTTGTTTCAATTTAAACACAACCCCGATTCATCTCAGCTGATGTTGAATTGCACCTGGGTTAAAGCCTTAGGGATCCATTTTGCTGTTGGCTTAGATGGCATTTCTTTACTAATGGTATTATTAACCACCTTTTTGGTTCCGCTTATCATTCTTTCATCCTTTAAAAACAGTTACGAGAGAGAGAATATATTCTATGGCTTGATCCTATTGATGCAAATGGCATTGATCGGGGTGTTCATGGCAAACGATGGTTTCTTATTTTACATCTTCTGGGAATTAGCCTTGATACCAATTTACTTTATTTGTTTAATGTGGGGCGGCGAGCACCGAGCGAAGATCACGTTCAAGTTCTTTGTTTATACCTTGTTTGGTTCTTTGTTCATGTTAGTTGGTTTAGTGTATCTGTACAACAACTCTATCTCTATTGATGGAACAAAATCGTGGGCTATACAAGACCTTATCAACTCAGGCCATAGTCTTGGTGCCGACCAGCAAAGCGCTGTGTTTTGGTTAATATTTATTGCGTTTGCAATTAAAATGCCGGTATTTCCGTTTCACACATGGCAGCCCGATACATATGTAACGGCTCCAACTCAAGGCACAATGTTGCTTTCAGGTATCATGGCAAAAATGGGAACCTTTGGATTATTGAAATGGTTATTACCAGTTGTTCCTTTAGGAATGGAGAAGTGGGGTGGAGTTGCCATTGGTTTATCAGTAGCAGGCGTTATTTATGGATCGTGTATTGCCATTGTACAAAAAGATTACAAACGTTTATTAGCTTATTCATCTTTTGCTCACGTGGGTTTAATTGCTGCCGGTATTTTAAGTGCAACAGCACAAGGCTTGCAAGGTGCTGTATTGCAAATGGTGGCACACGGTATTAACGCAGTTGGTTTATTCTTGATCGCAGATATCTTATTACGTCATACCGGAACACGCGAGATTGAAAAGCTTGGCGGCATCCGCAGCATGAATGGGAATTTTGCTGTGTTGTTTTTGATCGTGATGTTAGGCGCTGTTGCTTTACCATTAACCAACGGTTTCCCTGGAGAGTTTTTATTGATCAATGGTGTATACCAGTTTAGTCCAATAATGGCTGCATTAGCAGGGCTATCTGTTATTTTGGGTGCGGTGTATATGCTCAGAAGCTATCAAGGCATTATGTTAGGCGAAAGAAAAGACAGTCATATTGCATTTGGTTCATTAGATGGAAGCGACAAAGCCATCTTGATCATTATTTGTGCGGCTATCATTGCCTTAGGTGTGTATCCAAAAGCATTAACAGATATAGCAGAGCCGGCAGTGAAAGCATTAATGGAGAATATTAAGTAATTAGAGTAGAATAAAGTATTATGAAAGGATTTTTGATTATAAGCGTATTAGGTGTGATCGCCATGTTGGCAGAGGTTTTCAAGTTCAAGAAAATTCTATTGCCATTGGTATTACTAGGCATATTATCGGCCTATGTACTTAATTTTATGGAGTGGCAAGCACCATTTAGCATTTCGTATTTCGACAACATGATCGGATTTGATAAAGTTGCATTAGCCTTTTCTGGTGTGATCTTGATCACTGCTTTCTTTTGGTTTATTTTAGCTAACAGTAATTACGAGAACGAATCGCACATGGTTGACCACTACGCCTTAGTGTTATTTGCGATCACCGGTGCTATTATGTTAACATCGTTCAAGAACATGACTACTTTGTTCTTGGGTGTTGAGATCATGAGTATTCCATTATATGTTTTAGCGGCGAGTAAAAAGAATAATGTGCTGAGTAATGAAGCGGGCTTTAAATACTTGATCATGGGCTCTTTTGCGAGTGCATTTTTATTATTTGGTATCGCTTTAATTTATGGTGCAACCGGTTCGTTCGACCTGAATGAGATTCGCGCTTACATAGCTTCTAACACAGGTAATATGCCAAGCTTTTTTTATGCAGGTATTGTGATGATGTTAATTGCGATGTGCTTTAAAGTATCTGCAGCTCCTTTTCATTTCTGGGCACCGGATGTGTATCAAGGTTCTCCAACAATTATTACGGCGTTAATGAGTACGGTTGTAAAAACAGCTGCTTTTGCGGCCTTCATGCGCTTATTCATGATCAGTTTTGCAGGCGTTAGCGAAACATGGACCTACATATTGGTAGTTGTTATTGCGGCTTCGTTAGTGATCGCAAACATTACCGCAGCGGTTCAAACCAACGTGAAGCGTGTATTGGCTTATTCGAGCATTAGTCACGCTGCATTTATGTTAATGGTTATTTTAGCGAATGTGCGCAGCAACTTATCGGTTAACGCCATTTTGTATTACTCATTGGCCTATTCTATTGGTAGCATAACTGCCTTTGGTGTATTGAATAGTGTAACAAAATACGGGAAAGAATCGTTTGATGAATTTAACGGTTTAGGCAAACGCAATCCGTTGTTGGCATTATGTATGACGGTGGCAATGTTATCCTTGGCTGGTATTCCTATCACAGCAGGTTTCTTTGCGAAGTATTTTGTATTTACAGCCATGATGACCACACCATTTAAATGGTTGTTGATATTAGCTGTTTTAACTTCGGCGGTAGGTGTTTACTATTATTTCAAAGTGATCATCGCCATGTATTTCCGTCAAGCAGATCATCACGAACCAATCAAGGTTCCTATGGCCAGCACATTGGTGATTGTTTTAACCGCCATTATTACCTTGGTATTAGGTTTAGTACCGGGCTATGTTGCCGAAATGTTTACATTTTAATTAACCATGAAAGCAATTGTAATAGGCTCTACAGGATTGGTTGGAGAGCATCTGTTGCAACTCCTTTCAAACGATAACCGATTCAGTGAAGTAACCGCCTTGGTTAGAAAGGCCGGAACAATTACTTCACCAAAACTCACTTATCAGATCGTAAATTTTGATCAGCTTGATCCGAAATGGATCAACGGTGATGTGCTATTTTGCGCCCTAGGAACTACCATTAAAAAGGCCGGAAGCAAAGAGGCACAGTTCAAGGTAGATTTTACCTATAATTATGTAACAGCTCAATTAGCAAAGCAAAACGGCGTGAAAACATTGGCGCATGTTTCTTCATTGGGTGCAAATGAGAACAGCGCAAATTTCTATATTAAAACGAAGGGCGAACTGGAATCAAAACTAAAGGCGCTGGAATTTGATAAGACCATCATTGCCCGACCATCTATTATATTGGGTGATCGAAAAGAATTTAGATTAGGAGAAAAAATTGGGATAGGACTTGTAAAAGCACTCACCTTTTTAATGGTGGGTCCGTTAAGGAAATACCGTGGCGTGCATGCCCAAAAAATTGCGAGATGTTTGATTGAAGAATCTTGTAACACAAACAGAAAAGGCTTTAACATCATTGAAAGCGATCGCATCTTACAATATTAAGAATGGAAGCCAAACCGGATATAGATAACAAAGAACGCATTGAATTAATGATTCGCACCTTTTATGGCGCCTTATTAAGCAATGTAGAGATAAAGCCGGTGTTTGCTAATACCGATTTTGAAAAACACATGCCACACATGGTTGCTTTTTGGAGTTTTGTACTGTTGGATGAGGCAGGCTATACCACCAATGTGTTTGATAAGCACGTGAATTTGGGAATAAAGAAAGAACACTTTGGGATTTGGTTAAAGCACTTTGAGAACACCATAAACGGTTTGTTCGAAGGCCCTAAGGCAGACCTAGCGATACAACGTGCTCAGGTGATAGCTTATACATTTGAAAAGAAACTGGAGGCATTAGGTAAATTGGCAGATTAACCAACAAGCACCTTGTTGATAAGAGATAGGTCTTTAACAATAAAAGCCCTATTGTTTTAAATAAATTTGAATAAAATAATAGAAATGAAAATCATCAATAAGTACAGCATTATTTTTTCTCTTGCATTGGGTGCTTGTGTACCAGCGAGATTGTTGGAAGAAAATAAAACAAAATTAGCAGCATGCGAAACTGAATCAGCAGATGCAAAAAAAGCGAAGCAAGATGCAGAGAGTAAGTATGCAGATCTGAAAGAACAATATGCAAAAGACCTGAAAGCCTTAGAGGGCGTGAAGCGTGACACGGCTATCATTAGCAGTAACTACCGTAACCTCACACAAAAATACGATAAGTTAGATGTGTTGAACAATCAGTTAATGGATCGCTTGAATAAATTATTAGCAGGCAGCGAAAAAGATAACGCGAAGTTGAGCGGCGATCTGCAAATGACACAGGAACAACTATTAAAAAAGCAAGATGAATTAAAATTGCTGGAAGCAAAATTATTATTGCAGAAAAAAGAATTGGATGATCTTGCTTTACAGCTAAAGGCTCGTGAAGCGCGTGTGAACGAGCTTGAGGCAATATTAAAACAAAAAGATCAGGCAGCAGCCGACTTGAAAAAGAAATTGCAAGATGCCTTATTGGGCTTTGAAGGAAAAGGCTTGACCATCACACAAAAGAACGGAAAGATCTATGTGAGTTTAGATGAGAGTTTGTTATTTGCTAGCGGTAAAACAGCTGTAGAACCTAAGGGTGTAGAGGCTTTGAAGAATGTAGCGAAAGTGTTGGAACAAAATCCGGATATTAATATTATGGTAGAAGGACACACAGATGATGTGCCAATGAAGGGCGCAGGAGAGATCAAAGACAACTGGGACCTTAGTGTGATGCGTGCTACATCGGTTACTAAGATCATGATGAACAACGCTAAAATAGACGGAAAGCGCATTACATCAGCCGGTAGAGGCGACTACTTCCCGCTAGATCCGGCCAAGACAGCCGAAGCGCGCAAAAAGAACAGAAGAACAGAGATCATTTTAACCCCTAAGTTAGATGAACTTTTAAAAGTGTTGGGCGACAACTAATTTTATAGATTCGAAGTAATTTCTTACAGAGGGTATTTTAACAAAAGGGCTAAATATTAGCCCTTTTGCTGTTTATAGGATCGACCTACTTTGTATTAATATATTGTAAATCAAGAAATTACTATCTTTAAACAATCTTTAAACAACAGTTAAACAACACTTAATGAATAATTTACTTATACCTAATTAATCAGTTAAACAACATAATTTACAGTAATAAAGCACCTAGTTTAAGTAATTGCAACTAAACGCTTGTTATTCAGTATATTTTTCATATTTTTACAACTTTATTAACAAGTAATTAACTTTTTTGGGCCATCTTTCCTGTTTCGAGTGCCTATAAACACCGCAACGCAGGGCAAATAGCTTTAAAAGGTGAATACAAGCAAAGTAAAGCCATGAAAAAATTAAGTGCTGAAGAGTTTGCTCAGCTGCCTATCAAGGGCAAGGGGCGCAGTTCTATTGTGTTTAATTCATTGATCAATTTAAAGGAAGGTGAAGGCCTTTTAATTGAGCAAAAAGACTGGAACCGGAAATCGGCACCCAGCACACTTATTCGATACATTGAAAAAAAGTATCAAATGAAGTTCTCTTTCGGAACGCTTACTAACGGCACCGGCTGGGCTGTTCAGCGCATCAACGAAATAAAGAAAGAGGCTGCTAAAACGGAAAAAGTTAAAGTAGCGCAGCCAAAACAGGACGATGAACGCCTAGCGCTCAAATCAGAACTCACCCTTTTTTATTTAGGAAGAATATCCATCAACAAGATCGAACGCATAGAAGACACGCTTAAAGCCTCGATGATGAATTTTTGGAAGGCGGATAAGAAAGTGCTGGAAGAGCTCTTCTACGAGATCATAGAAGGCCTTCAGCAACAAGGACACATTGTTGTTGAAAGTGAAAAGACCTACATACCACTGAAACAGAATTAGAATCTAGAGACATAAAAAAATCCCCCAACAATTCTGTTGGGGGATTTTTTATTTGAGTTTGTTACGAATTAAGAATTCACTAATAATTTAAATCCTTTACCGTGAATGTTGATGATCTCAACTTTGCTATCATCCTTTAAGTATTTACGCAATTTCGCAATGTAAACATCCATACTTCTACCGTTAAAGTAGTTGTCATCCTGCCAAATGGTTTTTAACGCAAAGCCTCTGTCTAACACATCGTTTTTATGAACGCATAACAAACGTAATAACTGACTTTCTTTTGTAGTTAATTTTTGTTCGTTAGTGCCTAATTGCAATAATTGTTTTTCAGAATTGAAATTGTAATTACCAACTTTAAAATTCACTTCTTCGCTGTCGGTTGAACGAACTTTGTTGCTTCTTCTTAAAACAGCATTTACACGAGCCAACAATTCTTCCATGCTAAATGGCTTGGTCATATAATCATCTGCGCCGGCATTAAAACCTTCTATGGTATCTTCTTTCATGCTTTTAGCAGTTAAAAAGATAATAGGCGTATTTTTATCGCTCAGGCGAATTTCCTTGGCTAAGGTAATTCCATCCTTAACAGGCATCATCACATCCAATAATAAAAGATCATAAGTGCCTTTAAAGAACAGTTCAGATCCTTTTTGGCCATCTTCGGCTAATTTGGTTTCAAAGCCCTTAGCGTCTAAATATTCTTGTAATAAAGGTCCTAAACTTGGGTCATCTTCAACAAGCAATATTTTGGTTTTAACATTTTCCATAGTTTCCAATTGTTAAATTTTAATTAAAGATAATCAGAAAATGTGCCAAATTTTAACATTTAACATTTATTTTCAAAAGGAAGGCTAATGATAAAGGTGCTTCCTTTGCCCAATTCGCTTTGAACCTCAACGGTTCCGCCATGTTTTTCAATAACAGCTAAAACGTACGATAAACCCAGGCCAAAGCCTTTTACATTATGTACGTTACCGGTTGGCACACGGTAAAACTTATCAAATATCTTGCGCTGGTTTTCCTTACTAATTCCAATTCCATTGTCTTTTACCGACACTTTAATGCCATTTTCGGTGTTTTCGGTCTTAACCGTTATTTCGGGCACACCTATGGTGTATTTAATGGCATTGTCAATTAAATTAAAAACAATATTGGTTAAATGTACCTTGTCGGCCATAAGTTTATAGCGTTGAGCGGTGAGTGCCGTGTGAATGCTCCCGCCTCTTTGACTGATGAGTAATTGTGTATTGTTGATGGCAGTGTTAATGATGTCGTGCAGGTCTATTTCCACCAGCTTTAGTTTAAACTCTCCTTTATCCAGTATGGATGTTTGCAGGATGCTTTCCACCAAAACACTCAGGCGTTTGTTTTCCTCGCGTATCATTTTGAGGTAGCGACCTTGTTTTTCGGGCGTTTGGCTGATGGATGAGTCGCTTAACATTTCGCTAGCCAATGAAATGGTACTAATGGGCGTTTTAAACTCATGCGTCATGTTACTGATAAAATCGTTTTTGATCGTAGAGAGTTTCTTTTGTTTTAAGTTGGAAGCCAAAATGTAATAGAAAGAGAACACAAAGATAAGTACAACTATAATTGAGGTGAAGAGCAGCGGATACATGCCTTTAAAGATATCGCGCTGTTGGTTTGGGAATTGAACGATCAAATATTTAGGATCAATAAAACTATTGCTGGGAGAAAGAGAAACTTTATAGTGAATACCAACTGAATCCACATCTGCTTCTGCAAACTTCAGGTTTGTTTGATTGCGACTTCCGGGAAAAAGATTGGTGATGTAGTAAATGTATTTTGCATTAACGCCATTGTTCTTTAACTCAAATTTTAAAACCGAATCAAGCACCAAGGTGTCTATCTTTTGCTTATAGTTATTATAAGAATCTAAAAAATATTCTTCTTTAAAAAAATCATTGCCTGCTTTTGCCGATGTTTTAAGATCGTTGAAATCGGCCATGGGATTGCTTTTAGACGACTTGATACTATTTAAAAAAGCAGAGAAATAGGGATTCAGGCTCAGAGAGGAATCAATTAAAACATCTTTAGAAGTGAATCTGCTGCTCCGATGTCCATTGCTATCGATGGTTAATTCTTCTGAAAAACGAAAACTAGGGAGTCCGCTTTTTTTACCATTTAGTAAAGGCGAGTTTATTTTTATTCCTTGACGTTTAATACTGGTTCGCTTAAAGCCATTAATGGTATCTAGTTTCTCCAGTTTTTGCGAAGTAATATTTAATGCTTCATTCACTTTTTGTTCAAACACTTCTTCTTTTATGCGGAAGTCGCTTTTGATCCAATAGATCTGAATAAGAATAAGAGTAGCGAGTGCTACCGAAAACAATACCGTGATGAATATCAAATGCTTTTTGGTCATTTAATTTCAAAGATAAGAGATAAACGGCTTGTAAGGGTATTAAAAATTACTAAAATTATACGGCACCAATAACCTTATTCCTTAGGCGAGTTACTGCTTCGTCAGCCGGAGCAATGGTTTCATAGGTATACTTGATATCGTTTTGTGAGATGATATCACTTAGAATGCTGGAAATGGTTGACATATCGTTCATGATGAACATCGCATTTTTATCCAGATCGTTTTGGCCTAACAGCACAATGATATTATCAAGTGTTTCTTTGTGTTTAATGATGGCCTTCACAATCCCTTCAGAAGGTGTTTTTTTAGCAATTTGACAAGAGGTGTAGAAACCTTCAACCCAAACACCGGCAATAATTAACGCCGAAGTAGCAGGGCGGTTGTTTGCTTTTAGGATCTCGTCTGTTTGTTTGAAAGCAATAGTAATGATCTGCAAAGTAGAGTCTTTATTGTCTCTTTGAGCATCCATGCGATCGAACATCGATTGATCGAAAGCTTTGTTCACACCTAATTTTTGTGCTAAAGAATTCACACATTTTAAGAACAATAAACTTTCTTGTGTTTGGTCAAAAACACCAGCCACGCTGAGGTCAGAGCCATACACACCAAGGTTTAAGGCAATGTAAAGTTCTGTGTTATAATTTTTAAGATTGTCGGGTTGATTTAAGATCTCGGTATCGTACTCCAATTTATTTTCGTCTACCAACTTCAATAATTCACCTCTGTCTGGCAAAGAATTAAATACGTTTTGAGCGCTGAGTTTTGTTTTTTGAACAGCAATAGCAACACTGTCACTAATATCAGAAATATCATCCGTTTTATCACTCTCTTTGCAAGAAGGAATTGCGAGTGCAAAAAAGCTAACAGTCAATAAGCTAAGTAATTTTCTCATAGGCTTAAAGCAAAGATAGGAAAATTTTTACTTTTTCACACCGTTTACATAGTTTATTCGGCTTAATTCCTTGCCATTTCTGTCGTAAAAAATCCACTCTCCGTGGGCTACAGATTGCACTTTGTCTTTTCGTCTTTCTTTAATTATCTTATAATTGGTTACACTTTGCAGTTTGGCATTGGTATAGTAGCTTAGGCAAGTACCGCTTAATTTACCATCTTTAAAGTGCTGGATCTTATTGATACCGCCCGTTTCGTAAAAATACTTCCATTCGCCCGTTTGGTGTCCTTTTCGGTATTTCCCTTGTGTATCAATAAAGTTGCCTTTTTCAAACCATTGTTTATAGGCACCGTGTTTAATTCCGTTCACGTAAGCGCACTCTTCACGGGGTTTACCGGTATCGTACCAATACAGCCATTTACCGTTCTTTTTACCCTTAGAGTTGTAATTACCTAAATAGTTTTGTTTACTATTCATGTGCCAGCCGCTCCATTTACCGGTAATCACACCGTTTGTAAACGAACCTTCATCTTTTTTATTCCCATTATCCCACCAGCTTATCCATAAACCATTCTCTTTTCCGTTTACATAATCTCCTTCTTGTAGTTTTTGTCCGTTCTCAAACCAGGTGGTCCAAGTGCTGTCTTTAACATCATTCTTGTAATTTCCTTTTCGCCATTGCTGACCGGTTTTGTAGTAATACATCCAGGTGCCGGTTTTTTTATCAGCCAAATAATTCCCTTCATATTCTACCTTTCCGTTGTTGTAATAGTAGGTCCATTTATCGTTTCGTAAATTATCCACAAGCGTTCCTATCATTTCAGGCTTGCCTTCAGGCGTGTAAAATTTCCAAACACCGTTCTTTTTATTGTTGATGAAATTGCCTTCGCTTTTTAGTTTATGGTTTGCAAAGTAGCTGGAGTAATAACCGTTGAGGTTTCCGTTTTCGTATACAGCTTCGTAATCGAGTTCGCCATTGGGATGAAAGTAGCGCCAGGTGCCGTTTTGCAGGCCGTCTTTATAAGACCCCATAGCACGGATAATGCCGTTATCATAAGTTGCCGTTAAGCTACCATTGCCATTACTTATTAATGCATTGCCTTTAGAGTCCCATAAATTAATAACAAACAATATGCTGTCTTTGTATACCTTATCAAATTTTGGTTTGTTGTTTTCGTAAACTTCTGTCCAGCTGCCACAAGGCTTATTGGCACAGTAGTCTTGCGTTCCTTTTATTTTTCCGTCTTTGTAATATAAAAATACGCGACCTTCTTTTTTATCCTTTTCAAACGAACCTGTGCTTTCTTTTTGTCCGTTGTCGTAGTAATACGCCCATTCTCCTTCTTTTTTGCCGTTCACAAAATTCTCCACACTTTTTTCTTTCCCGTTCTCGTGATACGAAACCCAGGTGCTATCGGGCAAGTTGTTTGTAAATTTGGTGATCTGTGCAATTTGCCCGTTACGGTAGCGGTATACATTGGTGCCCCATTTTTTGCCTTTTAAAAAACGTTCAGTTGCTTTTATAGCGCCATCTTCGTAATAAAAGGTCCACACACTATCTTCTTTGCCGTAATTGTAAAACCCTTTACGACTCAACTTCCCGTTTTTATAATATTCGAAAAAGGCACCATGCGGCATGCCTTTGTAGTAATCGGTTTCCGATTTTAAACTGGTTTGTTCAAGATTGTAATACTCTTTTTTAAGTTGAGCATAAGAGAGGTTACTTAAAAATATAAGCAGTAAAATAATACGGTAATGCATGGTATAAAAATATAGGTCATAATGCTTGTTAGGGCACTTTGTTACAAATGTTGTGAACAGGAAGTAGTTATTTAGATAGGGAGTAGCAAAAAAAAGGGAGACAATTACTGCCTCCCTTTGCAAATAAGCGAACTAAAGCTTAGTTATTCTTAAAAAAATCGTCGTAACTCACCTCTTTGGTGTTTAACGAACAAGTTGATTTTACCAGATCTAATACTTTACGGGTGTACATGTTCTCATAGATCTTTTGCGCTTCTTTTTCCTTACTTAAAAGGTTAGCGGTAATTTGGTTCACTTCCTCATCAGTTGGTTGTTGGCCGTACTTAGCATATTCTGAACGAATGTATGCTTTTGCTTCTTCAGCAGCTTCTTCAGCATTCACCACAATGTTGTTGTTCTTAATGATCTTGTTCTCGATCAATTTCCATTGCATTGATTTTGCATACATTGGATATTCTTTTTCTAATTGCTCTTCAGAGATCGGTTTCTCATTCATAGCCATTAACCAACGTTTTAAGAATGTATCAGGTAAGTTTAACTTTAATTTATCTACCAATGTTTTTTCGATCTCTTGTTGTAAGAAACGATCAGCATCTGCTATAAACATTAAGCCCAATTCACTTTTGATCTTTTCTTTGAACTCTTCTTCAGTAGTAACAACACCAGGTCCGTAGATCTTATCAAACAGGTCTTGATCTAAGTCAGCATCATCTAAACGTGCAATGTTCTTTACAGTTAATTGTAGGTTTGAACTGAATGTTTCAGCTAATTCTTTATCAATTCCTAATGAAACACTTTTATCTAAAGCAGTTTCGTATAGGTCGTTCACGTTCATTACGATCTTATCTTCTTTTTTAGCACCAACTAATTTTCCTTTAGCAGTTTCGTTCTTTAAACGGTCTAATCCAACACTGGTGCTTTTGTATACACCACCTGCCTTAATGGCACCGGTTTCGTCTAACTCGTTAATGTCTACAAACAATACATCTTTTTCAGAAGCTGTTTCAGGATTTACTGGTTTACCGTAATTTCTTCTTACATCTTTAATGTATTTGTTCACTAACTCGTCATCAATTTTAACGGTTTTGTAATCAAAGCTCATATCGTTCCCCAACTTCACATCAAACTGAGGTGCTAAGCCTATTTGGTAAGTAAATTCAAAATCTTTCTGATTTTCAAAATCTACCGGTGTTTCTTGCTTAGGCATTGGATTTCCAAGGATATCCAATTTATTTTCTTCAATGTATTTATAGATCGAATCGTTCAATAATTTATTGATCTCATCTACTAAAATTTGTGTACCGTATTGTTTTTTGATCAATCCTTCAGGCACTTTACCTTGACGGAAACCAGGCATTGAAACTTGCTTCTGTGCTTTTTTCAATCCTTCTTTTATTTTTGGTTCGTAGTCGGCAGGACCAACGGAAATAATAATTTCAGCATTTAAATTATCTATCTCTTTCTTAGTGATGTTCATCATGTGTTTTTTTAATTGGGGAGCAAAAATAGTGATTTTTTATAAATAAAAAGCCTGTTAAGGATATTCCCAAACAGGCTTAATGTTAAAAGGGTTTAAATTTAGTCGTCTGCCGGCTCTGGAGCTGCAATTGGTTTCGCTTTTTTAGCTTTCATGCTCGATGGCCAAATCACATTAATGACCTCGTTATGAGCCGTGATCAAGGCTTTGCTTACACCGTTGGTAATGGTAACGTTTTCATTGGATTTATCTTTCCAGCTTCTTTTCACCTCTTCATAGGTTCCGTCGCTTAAAAGCGTATAAAACTTAACAACTTTACCTTTTAAAACTTCTGCTTTACCGCTGTTACAAACCGCTTTTGCGCCAACTCTACTGGTAATGATCACATCGGTGTAAACGCCATCCTTTACTTCTTCAGCGCCTCTTTCTTCAAACTTTATAGCCCACTTGTTATAGCAGTTCACTTCTGTTTTTACATCCGATTTTTGAGAATAAGCAAAATGGCTGGCAAACACGATGGATAGGGTAAAAAATATAATTTTTTTCATACAGTAAATTAATAATAAGAGTTTAAATATAGAAAAAAACCTGCAAAACGCCTAAATAAAATTATTTTAACGTTTCTATTTATATAATAATATATTATTATATACCCTGCCGGGATGGCCTATTGGAGAGCACAATGCTATAAATTGTGGCAATCAATCGCGTTTTTATGTAGTTATTTTGTCGGCAAATTAGGTCATATGCTCATTAAAACATTTGGATACACCGTACACGGAATCAACGCTACGCAAGTAACCGTAGAGGTAAACATTTCACAAGGAATAAATTTTTATTTGGTTGGATTAGCCGATAGCGCGGTAAAAGAAAGTCAGCAACGCATTAGTGCCGCACTTAAAAACCATGGGTACAAAATGCCGGGCAAACAGATCACGGTGAACATGGCGCCTGCTGATATTCGTAAAGAAGGGTCGGCTTACGATCTCACCATTGCCATTGGCATACTAGCTGCCAGCGAGCAAATAGGTTGTTCGCACTTAAACAATTATGTGATCATGGGCGAACTGGCGTTAGATGGAGAGATACGGCCTATACGCGGGGTGCTTCCAATTGCTATTAAAGCCAAGCAGGATGGTTTCAAAGGAATTATTTTACCCGAACAAAACACCTCCGAAGCCGCTGTGGTGGATGGTTTGGATGTTTATGGTGTAAGATCTATGGACGAGGTGATTGAATTCTTTAAGTCGGATGGCACTAGTTTAACTAAAAAGAACATTGATATTCAGGCAGCATTTTTAAACTCCATTAACGAGCTCGACCATGATTTTGCCGATGTAAAAGGGCAGGAGAGTATTAAACGTTCGCTAGAGATAGCCGCAGCAGGGGGTCATAATGTGATCCTGATTGGGCCACCCGGCGCAGGAAAAACCATGTTGAGTAAGCGTTTGCCGTCTATTTTGCCGCCACTAACATTAGAAGAAGCCTTAGAAGCCACCAAAATTCATAGTGTAGCCGGCAAAACAAACAAAAGTACGGTTGGCTTGGTAACACAACGTCCGTTTAGAAACCCGCATCACACCATCAGCGATGTGGCGTTGGTTGGTGGTGGCAATAACCCGCAACCCGGCGAAATATCTTTGGCGCATAATGGCGTTTTGTTCTTAGACGAACTCCCGGAATTTAAACGAACTGTTTTAGAGGTGATGCGCCAGCCGTTGGAAGATCGCATTGTAACCATAAGCCGTGCAAAGTTTAGTGTGGAATATCCGGCCAGTTTTATGTTGGTGGCCAGCATGAATCCTTGTCCGTGTGGGTTTTACAATCATCCCGAAAAAGAATGCGTTTGCTCACCTGGGGTTGTACAAAAATACTTGAATAAGATCTCGGGTCCTTTGCTTGATCGCATTGACCTGCACGTGGAGGTTACGCCGGTTTCGTTTAACGAGCTCAGCAATAACCAACAAGCAGAATCGAGTAAAAGTATTCGCGAACGCGTGATCAAAGCCCGTGAGATACAAACAAAACGGTTTTCAGGGTTTGACGGAATTTATTGTAACGCCCAAATGCGCCCAAAGGAGTTAAAGGAATATTGCGACCTAGACGCAGCGAGTAGCAGTTTATTGAAGAATGCCATGGAGCGATTAGGCCTCTCGGCAAGGGCTTACGACCGTATTTTAAAAGTAGGAAGAACAATAGCCGACTTAGATTGTTCGGAAAATATCACTACACAACATATTGCAGAAGCGATACAGTTTAGAAGTTTAGATAGAGACAATTGGGCAGGTTAAATAAAAAGAACTAAATTTAATTAATAAATCACCTGGTATTTAATTGAAAAAAACAGTCTTATATACGATCGTATTTGCTTTTTTGATAGCGTTGAATTGTTTCCCGCAATTTAATCGCACCAAATTTTTGTACGAATTTCGGATGTCTGATCTCAAAGGAAAAGTGAAGTTGGTTGCCGGCGTAGAGTATGAAAAGATAAAAGATATTTATCCGCTTATACAAGATACACTGGAGAAGATCCGCAAGAAGGTTTTTGCTAATTCGTCCAGCAAAGAAGCCCGCTTTTTGTTTGATAAGATCGATATCAGTCAGGAACTTTATTACATGCGTTTTTCAAAAGCCGCACTTAAACTTGAGACCTGTTTGAGCACAAACGCTTTAACCATTTATGATTCCATTTACTGCTATGGAAAACTGAAGAACGTTTTTATTAAGTTAGGAAACTTAAATAAGTCTATTGAAGCCAATACCATGTATGATAAGCTGGCGCGGCAGATCAATACACAAGAGTACCTGAATAATGTGGTAAAAAAGAGCAAGATCTACGATATGTTTGGCTTGAACAAGCAGGCCATCATCGAAAAACGTCGCGAGATCATTGATGAATTGCCAGCCAGAAAGAACGATACGGATTTTATTGCGGGTTTTTATAATGATATTGGCGTATACTTTAATCGATTGCAAAATTCGGATAGCGCCATTGTGATGTTTAACAAGGCAAATGAATTAATAACAAAAAAATTAAGCTATACCCCAAATAAGGAAAACTACCTTTTCTTTAAGGGATTAATTGAAGGCAACATGGCTTTAGCATATGTGAACAAGGGTGAATTGAAAAAAGCATTGCCGCTTTTAAAAAAGGATATTTATTACAGCAACAGGGTAAGTGATTTTGAAAGTGCGTTTAATAGTTGCGCATTGCTGTCTCGCTGTTACATCAAGCTAAAAGAATCAAAACAGGCTCAAATGTATGCCGACTCGGCTTTACAGCTGTGTAACGCATTGAACAGACCAAAAGTAACGCTCAAGCTTTTGCTACTGCAAGGAGAACTGTTAGATCATTTGGGACAAGCATCGCAAGCAGTGGTTAAGTACCGAACTTACATTAGCCTAAAGGATTCTATCTCTGATAGCGAAAAAGAAATGCTCTTGATCAATCAGCAAGTGGCTCTAGACATTCAAAATAAAGACCTGGAGATCCTCGAAAAAAATACGCAGATCCAAAACTCCAAAATAAACGAAGAAAAACAAAAGGCCTTCAGGGCTTATCTGATGGCGGGTTTGATCATTTTGATCATCCTCATTGTTTTCTTGTTTTACACCAACAATAACAGTAAGAAGAGAGAGTTGGAATTATCACAAAAGAACGAACAGATCCAAAAACAAAACAAACAAATTGAATCATCGTTAAAAGAAAAGGAATTATTGTTACGCGAAATACATCATCGTGTAAAAAATAATTTACAGATCATTAGCAGCGTGATCAATCTACAGGCCGATAAATTAACTGATGCGCATCTAAAAACTATCCTCGAAGAATTAAAGCTTCGCATCTCTTCCATTGCCCTTACACATCAGATGCTGTATCAAAAAGAAAGCGTGAATACTGTTTTATTACATGATTACATTCAAAACCTGGTGAAGCAGATCATAGGCAGTTATGATGATAACCGTATTCATTTAGATGTGAAAATTGAACAAAAAAACATATTGCTTAACATTGACTCTGCTATTCCGTTGGGCTTATTGATCAACGAAATTTTAACCAACTCTTTTAAGCATGCGTTTAAAGCGAAGGAAGGCGGACAAATTGTTTTAACTGTTCGTGCAGTAGGAAAGAATATTGAGTTAGTGATAAAAGATAACGGAAGAGGTTTGCCTAGCAATTACCAAGAACTCATTAAAAAACCAAAGAGCCTTGGCTTCGAATTAATAAGCATTTTAACCGAACAGCTTAATGCTAAGTTGGAAATAAGGAATGAGAATGGTGCGGAATTTAAATTAAACTTTACAGTTTAAAAGATCCGTTTCAAATGAATGTTATCCGGAATTCTGAAGATCAACGGGAACTTCTCTACTTTCACTGAGCTACTATCTAAACCAAATGCCTTAGATTCACTTAAGCTAAATCGCTTGAGCAAGAAGTAGAAATTTAAGATCAGTTTTTCAAAGAATGGCAGTTCATTGTCGTAAGAAAGATATTTCTCGATCACCACAAATTTAAAATCACCAATAATATTGTTTTTGCTTAACGACTCGTAACGGCTGGTGATATCCACCTCTTTGTTTTTTACCAGATCCTCTACTACGTTTCTGAACATGAGATTCACACGTGGTGCAACTCTAAAACCTAGTTTGAAATCCACGCGAATAATGTCATCCTCGGCCACATGCGTAACCTTGTACTCCATGCGATATGGCTCATCCATTACATCCACATGCACAAACCAATAAATATCGGCACGCTTTGGCCGCTTTTGTAAAATAGAGTAGATCACCTTTGATTCAATTTCTTCCGGGTTATTGGCACTGGTCATGTATACCAAGTGTGTTGCGTATTTCGGTATGGTTTCGTCTCTGCTTAAGTCAACCAATTTGCTTTGATGATCGGCAAGTTTAACAACATCCACATAACGCGTTCGGATCTTTTTAGCTAAATACCAAACTGTCATTACCAATATTAAAACACTAGCAATTAAAAGCGTGATCCAACCACCATGAGTAAATTTACTGAGGTTTGCAGCTAAGAAAGACAATTCGATGATCAAATATAATGTAATGATGAAGTAGATGAAAAAACGATTGTAACGTTTTAAGTGCATGTAAAAATTTAATAAAGTAGTTGTCATTAACATACATAACACAATGGCTAAACCATAAGCCGCTTCCATGTTAGCCGACTCTCTAAAATAAAGCACAACGCCTATACAGCCTGCCAACAAAAGCCAGTTAAGCGAAGGAATATAAAGTTGTCCTTTTAATTCAGTTGGATATTTTACTTTAACTTTTGGCCATAAATTTAAACGCATGGCTTCATTTATTAAACTAAATGAGCCGCTTATTAAAGCTTGGGAAGCAATTACCGCCGCCATGGTGGCGATAACGATACCGTATGGTAAGAAACTTTCGGGCATGATGGCATAGAAAGGGTTGGTTGCTTTGAACGACGACATCAACTGTCCTTCGTGAGCAATAAGCCAAGCACCTTGACCAAAGTAGTTCAGTACTAACATGGTTTTTACAAAGATCCAAGAAACGCGAATGTTTTGTTTGCCACAGTGGCCAAGATCAGAATATAATGCCTCAGCTCCAGTGGTACAAAGGAATACAGCAGACAATATAACCAAACCGGATGGAGAATCATGAATTAATTTATACGCATAATATGGGTTGAGCGAAGTAATTACACCCCAGTTACCGCTCAATTGATAAACGCCTAAAACACCAAGCATCAAGAACCAAGCGGTCATTAATGGACCAAAAAATTTACCAATGAAACCTGTACCAAACTGCTGAATAAAAAACAGGGCACACAGGATACCAATAACCAAGGGAACAGTATTGAGATCTTCATTAAAAACTTTTAAACCCTCAACGGCTGCAGATACGGAGATTGGTGGGGTAATGATCCCGTCAGCCAGCAAGGCACTTCCGCCTATAATAGCGGTTACCAAAAGCCATTTGTACTTTGTGCGCTTTACTAATGTGTATAAAGAAAAGATCCCACCCTCACCTTTGTTATCGGCGCGAAGGGTTAAAATAACATACTTAAGTGTTGTTTGAAGTGTTAAGGTCCAGAAGATACAAGAGATCGCACCTCTAACGGTGTCTGCATTGATCGCATCCTTACCAACAATAGCACTCATTACGTATAATGGTGAAGTACCAATGTCGCCATAAATAATACCAAGTGTAACAATGAGGCCCGCAGCTGTAACTTTGCTTAATTGACCTTGATGATGACTGCTCATTAATTGAGTTTAAAAAGACGTGCTAAAGGTACTATAAAAATGAATTGAAAAACAAATATTAGATGAAACGTTTTTATAGACAGTTTATTGGTGGGAATAAATGTTTAAACGCATATTTAACGTGTTTTAATACAATATATTTGCGGGTTTTCGTTAAATGAACTAACTTTAAAGTGCTATCGATTGTCAAATGAAGAGGGGTTTCTTAGTCATATTTTTATTGTTTACATTTTTCTCTCACGCTACTCATAACAGGGCTGGCGAAATCTTATACAAACGTGTTGCTCCTTTTACAGCCACTATCAGTGGTATTGTGGTTCCTGTTTATAATTACACCTTTCAAATACATACCTATACCGAGATCAATAGCCCGGGCGGTAATGCCGATCGCTGTAAACTCACCTTGCATTTGGGCGATGGAGATAGCATCATCATGATCCGAGCAAACGGGCCTGCGGGACCAAGCTCTGGCGATTGCAGCGGCACACGCGAAGGCGTTGAGGTGAACGCTACCACTAAACATAATATTTATGTGGGGTCTTATCAATACGCTAACGCTGGTATTTACCGGGTTTATATGTTCGACCCTAACCGCAATGGCGGGGTTGAGAATGTTCCAAACTCTATCAATCAGCCATTTTACTTAGAGTCTTTATTGATCATCAATAATTTCACGGGAGCTAACTCTGCCCCGGCGTTCACTTCACCTCCTTTAGATAATGCCTGCGATAAGATCTGTTTTTATCACAATCCCGGAGCTTTTGACGCGGATGGAGATAGCTTAAGTTACGAATTAACCTACTCACGCGGTATCGATCAAAACGGCACAGTAGGCGCTGGTATCCCGGGCTATACCTATCCCTTGACCGGTTCTGGCGGCTCGTATGAAATTAACCCCATCACCGGAACGCTAAAGTGGTGTTCGCCACAAAAAGCCGGCGAGTATAATTTAGCATTTATAGTAAGAGAATGGCGCAAGAACACAGCAGGTGTTTATGTGCTGGTAGGTTATGTGTTGCGCGATATGCAAGTTAAAGTAATTGCCTGCGCCACTAATTTGCCTCCTGACTTGATCGTGCCAAATGATACTTGTGTGGTTGCCGGAACCTTGGTTACAAAAACCATTACCGTTTCCGACCCCAACAATGGTAACATGATAAAGCTTTATGGCTTTGGCGGCCCCTTTACTTCTACCAGCCCATTAGCAACCCTCAGTGATGTTTTTGGAGCTACCACTTACACTTCAGAATTTAGCTGGCAAACCAATTGTGGTATGATCCGCAACCAACCATATCAAGTAACATTAAAGGCTGAAGATCAGCAAGCACCGGTAAAATTAGTGGTATTTAAATCGTTCAACATACGTGTTGTGCCGCCTGCCATACAAAACGTTTCCGCTACACCTATTGGCTCAACTATTAAAATTAACTGGCAACTGAGCACCTGTTTCTCTGCAGCTAATCCTATTATAAAATACGAGATCTACCGTAAGAATGATTGTAACCCTATTGTTTATGATCCATGTGCATCGGGGCCTCCAACCAACCAAGGTTATGTTTTAACCGGAACTACCACGGCCGTAACAAATGAATTTACCGACACGGGTAATGGACAAAGTTTAGTGGTTGGACAAGATTACAGCTATTTAGTTGTAGCCGTGTATCAAGATGGTTCATACAGTTACGCCGGCTCAACGGTTTGTACAAAGTTAAAACGAGACATACCTATCTTATTAAACGCAGATATTCTTTCTACCTCTGCATCTACAGGAAGTGTGTTTGTGCGTTGGACTAGGCCATTGACCAACGTAGGGAATTTAGACACCTTGGTTTTAACAGGGCCATATACCTTTAACTTATTATTTAAGCCGGTTTCGGCAACAACGTTCAGTACAATTTATAGTGTAACTAAAGCACAATATCATCTTCTTAACCAATTAACCGACACTACTTTTACGCACGAGAACGTAAATACTCTTGCAGGCGCACTTGAATATAAAGTGGAGTTTGTTGCAGCTACTACAACCGTGGGTACATCACAACGAGCAACATCGGTGTTTTTAACAGCAACCGGCGCTGAGCGTAAAGTAAAATTAAGTTGGACCTCACAAACACCTTGGAGTAATTACACATACACCGTGTTTAGAAAAGACCCATCGCAAACAACCTACACAAGTATTGCCACTACCAGCTTAACTGCATATACCGATTCGATCAATGTTGCCAACAGAAGCACCTATTGCTATTATATTTTAAGTGAAGGAAAGTATTCAGATGTTTCGGTGCCGGGTCCTTTGTTTAACAAGTCAGAAGAAGCATGTGCCATGGCCGAAGATAAAACCGCACCGTGCGCACCAACTTTAACTATTACCTCTGACTGCGTTACCGGTTTTGTAGGATTAAAATGGAACAACGTTAACCTTACTTGTGCCAATGATGTGATCAAATATTGTTTGTATAAAAAAGACACGGAAGAATCGGATTATGTTTTAATAGACACTTTATATGGTCCTGCATCCGTTGCATACAACTTCGATAATCTTCCGGAAGTGGCAGGTTGCTTTGCTGTAGCGGCTATTGATTCGAGTGGAAATGTTGGGAATAAGAGTGCGGAAGTATGCATTGATAATTGTCCGGAATTTGAACTACCCAATATTGTAACCATAAACGATGATGGCGTGAATGATTTCTTTAAAGCCATTCGCGTACGTCACATCAAAGAAATTGACCTTTACGTTTACGACCGCTGGGGTACTTTGATATACACCACTAAAGACCCATACTTTAAATGGGATGGTACAAGTAAAGTAAGTAAACAACGCGTGAGCGATGGTACGTTATTTTATTTGTGCGACGTTTATGAGCTGCGTGTAAAGGGCGTTAAAAAACGTTCGCTCCAAGGATTTGTTCAAATAATCAATTAATATACGTGTTACTTTCTATCCCAAGTCAGCCTGTAAAGCTCCACAAACCACTACTTAACGGAATCGCCACTTCATTAGCGCTTGTGTTCAATGAAAAAAGATATACCGATAAAGTACTCGAAAGACTTTTTAAACAAAACAAACAATGGGGCTCGCGCGACCGAAAATTTGTTGCCGAAGCCGTATATGATATTGTAAGATATTACCGTTTGCTCAGTCAGTTATCGCAGTCAAAAACTAATTTTTGGTTCATGACCTCGGTGTACCTTGTTTTAAAAGGCATTGACCTGCCCGAGTGGCCCGAGTTTAAACACGTAAGTAAAGAACAGATATTAAAGGACTACTCAAAACTAAAAGACGATTTTTTGATATTTGAGTCGTACCCCGATAATTTAAATGCACTGGGTGAAAAAGAACTGGGCATTGATGCTTGGCGCAAAGAAGCAATAGCCATGAATAAACCGGCTGAAGTGGTGTTGCGTGTGAATAGCTTAAAAATAACTACTGATAAATTAAAAACAAAACTGGCCGAGGAAAAATTGGATACCGAAGAGATTGAAGGCTTACCAAACAGTTTGATCTTAAAAAAACGCAGTAATATTTTTTCGAGTCCAAGTTTTCAGGAAGGATTATTTGAATTACAAGATGCGGGTTCGCAGCACATAGGCTTATACACCAATCCTCAAGCAAAACAATTGGTGGTTGACGCTTGTGCAGGCGCCGGCGGCAAAAGCTTGCAATTAGCTGCTATTATGCAGAACAAAGGCAAGATCATTAGTATGGATGTGGCCCAATGGAAATTAGAAGAGTTAACTAAAAGAGCTAAGCGTGCCGGAGCAAACAATATTGTTACCCGTGTGATAGAAGGTGATCAAACCATTGAGAAATTAGCCAACATGGCTGATTTTGTATTACTGGATGTGCCATGCAGTGGTTTAGGTGTTTTAAAACGCAACCCCGATGCCAAATGGAAGTTTACCATGGAAACATTTGACAAGACGCGTGAATTGCAGCATAAAATATTGAACGATTACAGCAGAATGGCAAAACCGGAAGGTATTGTGATCTATAGTACCTGCAGCATACTGCCTTCTGAGAACAGAGAACAGGTGGATGTGTTTTTAAAAAACAACCCAAGTTTTGAATTCATTGAGGACAAAACTATTTTGCCGAGCGAAGGGTTTGATGGTTTTTATATGTGTAAATTAAAAAAGAAAGCAAATCAATAATTTTATGAAATCTTTGAAGTTAAATGTGATTATTGCTTTTATAAGCATTTTCGTGTTCAGTAATTGTAAAAAGGGCGTTGATGATCCAGCCATCTCTTTGTTATCAAGGAAGAGCAGGTTAACAGGAACGTGGTCTTTAACTAAAGGATACGTGTCGCTTACCAGCTATAAAACAAATACGGCGCCATTTAACTCCAACTTTGAGTTGTATAACGGAAGTGGAATTTTAACTCAATCAGGAACTTTGATCGCGTATGATTTGAGTTACACTTTGAGTTTAATGTTTGAAAGCGATGGAAACTTTCGAGTAATAGAAAACTTTGCTGGTATCACCCTAAATAGTTCTGGAAAATGGAATTTTGGATCAGGGGTTGGAAAAACGAAAAACAAGGAAGAAGTTTTTATTAAGTTAGATAATATCACATCAGGAGACACCGGTGATCATTTGTTCAATAATTTTGGCACGGAGTTTTCATATAAAATCAAAGAATTACGGAATAAAGAGCTCGTTATAACTGCTAGCTCTAAGGGTTATATGAATTCGGCGGGTGAGAAGGGTGTATTTCAAGCCGAGTATTCATTCACACAATAAAACAGAGTATAATGAGAAAAATTGCAATTTTACTAGCCATGCTTTTGGGATTTTATGGTAATGCCCAAACAGCAAAAGATGTGGATGCCGCCACATTTAAAAAATTAATTGAAGATAAGAAAGGAGTGTTGATTGACCTGAGAACACCGGATGAAATTAAAACCAAGGGAAAAATCAAAGGCGCCCAGGAAATTGATTTTTTGGCACTGGATGCAGAAGATAAAATAAAGAAATTAGATAAAAAGAAGACCTATTTGATTTACTGCGCAGGTGGCGGCAGAAGTGGTGATTGCAAAGATCTGATGGTAAAAGAAGGGTTTAAGGAAGTGATAAATTTAGCCAAGGGTATTGAAGACTGGAAACGACAAGGCTTTGAAGTAGAGAAGAAATAAGACTGATAAGAGGAATTAAAAAAGCCCTGACGATTCTGTCGGGGCTTTTTGTTTTCAATTATTTTTTGGCAGCCGCCTTTTTAGCCGCCTTTTTAGGAGCCGCAGCTTTTTTAGCAACAGCTTTCTTTTTTACTGTTACTTTTTTCTTAGGACGTTTAACACCGGTAGAACCAATGTGTCTTTTGCCTTTTTTAGTTTTTTTGTCGCCTTTTCCCATAATATGTTATTAGTTGCATAAAAGTATAAAATAATATCTAAACAAAATACATAAACGTATATTTACATTAAAAATCAATTGTTGAAAAACTCATTCCATAAGCAAGAGCGTTTGTGCAGCAGAAAAGCAATTGATCAGTTGTTCTTAAAGGGCATATCACTCAACAGTTCTCCTATAAAGATGATGCTCATTAAAACAACATTGGACACCGGCTTCCCCAGCCAGGCTATGTTTGTTGTACCCAAAAAGAAATTTAAACTCTCCCCCGATCGTAACTTATTAAAGCGCCGCATGCGCGAAGCATACCGCCTGAATAAAGGAGGTTTTTACGAGGCGCTGAACACTAATGGGTTAAATGTGCAATTCGCTTTCATTTACACGCAAAGCAAGCCTTTAGAATATGCAGCTATTGAAAAGGCCATTCAAACACTCTTATCACAAAGCGTTAATAAAATCAAAAGCACTTCTTAAACTAAAATTATTGATTAACTTTAATGAAGTTTTAAAGCATGAAAGCCAAGACTTTTTATAGAAGAGCATTGATCATAGTGATACCAATTTTCTTGGGTATTGCCAGCATTTCTTTCACACAAGATTATTTTGAGATCAGCAAGAACCTCGATATTTTTAATTCGCTGTACCGTGAATTAAACGTGGCTTATGTTGATGAAACAAAAGCCGGTCAATTAATGAAGACTGGTATTGATGCCATGCTCAATTCATTGGATCCATACACTATTTACTACCCGGAAAATGAGATCGAAGATTACCGTTATATGATGACAGGCGAATATGGCGGCATTGGCGCCACGGTTAACGACATAGACGGAAAGATCATTATTGCTGACCCATACGAAGGCTTTGCTGCTTTTAAAGCTGGCATTAGGGCAGGCGATCAGGTTGTAGGCGTGAATGGGAATAACGTTGTAGGGAAACGCAGCGATGAGATCACGAACCTCTTAAAAGGGCAAGCTGGCACTTCGGTGAAAATGAAAATATTAAAAGCAGGGCAAACAACGCCGCTCGAGATCAACTTAATGCGCGAAGAGATCAAAACCAAAAGCGTTCCCTTTTCAGGTATTTTAGCAGATAACGAAACAGGCTATATTAAATTAACTTCTTTTACTGAAAACTGCAGCGTTGAGGTGAAAGACGCTTTAGTAGCGCTTAAAGCAAAAGGCAGCAAAAAAATACTTTTAGACCTCAGAGGAAACCCTGGAGGGTTGTTACATGAGGCGGTGAATATTGTGAACCTGTTTGTAGAAAAGGGACAAGAAGTTGTTTTCACTAAGGGCAAGATACCGGAATGGGATAAGACCTACCTTTCAGTTAACAATCCCATTGATACACAAATACCATTAGTTGTTCTGGTAGATGATTATTCTGCTTCAGCCTCCGAAATTGTTTCCGGAGCATTGCAAGATCTGGATAGAGCTGTGATCATCGGTCAACGTACCTACGGCAAAGGCTTAGTACAACAAACAAAAGACTTGATATACAATGCCAAAGTAAAAATAACGGTTGCTAAGTATTACATACCCAGCGGTCGGTGCGTGCAGGCCTTGGATTATACGCATAAGGACGAAGAGGGAAGAGTTGAAAAAGTACCCGATAGTTTAGTTACCGCATTTAAAACCAAAGGTGGCCGAATTGTATACGATGGGGCAGGTGTAATGCCCGATGTAAAAACCACAGATGAACGTTTGAGTTTGGTTTTGTTATCTTTGCTCAACAAATACCACATCTTTAATTATGCTACCAATTATTATTTAGCACATAAAGAAATTCCGGCTGTAAAAGATTTTAAGTTAACAGAAGAAGAGTATCAAAGTTTTTTAACCTATATCAAAGACAAAGATTATGCCTACAAAACAAAAAGCGAATTGGAGTTAGAGGAATTAAAGAAGCAGGCATCGGATGAAAAATATTTTGACAACATCAAAAGTGAGTATGAGGCTTTGAACGCAAAGATCGTATCCAATAAAAAGGATGATCTGGCAAAGAATAAAGCCATCATCAAACGTTTTTTAGAGGATGAGATTGTTGGCAGATATTATTTTCAAAAGGGGCGCATTGAATACAGTTTAAAGAACGATGATGACGTTGAAAAGGCCATGGACCTGTTAAAAGAAGAAAGCAAAATAAAAACTATTTTAACTACCATTGAAAAGCCTACCAAACCATTTAACATGCACAAACGTTTTTAAGTTGAGCAAAATTAAGTGGACTTACTTTCAAAAATAAAACCCCATTACTTTTTTTTATTCGCCGCACTTTTTTTTCAATGGCAGTTCAATCAGGTAACCCCGCCATTACAAGCACCTGATGAGTTCAACCATTTTTTCAGGGCATTGCAAATATCAGAAGGGCAATTTACAACTGTAAAAGAAGATGATCGTTTGGGTGGTATGGTGCCCGAAAGCGTAAGGAAATTTGTGTTTCCATATAGCAATGCGGCTACCAACTTAAAGTATACACTCACCAAGCAAGATGTGTACGATTCGTTTCACATCCCTTACAACCCAAAAGATTCGATCTTTGTGGATTTTCCAAACACAGCATTGCACTCTTCTGTATCTTACTTACCACACGCGGCAGCGCTTTACGTTTTCAAAAAGTTAGATCTTTCATTGGGCACCATGTATTACGGTGGTAGGATCTTTATATTTTTAATTTGGTTGATTGCCATGTTTTGGGTGATCAAGTTAATGCCTTACGGCAAATGGCTTGTAACATTTCTGTTATTACTCCCCATGAATTTATTTGTAGTGAATTCATTTAGTGCCGATACCGTCACAAATATCATCTCCTTGTTATTCATTAGCTATGTATTGAAATTGTCGAGCGATGATAAACAGATCGGTTTTAAGCAATTGATCTGGTTGTTACTCATGATCGTTTTTCTGGCCTTCGCAAAAGTGGTATATGTGGGATTAGTGCTTATTTTACTGGTAATACCACGGTCAAATTATGCATCCACCCCAAGGTATATGATCAGCAATGCGGTATTGTTTTTAACAGCATTTGCGGTTACCTTTTATTGGTCGGGTGTAATTATGACTTATTACATTCCATATGCCAATTACAATCCATTGTTTCGAAACGGCATCTGTTTATCTAACTGCGCCAACTACTTTCAGCAAAAAGCCATCATCTTAGGCGATCCAACCTACTTTTTAAATGTGATCTACCGGAGTATGTTCGATCACCCCATCACCTTTATTAACGGCTATATTGGCATTTTTGGCAATAGTGATATTTTCATCAATAGAGGCTTGATGTATGTAGCTTATGCCGTGATAGGGTTTGTTGCTATTACTGAAACCAATGAAAGAGAACCAAAAGGTAAGGCGCGAATTGTTTTATTTTGTGCAGCGTTTGCGGCATTTGTTTTACTTCTTCTGTCTCAGCATTTAACTTGGGATTGCGTTGGAGAGGGTATTGTTGACCTAGTGCAAGGCCGGTATTTGATACCTATTTTACCACTGATCTTTTTGCTATTGGTGAATACACGCATTCAATTAAAAGTTTTACCAAACCTTATTGCCATGCTGTTTATTTTTGTTTTGCATCATTATTCTGCCAATGCTATTTATACACGCTATTATGTAGACACGTATACACAAAAAACAGAGTTTTACACCGGTGCTGAAAAAGCTACAGAAAAAGATTATTTAACGCTACTGTTTAAAACATCTGATCCAAAGATACAGTTGGAGAGTACAAAATGCTGGACCGATTCTGTTAGCAGAACAGGAAAGTATTCCATCATGCTATCACCAAAAGGCAACTTCAGTATGATCTATAAATTCAAGGGATTAAGCCATGGTGATTTGATCGAGGCAACGGGATGGCAAAAGGGCACTGGTGCCGAGCTGGTGGTGTCGGGTAAAGGAAGTAACTGCAAAGATTTTTATTTCTCAACCAACACGGTTCAGTATTACGATGAAAAAGGGTGGGGAAAACTTCATCTCATTCAATCGGTTCAATTAAAATGCGATACTTCGGCAGTAACTTTTTTTGTTTGGAATCCGGATAGCTCTAAAGTTTATGTGGATGACATACACTTTAGTATTAAAAAATTTAAGGATAATTACATCGATAGTATACCTGTGCAATTATTTAAATAAAGGCACCGTTCTTAAAGTACTCAATAATGGCGTCTACCATCAAACGGTTTTGTTGTTTGGCTTCCAGGTGTGGTAATTGTTCGTTAACCGACCAATGTGGCCATCCATCAGCATCTTTGCCTTCGTAAGTGTAAAATTTGTAAGGCTCGAGTAAGGTGCATATGGCCACATGCATGATCTCTAGTTTCTCATCTTTCTTGTATTTGCGATGAGGTTTGCCTAGTTCTTGTAAACCAATTAAAAAAATAATGGCATCAATATCTAATTCGTGATCGAAACGCTCTTTGAGTTTTTCCTGTAATAATTGCCAGTCGCTTTTCATTTTAAAAATGATTCAATAAAGGAAAGTATTCCTTCTTTGCCTAAATGTTTTTCGGCAGAAGTGGTGAAGGTGTTTGGTATCTCGTCAAATACCAATAAAAGTTTTTCTTCAATATTTTGTATGTTTCTTTTCAATTCTAATTTCGAGTTTTTATCGGCTTTTGTGTAAATAATGCTGAACGGAATATTGTTCTCGCCACACCACCTTAAAAACTCTGCATCTATTTGCTGTAAAGGCAAACGACTGTCTATTAACACAAACAAACAAACCAGGTTCTCGCGTTTACTGCAGTAATCAATAATAATGCCTTCAAATTCGGCCTTTTGAACTTTAGAGGTTTTTGCATAGCCGTAACCCGGAAGATCGACCACATACCATTGATCATTGATCAAAAAATGGTTGATGAGTTTTGTTTTTCCCGGCGAAGCAGAAGTTTTTGCCAACTTGTTGTTGTTGCACAACATATTGATAAGCGAAGATTTACCCACATTACTGCGGCCGATAAAACCAAACTCCGGAAGATTTCCTTTAACGCATTGGCTTAGTTTAGATGAGCTTTTTGCAAATGCTGCTTTACGTACGATCATAATAAACCTTTTTCCTGTAAGTAAGAAGTGAAATGACGTTCTTTTTTGCTCTCGTAAACATCTGCGATGGTCACTAAAATACCGGTTTCTTCAACACCACCAAATGTAGGATTGATAGCAGTTCCAAAGCTTTTCATGGTAGGGCTTAAATTCATATAGGCGTTAACCAATGGCGGAATATTTTCACCAAGTGCCCTTACAGCCTTGTTTAAATGCGCATGCCCCTCTTTGTAATTCAATCCTTTTAATTCGTTCAAGAAGCCAGATACGTTGGTTTTATTTGGCAGATCATGTATTGGAGTTACGAGATTTTCGGTATCCGGGAAATAGTGCGACATAAATGTCAGAATATAGTCACGTGCTGTTACATTGTAATCGGTATACATGGTTACCTTTCCAAAAAAGTACTTTTGCGATGGATTATCAATCACTAAAGCACCTAATCCATCCCATAAGTTATCTAAGCTAAACAAGCCTTTTCTAAATTGCTCGCTGGGTTGGTACATAGGCTGAATAAACGAACGGCCTAATTCAATGGTATAAGGGAGGTAATTCTTGTAAAAAGCTTCATGAAACTCAAACAATTCGGTGGTAGCTAAATGTACTTTGCCATGAATATACTCGGCATCTTTACATAAGATATAGCGATAAGCCCCAACAATCTCCTTATCAGCCGGATTCCATACCAGTAATTGTTCGTAAGGGTGTGTGCTCAGGTCAAATTCATCCAGATCTATCTCTTTTCCGGTGCCACCACCCGCATGCCTAAAGGTAACTTCACGCAAACGCCCTATTTCACGCATCACATGTGGCGCATTGGTGTGATTGATGATATAGATCTCGTTATTGCCATTATTGGTCTTCCTTACGTAGCGATCTTTGTTAAGTTCGTCTAATAGGGCTTCTCGGCTTATTTTTT